>CM065638.1:36573948-37131448 GCA_033220585.1 Dipteronia sinensis
GGAGTACCGATCAAAGAAGGGAAACGATCGTTCTTCAACTCCATTTGCCGCTCTGCCATCTGATTAACCCAGAACGGATGATCAGACTACTGTTGGGGTTATTAGACAAGCCGCCCCCTAACAAACTCAACCCTCATCTCTAGCCGAGCCAGTTTCTCTCCAAACCGTCCATTAAGCTGGTCAGGTTCCTGCTGGCTCTCCGATTTATCATGCTGGCAAGGCCCCGATGCAGTTCTCTGTTAAATGTCAGATAGTCTTCACTGACTCAAATTTTAACGAGGAACAAGCTAGTCCTGACAAGGTATCAGCTGATCCGCCCGCTCCCAAAGAGAACCTATCTGATCACGAAGTGGATCGATTCAACAAAGTCTCTACAGGTTTGAGCTGCCCATCTGGGCCCTTGTCCAATGTGGTCATGATCCCCCTCCAAGAAGTGCTGAAGCGAGCCCGTCGGGAGCTACTAGTTAGGAACAGATTATCGTTACGCCTCCGGTGGCTGCTCCTGGAACCATTCCTATTATAAGTTCAGTCCCCACTGATCAGCAGCCCATGGCCCGGGAGCAACAATATTTCCAGCCACAGTAAGAACTCTTGGCTTGGAGTATGTGTCAGTCGATCCCCTTGACATGTTGAAGTCCATGTCTACAAGAAGGGGTTATATCGGTGGAGGCTACTGGACTGCCTTTCGGAATGCCAGTGATGTGGATCGAGTCGGCGCTATCTACAATAACGGTGTATACATATGTACTTTTCAATCTCTTGCCAATTCTTTTAGCTTCAGGTTTATATAATCATAACATGTTTCCTTTCCTTTTTTAAAAGGTCGTAGAGGAGATGACTAGGGTCATGATGGCTCAGAAGAAATAGGCTGCTAAATCTTCTTAGCTAAAGAAGGAGCTTGAGAGGAAAAAGAAGGAGATCAGTTCTGCCTCAGCTAGTGAATCAAGGCTGAAAACATTTTTTGAAGAGAAGCTAAGGCAGCGCGACACAACCAAGGCAGTCCTGAGGAAGGTTGTTGCTACTGCTGAGACCAAAGATGACAATGCTACGACTTGCCTGACAGAGCTTGCTGTGAAGAGCACCCAGCTTGAACCAAATTTAGCCAAAGTTGAACAGCGGTGTGTTGAGCTGGAACAAAAACTATCTCTGGCTGAACACGCTGCTGCTAGTCAGAAGGCAGAAGCTCGGGCTGCCTAAGAAATTATGGCTGCCTCCCAACAGTGTATGCTTGAGGCCCTGCAGGGATCTGAGGAAGCCAAGCTTCGTTATGAAAGGCTGACTGAAAATCTAAGGCAGTAGAAGGTCAGCATGGAGGTGCTCTCTCAGGAGGCCAGACTAGCCCATGAAGTTCAAAGCGTTGATCGCTACAAGAGGTCCCCTGCATTCGAGGCAGTCATGCTGAGGGAACTAGAGCGGGGGCTTGCCACCGCTCGAATGTTCTTCGAGGGTAAGGAGAGGTCTTCTGGAGAGGTTTTCTGGAGAGGCTTACCATAAATGGGATCGAACGATTGAGAAGCATAAGGCCGAGTCTCTCAATGCAATAAAGAACCAGAGGATGAGATTGAGGGCTTATTTCAAATCTGTTGGGAAGGAGCCCCATAAAATGTATCTAGAGCTTCCCTCCAAGTCTTCCCTGGCGACCTTTTATACGGCCGAGGAAGGCGGGTCAATATCCAAGGGCATCGATATTGGGCATTTGCCTGAGGCCAAATACTCTCCTTTTATAGCTGAAGACTAGGAAGATGACATCTGCTGGCCAGATTTTGGAGATCTGACCAAGGGCTATGAAGGGGAAGATAAACCCCTAGGCGCCTCCAGACCTGGTGGCCGTTTAAGAACTTCTGCAGCCTTATTCCTCCTCCTCCACTGTACATTTTTATTATACCACGCATCTTGTAAATTGTTTTTATAACACTGTACGATTAATTCATTCTTTAATGATACAGATTTATTCGTGTGGTCTTCTCTCTTTTAATCAACCCTCTTTGCTAATTGTCACTTCTGATTTAACCAGTTATATTGGTAACTGATTGTGACTAATCTGATTGATTAAGTCTTCAACTGACCGAATTCGATTGATTATTAGCCCGATCAGCTATCTTACTTGGCTGAATGATTTTGGCTAAAGTAATTATCAATCACCTTTTATTCTTTCAGTTATCTTTTTGACTGCTCGTTATCGAACCAGTCAATCATCCTTTTGATTAACTGAACTTGGTCCGGTCAGTCTAGCTAATGACTAGCTTTTAGTTATACCGATCGGTTATCTAATCAACTGATCGAGTTTGGTTTGGCTTATAGTTGCATTGTATGCTTGTTCAAGTAGTGTTCATATGATGGACCATTTGCATGGCATCTGGTTTATAGACTCTTATCTTTTATCTGGAAACTAAGTCACTGAGATGTCTCCCAGTAGTCTGTTACTCAAGATTTGTTGTGACGAGAATTTTCTCTATCTCATTAACTTTGCTTATCTTAGCTTAGTGTCTTGTTAACTAGCGTTCAAGCATGACAATTTGATTACCTCATCCAACTTTCTATGCCTCCCATCTGGTATCTAACCACCTGAAGGCGCTCTAACAGTGCTTCTATTGCACCCAGTTAGTTTCGGTGAAAGTGCACTACCTTTGCGACATATGTTTTCGGCCCCATCACTGGGTCCCCCCAGAACCCATTTGGGGTCCAACGAGACTTGCTTCTGTGAACGAAAGCAATATTAGAAAACTTTTTTCTTGAACTATGCTTACCTTGAAGGGCTTTTATTAATATCTTCTAAAACTATAAGAAGGAACAAATGATTAGGTATAAGAAAAATCTGTAACTATTCTAGACTTAACAGAATATCTAAAAATTCTGATAGATAACAGAAAAAGAAAAACCCTTTAGGGGTAAAATTTCTTGAAGTACTGAGCATTGCATGGCATGGGTAACCCTCCTCTTTTTGGTAAGACAAGGCGGTATGCTCCATCTCAGCTAATCTGACCACCTGATAAGGTCCTTCCCATTTATCTGCTAACAACCCAGCCATCTTATCCCTCGTGTTTGGGGATACCCTTCTAAGAACTAGATCTCTAAGTTGGAATTTTCTGTCTCGGACATCCGAGTTGTAGTATCTCACAACTCTTTGCCGGTAGGCTTTATTTCTTATCCTAGCCATGTCCTTTTTTTCTTCCAACTCATCTAGGCTCTGTTCTAGGGTCCTTATATTGGTATCAGGCTGATACAGCTGGATTTTAGGGGAAGTGTGAGCTATCTCGACTGGAATGACAGCTTCGGTCCCGAATGCGAAGGAATAAAGCGTCTCTCCTATCGATGTTCTTTGAGTTTTTCGGTATGCCTAGAGTACCTCATACAACTTGTTTGCCTAGAGTACCTTATGTAACTTGTCTGCCCAATTTACTTTCTTGCCATCGAGCTTAGCTTTCAAGGTGTGCTTAATGATCTTGTTGACAGCTTTAGTTTGACCCGTTGGTCTGTGGATGAGTTGGCGTAGCAGAATAATTTTTGATGTGGTACTTTTGGCATATTTCCCTGAAGTTATCGCTATCAAATTGGGTCCCATTGTTGGTGACAATTGTATCTAGGATCCCAAGTTGATAGATGATGTTCTTTTTTACGAAGCTGGTAGTATTTGCTTCAGTTATGTGTACCAATGCTTCCACTTCTGCCCATTTTGTGAAATAGTCAACTACCACAATAGCATGTTTTGCACCTCATTTAGTTGCTGTTGACATTGAGCCGATCAGATCCAGTCCCCACATGGCAAATGGCTAGGGTGATGTCAGATTCTTCAAGTGCTTAGGTGTCTGCTTAATGTCGTTTGCAATCCGTTGACATGTATCGCATTTCTTAGCTACCAATTTGGCATCTCGAACATGGTTGGCCAGTAGAAGCTCTACTTGAGGGTTTTATGGGCCAAACTTTTTCCCCCGGTGTGGTTTCCACATACACCTCTGTGTATACTTGCCAAAATCTTATCCCCCTCAGCTTGACTGACACATCTCTGCAGGGCCTTTAAGAACCCCCTTCAGTAAAGCTCACCACATACTATTGCATATCGTGCTGCCCTGTATCTGATGCATTTTACTTCAGCTGCATCTTCTGGGAGCATGCCGTCTTCTAGGTATTGCCTGATCGGGGTAATCCAAGTGATCAGCTCTTCTTCTACTGCTTCCATTATCATTTTTTCTTCTTTTTTAATACTGAGCTTCTTGAGATGAGCCACTGGAATCATCTTAGACCAGATACCAGTGGTTGCTAATGCCAACCTTGATAATGCGTCGACTTTCTCATTCTGTTCTCTCGGGATCTGAGTGATTCTATAATCCTTGAATCTCCTGAGAAGTACCTTAGCTATCTCTAAGTGAGCCACCATATTGGAATCTTTTGCCTGGTACTCATATAGAACCTGGTTAACCATAACCTGAGAGTCACTGAATATCTTCATTTTGTCTGCTCCCAGTGCCGTGCATACCCTGAGTCCAGCCAACAGTGCCTCATACTCGGCCATGTTGCTGGTAGCCTTGAAGTCAAATCGTAAGGCACAATCCACCTGATCGCCTTCGAGGGTTGACACCACTATGCCTGCCCCGCTGCCATGCATATTTAACGACCCATAAACATGCAGCTTCCAACTGAAAACCTTCATTTCCTTTTCTTCTAGTATCCTGATCACCTCACTATTCGGCTCAGTGAACTCAACAATTAGATCCTCCACTGTCTGACCCTTTATTGCGGCCCTTGGCAAGTAAGTGACATCGAACTCACTTAGCTCAACCTCCCACTTTGACAATCTTCCTGACACTTCTGGCTTAGATAGAA
The DNA here is from genome assembly GCA_033220585.1 of Dipteronia sinensis. NCBI lineage: Eukaryota > Viridiplantae > Streptophyta > Magnoliopsida > Sapindales > Sapindaceae > Dipteronia > Dipteronia sinensis. The sequence continues at coordinate 36,578,770 of CM065638.1, forward strand.
TCTGTTTTAACGGACAACTGTATACACCTCTATCTTGTGAGCCTGGAAGTAGGGTCTCAGCTTTCTTGCAGCTGTCACTAACGCTAATGCCATCTGTTCAGCTGCCGAGTATACTGTTTCCACTAGCAACAAAGACTTGCTAGTGTAATACACTGGTTTCTATATTCCATTGTCCAACCTAACCAATACCGACCATGTGGCCACAGTTGTGACTGACAGGTATAAGTACAATGTTTCTCAGTCTTGAGGCTTTGATAAGATAGGAATCTTGCCTAAGTACTCTTTGATTTTCTAGAATGCTTGTTCACATTCCTCATTCCATTCTACTCCCTTACCTTTCCTTATTGCTTTGAAGAAAGGTAAGCACTTGTCAGTTGACTTGCTGATGAATCGATTTACTGAGGCTAGGTAGCCCGTCAACCGTTGGATGTCTTTCAGGGTAATCGGAGACCTCATCTTTTCCAAGGCTCTTATTTTCTCTGAATTCACTTCAATCTCCCTATGGTGCACTTGGAATCCGAGGAACTTTCCTGATGGTACCCCAAAAACACACTTGTTCGGGTTGAGCTTCATCTCATACCTTCTTAGCACTTCGAATGTTTCCTCCGGGTCGGTTGCATGCCTAGTCGCTGTGACACTTTTTGTTAACATGTCATCTATATAGACTCCCATATTTCTGTTAATTTGTCGGGCGAACATCTTGTTTACTAGTCTTTGATAAGTTGCCCCGGCATTTTTGAGACCAAAAGACATTACTTTGTAGCAATAAAGCCCTTGATCTGTTATAAAAGTAGTTTTTTCTTCATCCAGACCGAATATCCTGATCTGGTTATAGCAGGAGTAAGCGTCCATAAAGCTCAGCAGCTCATGCCCCGCAGTCGCATCAACCAACTGATATATTCGAGGCAGCAGGAAACTATCTTTCGAGCATGCTTTATTCAAATCTGTGAAGTCTACACACATTCTTCACTGTCCATTTTTCTTCTTCACGAGCACCACATTGGTAACCAGTCAGGATACTGGACTTCCCTGATCGATTCTGCTGCCAGTAACTTATGGACTTCCTCTTTAATCACTTGGCTCCGTTCCGGGTTGAATCGACACCTCTTCTGAATTACTGGTTTGTGCTCTGGGTCAACAGTCAAAGCGTGGGAGATTATTTTGGCGTCGATTCTAGGCATATCTTCATGTTTCCAACCGAACACATCCTTATATTCTTTCAGTAGGTTGACTAGCTGATCTTGTACCTGTTCGGTCAGCTGTGCCCCCAACTTTACCGTTTGTTCAGTATTTTTACCGTCTATCATAACTTCAATAGTTGGTTCCTCTTCTTGGTCTTTCCCATCTTCTGCAGCCGACTCCTTTGTATCCAATTTGAACCGAGTTGGCGTTTCCACCTTTTCTTCATATTCATCGTCCTTTAGATATTTTTTCACTCAGCGAGATCTATCTGCATGACATCTGGCTCAGCTTTCTCTCTATAAACCTCCAAATTGGCTTTCCTTGCCCACTCTTGAGTGCACTTTAATACTCCAACTCCAGCTTCATTCGGAAATTTGACGGTCAGAGCATAAGTTGCCGTAACTGCCTTCGTTTTGTTCAAAAATGGTCTCTCTAATAAAGCGTTGTACGGCTCGATGTCTACAACCACTAAATCAAGCAGTACTGTTTTTTGACATGAAAAATTCCCTACCTTGACCTGCAATTTGACCGTCCCCAGAGATCTCACTTCTGCTCCTTCAAATCCTTTGAGCAGGATTGCCAGTTGTTCCAAATCCTTCCTATGAAGCCCTAACAGATCGAAAACCCCGGCGCTCAGGATATACGACGAGCTCTCATTATCGATCAGTACTCTTCTTACTACCCGTTGTCTGATACGAACTGACACAACGATCGCATCGTTCGGTTAACCTCCAATCCGTAAGCATCAGCTTCAGAGAAAATGATCGGATCACAACCTTGCTTGAGCCTCTTCTGGTCGGGACCCACCGAATTTACCTCCTAGTTTCTCTGACCATCCATCGCTTCACGAAATTCTGACATTCGCTCTTTACTACTTGTTCCTGTACATGGCCCACAGAAGATGTTATTGATAGCTCCAGCATCTGAACTTCCCCTTGGACTACCCTTTCTATTTGACCGATTTTTCTGGGATCGTTCTGCTGATTATCACTCCCTTTGAGAACCATGTCCTTCAGATGCCCTTCTCTGATTAGCTTTTCAATGTAATCTCTTAGCTGGTAGCATTTGGAGGTTTCATGACCATTCTCTCAGTGAAATCGGCAATACTTTGAGGTGTCTCTTCGAGTAAAACTGGATTGCTTTGGAGGTTTCTTATACAAGTTCTTGTCCTCGATTACATTCAGAATCTCTTCTTGCTTCTAAACCAGGGGAGTATAATTTGTGTACTGCCTCTTATAGGTCTTGTTGCCCTTTTGATCATCTTCTTTGCTGCCTTTCTTGACTTTCCAAGAATTATTCTTTTGGTCTCCTTTGGGGTTTCCCTTCGAGCTATTATCTCTGGGCTTTTGACTCTCACTTGGTCGGCCGCCATGTATATACTCCCCTTCATCGGCTATTTGTTCTTCTTCGGCCATCGTATATCCTCCCACATCGTCCACCAAATTAGCATAGGTGATTGGCCTCATCTGCCTTAGACTGAGTGACAATTGGTTGTGCTGCAAACTGTTGATAAATGCAGCCACAACCACATCGTCATTAGAGTCCTGCACTTTCGAGACTTCTGACGAAAGCCGGGCAAGGTAGTCTTTTAACTTCTCATCCTTTCTTTGCTTCAGGGTCGAGAGGACGGATATCAATTTCCTACGTTGGATATTTCCCATGAACTGCCTAGTGAATGCCTGTATCAATTCCTCGAAGTTCCCGACCGACCCGCTTGCAAGGCCACCAAACCATCTAGACCCCAGATCTCCTAATGTTTGAGGGAACATCCTGCATAAGAGTGTGTCATCGTAATCGTACTATGCCATCGCCCTCTGATATCTTCTAACATGCTCATGGAGGTCGGTGTTGGCCTTGAACTACTCCACATGCGGCATTCTGAATTTTTCTGAGAAAAGAGCCTGTCTTATGGAGGCAGTGAATGGACTTCCGAAATTATCGACCAGTAGGTTCCCTCATCCTTGTCTCTGTTCAAACGTGTATATCCTTCTTAGCGGAACTTCTCGTACTCCTTCTGGCTCGTCACGCTCATCAAACTTCTGGCGGATGATGAGATCATAGGGGTCTTTTGAAGTTTGCCCTATAATTTGGGTGTCACGAACATTATATTTGGGTGTGGGAGTTGTCTCTCTGCGCCTCCTTGGGGGCTCCTCTTTGTCAGTTGAGGTTGATCGAGACCTCCTCCTGTTCCAGTCATACCTGTCACCTCGGTCATAACTCGCTTCCAATCCATGACCTCTTGTAGCGTAGTCATGCAGACTGCGCTCCCTACTTTTTCGGCTGGATTGGTCCCCATTCCTCCTGTGATCTTGACGATCGTCACTCTTTTGGGATTGCTCCTTCTTTTCATGGTGATTCCCCCTATCTTTACCAGTTTTATACGAAGCGTGAAGAGTTGGATCTACTATCTCATATTGTATTTTGGGTCCCGTACCACCACAGGTATGGATAGCTGGAATGGTGAGGTCAAATTTACGGTGGTAGTTATATTAATTACATGTCTAGCAGCTTCTTCAATGACTCTCCGTATGGATTCTTGAACTTGCCGGAAAGCGTCTGGGAAATACCAGGTATCGCATCGGTAGAAGTTGTGATATCTTGCCCAATAGAAGGTGGAGTCCTAGAAGGCAAGTCTCCTCCCGCGCCACTGGTGTTGGTTATATCAGTGCTGTTGACATGACATGGGGTACCTGTCTCATGCGAGGACTGACTCATATCTCTGCTATCCGCCATATGGCTGTTGCACATCCTCTCCTTCTAGCGTCAATTGTTGATGGTGATTTTTGGATTTAGTAAAATAGATCACGTGTCACACAAAGTATGTTGAACTAACAATCAAATAATGAATAAAAAGATCAACCAAACAAGATTTTACATGGTAAAACCTCAAGGTGGGGAAACATCCACGGTTGCCGGTGACGGCGAGAAAGAATCCACTATCAAGAATAAATATTACACGCTCAACTTTACTTGCTCTCTCCAATATCTAATAACTTGTCAACCCTTACTAGGTGTTTACAAGGTCTATTTATACATATATAGAACCCTAATTCTTGGAATACAAGTAAAAGAAAGGTGGTCATCCTTTAATGAAATACAAACAACCCTAACTTCTAGGAGCCGTAATCATCTTATTTACCGTCTTTAACTGTTTGTGTTTTAATCACATCAGGTCTTTTACTTATTCTGGACTCTGATAATTCTAAGGAAATATGTTTACTTATCAGAGTATGCTTCGTGAGACTTTATTTGAGGAAGACTCTTCTTTACGTGTTTGAGTCGTGATTCAATATTACTGGCATGTCAAGCATTCGAGCATATCTGAAAATTATCCACGTGTCACTTAGCCGACCATCTTCCAAACCCGACCAGATCTCTTTTACCCCCAACCAGGGATCTACACCTAGTCAGATAGCTAGACCCGACCAGTTGGGTTTATCTGACCATCTTGGGATTTCCCGATCAAATCTTATCATCCTGATCAATCTAATTATCTTGGTCGGGTTTTTCCCACCCGACCATCTTAGTAACTCTGATCAGCATTGTGAAGTTATTTTCTGGTCGTCTTAAATTGGCTTAACTTAGTTCACTTTTGTTGACACGTCACTTGTTGTTCCGTATAACGCAATTTCTTATGTTGACGTGCTATCTTCTCAAATCGTACCAATAACAGACACCACTACCTTTCCTTATTTTTATATCAAGATTTAGGGTTCTATGCATATATAAATAGACCCATAATCTCATTATAAAAGATATATAGAAATATACACAGACATACATAGGAATAGATAGATAAGAGAGATACAAAAGAAAAGAGAGAAATAGAGTGTGTAATCATATTATTTATAGTGAATTCTTCTCCTCGCCATCACCGGTAACCGTGGATGTTTCCCCACCTTGGGGTTTTACCACGTAAAATCTTGTTTGCGTGATCTTTTTTTATGCTTCTTCATTCATCATAAAATTGTTAGTTCAACATACCTTGTGTGACGCGTGATTGACTCTACATAATCCAAAAATCATCGTCAACAGTTCCATAATCAACCTTTGTAGTCTGAGTGAAAGTTGCTGGCGGTAGGTTTATCAAGTTTTCTACCTGAGAGATGTCTAAAAGTATGACGCACATTGGATATGTAAAATTATATTACACAATATATGAAAGAAAGATATGTGAAGGGTGTCTTTAAACAAATGCAACAAGTGTTGTATAATTTGATACAGACTTGATTGCAACAAGCCATCTACTATTTTATATGTGATAAAACATTCATGGTTTGGGTACAATGGTATCTGTTTTTTGAAAAACACTTGAACATAATCGTGAACAAATATAAATTAACTATTCTGTGTTACAACATCTTTATAAATTCAATAAAAATGATTTTTTTTACCTTATATTCCTACATACATCTTTCAAGGAAATTAAAGGATCACAAACAATCAATTCTATTGTCGGGTTGTACACATCTACATCTCTTGAAGGTGACAATAAAAAAAATAAACAAAAAAGGAGAGGAACAATTTGGCGACCAACATTATCAAAAATTAATTTAATTTTTATTACCTTTTTCTTTATAACATTTGTTAATTTCAATCGTAAGATCATATCTACTAGATTATATCATGTTTTTTTTTGTCTGTTTCTTGACCCTTTCAGAAAATAAAACATTTTACGTCATAAATTGAAAATGAAAGGATAACATAATGTCGCAATCCGAATTTAAAAGGTTGATATAAGAGGCACTTGAAGAAATTAGAGCATTGAATGCAAAATTAGAAGAATACAAAGAACTTTTAAAACATAAATCTTGTGACAAGCATTATATTTTACAATGCTTGCACATCGTACGGGCTGCAAAATAATAATACATAAAAGCTGACTCTGAAGGCGCCACATATCGTTTTGAGGGAGTTTTGGTATTAAATTATATATTACATCTAATTTTAAAATCTTTAATCAAATAATTAAATATTGTTTGCTTATAAATTTATATAAAAATTAAACTGTTTATAAGTTATAAATGAATTTGATTTTAATTAAATCACCTTAGTTATAACGAATTGTTATTATCTTTAGGAAGGCTTTTAGGTATCCAATAGAGAAGAAACTCTATAATAACAATTAATAATGCATGCTTTAAAAAAACAATTAATAATATATACTTTTCATTGTAAATCACAAATCAAGAGCATCATTAATGTGATAATGGTTAAGGGATAATTACCCCGGTGGCCATCAATTTGATGACACACTATCAAAATGGCTGATCAATTGAGAATTGGTTTCAAAATGGTCATTTTTGACCCAAAAAAATGTGACACTATTGACCATTCCATCCAATTATATCCAATTCCATCCAATGGGTGACATTTTAGAAAATAAAAGGATGACATTAATTTATTTTAAATGTTTTTTGGAAATCAATGTTTTTCAATGAGTGATATTTTGGTAAATAAGGGGATGACATTAATTTATTTTAGATGTTTTTTGGAGATCAATTTTTTATTTTGTTTTTTGAGACAAATAATTATATTTACTATATATATATATATATATATATATAAGTTGTTCTTCCATAAGGGATCCCTTATTTTAATTTCGGTAAAGATCATGATGAAATCACATACATTTGAAATGAATTTTGATCTATTTTTTTTGTAGATGATATATTCAATGAAATCTACCTGTGAATAAAATTTGAGAATTTTTCAAGTACTACAACTATTTTTCTTGAATTTCTCTATATTTCGTCCATTTTTCGATGCCTTCATATTTAACAAAATTGGGATAAATAGTTATAGTGCTTGAAAAATTCTTGAATTTATTCAAAAATAGATTTCATTGAACATATTATATACAAAAAAATTCAAATCAAAATTCATAAAAATTGATGTGATTTCGTCATGGTCCTTATCGAAATTAAAATAGGGATCTCTTATGAGAGAATCACTCTATACTTATATATCTCAAACACACACACACACACACACACACACACACACACACACACACACATATATATATATATATATATATATATATATTATATATTATAATATTAAGATTACAAAATCTAAAAGTCTAAAAAACAAAGAAGAGACACTTGTATTGATCTAAACCATTTCTTTTATTTTTTTAAACCAATAATTATATTTAGTGTGTATATACATATAGTATATCTCATATATATATATATACAGAAATTTTCAAGTCAGTGCGCATTGATATAAATTCATCAGTGTGCACTGATATAAATTCATCAATGCGTTGGATGTTGACCACTAGATTTACGTACTTTGACTCAGAGTGTATGCACTTGTCAAAACTTCTCCATAATCAGTGGTCCACATGCAACGCACTGACGTAAGTTATATCGGTATTCACTGAAGAGAAAAGAACTGTGTATGTATATATATATATATATATATATATGTCTCAAACATATATATTTATTTCTTTTTTGAGAAGATTAAGGCTACAAAATCTAAAAAATTTTAAAAAACAAAGAAGAGACACGTGTATTGATCTAAACAATTTCTTTTGTTTTTTGAAACTAATAATTATATTTAGTATATGCATACACGTATAGGATATCTCAAACACACACACACACACACATATATATATATATATATACACACACACATATATTAAATATAATTATTCATTTTAAAAAACAAAAAAAATAATTTTTAAAAAACATCTAAAATATATTAATGGCATCCCCTTATTTACCAAAATGTCACTCATTTGATGGAATTGTATAGAATTAGATGGAATTGGATGGAATGATCATTAATGTCTCACTTTCTACACAAAAAAAAATTATCATTTTAAAACCAATTCCCAATTTAATGGTCATTTGATAGTGTGTCATTAAATTGATGACCACCGAGGTAATTATCTCAATGGTTAATTTCATGCGTCCACTTTTTTTCCCTAATATCTTCTATTATTAAATGCTTTTTTCCTTTCTTCAAAAAAAAATTCAATAGATAAATAAATGTTTTTTTCCATTTGAATACTTATTGAACGCTTCCCTTTTCGTCTTCCTGAGTCACTCCCTTATTGAGTGCTTGATGATTCATAAATCATAATTGACTCTCTCTTTCTCTCGATTCAATTTTTTTTTTGAAACGCTTGTCTTTTCAGTTCCATTAGAGTCACAGAATATAATAGAGTAGACGGTCCCTAAAGGCTTTCTATCTATCAAATTAGGGTTTAGTTTTTTTTTATCTTCTCAAAAGTCTTTGAGATTGTGCTCTATTAAATTGCAATGAAGTTGAAGATCTATAAGGCCTACAATCTATGGCTCTCAGCTCCAATTTCGTCCCCCCTCCTCACTCGGGTTTTGTTTACTTTCCTTCTTTTTAATTTCTGTTTGGTTTATAAAGAATGTGGAAATTTAGAACACTGTGTAATAATGTATTTATATTATTATCCTTCTATATTTCTAAATGCAGTTAGGAATTTTACTCATTTGAGTCCCATTTTACAGTTTTAATTGGTTGATTCATTTTTTCTTGCGAACATTCTTAGAAATTGGACGTAGTTGTCTGATTCGGTTTTTTTTTTTTTCGTAATAGTTTAAAGGAGATCATCAAACACTTTTTTTTGATTTTAATCAAAGAACTATTGGTTTCAAAGAAAGTGTTACATTGAAGGATATGTTAATTTGGAACATTAGGTTATTATCTGTATTTATTTGTACTTGATTACAATTAATTCTTTGACATTTATTTTTAATATGCATTTCAATATTTCACAAAGTACTCCCTTTTCTCAACGAAAAACATAAAGTCATTAGAGCCGACCTTTTCTGGATCCAACAACAAAGAATAGTAGTGTCTTCGTTGGTTTTAGTGTGTCTGCTGTGAGTTCTCTTACGTGGGTTATTGTAATTTTATCCGCAGTTTTTTTTTTTTTCTTCAATCACTTTGTTATATAATCTGTAGATTTTTAAAATTTTCGAATTGGACTTTATCTTCAAAAGAGCGTTCAATCAATACTCTTACAGATCTACTAGATTTAAATTTTTTAAGTCAAGGTAGAAGACAGTATTTCCATTATAGATGGTTGATGGTTCTGTAGTTCCTCAAAATGATGATTTTTGGTACAGTTCTAATTCTGTGATTTATTGCAGCTACCAGTTTCACATACGCCAAGGGACAAATCTTCACACTTCATATTTATCGGTGAAGCTGTTGGAACAGCTAGATCAAGCCAGGGGTGGCTCAAGGGTAGCCGATGCCTTAGGCGAAATTATAAAATGAGGTCTTGGATGTATATGTTAAAAAAAATTAAATATATGGTAAAAAATAGTTTATTTAAAATTAATTTTTCTTGCTTTTTGGGATGCAAAACTGTTTATTAAAATTTTGAAATCTAATTTTTCTAACATTTTTTTCGATAGATAATATAGCTAATCCATCCATTCTTTCTTGTAACATTGTTGATCTCAAGTAAGATTTTATTAATTTTAATTTTGAAAACTTCTTTCTCCTGAAGCAACAGTTATTGGTATGGTTAATAATATTCTATAGGCAATGAAAGCATTTGGAAAAGAATCAACTCTTTTTTCATGTTCTTCATTAGAGAGTGTGATGTTGCATATTCTGTTATCATTTTGTTCAATGTCATCTATCATTTCAGTTGGATTTATAGATTGTTCGGCCATTAATATTTCATTTAAGTATGTGTTTTTTTTGCTACTTGTGACAAATTTATCTGGAGCCCCTTTTGTGATTCAACTAATTTTTCTATTCTTAGTTTTTTTTTTCCGTTTTTCGTATTCGGAATCGTATTTTCTAGTAGGCATTTCTTATATACTTATATCTAAATCAGTATTTAGTACCACACTATCATTATATCACAATATAAGAATCAAAGCTTCAAAAAACAATAAGGTGAAAAGTAGATAAATAGAATGATAAAAATAAAAATTAAAAATTAAAGTACTGGGTGTATTCAATTCAGAATTAGTTGGATTTCAAACAAATCCAATGAAATCTGGGTGTATTGAAAATCCAATGGATTTGGATGGATTTGGTTAAGTGGTGGATTTGGTTGGATTTGGATGGATTTGGAAAGGGAAAATATAAATAGGAAGGAAATTCACAAATCTTGGGTTCAACTCAAAGATTTCTGAAGATTTCACACATCCCTCTCTCTCTCTCTCTCTCTCTCTCTCTCTCTCTCTCTCTCTCTCGGTTTTACCAATCAGAGCTCTCTCAAGAGCTTCGACGACGGTTCAGATGAGAAATAACAAAGAGAGACGGTCTTGATGGATCCAGATCTCCTGATAATATATGGAAAATGGGATGGATCTACAAGAGTCTCTCTCTCGGTTTCTAGATTTTTTTCAAGAGTTTCTCATAATCTCTTGTTTCCAAATTTTTGTGCAAGTCCATTGGAAAAAAAATCACAAAATCAGATTTAAAATTTTAATTTTTAATTGATGATTATGTTGGGTTCCTTTAATCGGTGTTGGTTGAGTGCATTTCTGGATTTGGATTTGAAAATTTCTGGTTGAGTGCATGATGATGTTGGTTGTCGAAGAAGAAGAAGTTAGGGATTTGGACTTGGAAATTTTGCGTATTTTTTGAACTTGGGCCTAATGGGTCATCAGCAGACTTGGGCCAAATAGGAAATCCAAATCCATTTTAAGACAAATCTATCCATTTAAACTTCAATTTTTTATTTTTATTTTAAAACAAATCCATCCAATTATACATAACGAATTTCAACGAAATCCAACGAACTCTTTACACAATTCTTACAAAATATAATGAAATTTGTGAGATTTGTAGATTCCACAGAAATCTATCACTTAAAACAAATCCATCAAACTCCAATGAAATTTGTGGCACGGGGACATGGGGTGTTGTCGGGGCATGGGTGTGGGAAAGTGGGCTCTAAACTATAGGCACTACAGTTAACAAACATATTTTTTGTTTAAAAAAAATATGAGTGACGATATTTACACCCCTCAAAAATGTATGTACAACCCAATTTAGTATATTTTTGAAAATCCAATATTATATTTTGGTAAAATTACTTAAGGGACTAAATAGTTTGTAAGTACTCACCAATAATTATTAATTGGTTTTATATCAATCCTTTGTAAAAAGAAAAAGGAAGTTTCCTTTTAATTGTTTGATATGATAATAAAAAACATTTATATTTTATCAAACCCTAACTTCTATTTTAAATACTAATTTCAATTTCTTTTAATGAATACAAATTGATTGAGTTGACTAACAATTTACGGCTATAATTGAGTAAAACAAAAATCAATACCAACAATAAACTTTCTTAGGAATAGAGGAATTGAGATACATTGTTGTATGCTGAGAACCTCTTTTTACATATGACCATTTTTCTTGGCTAGTGTAATTGCTGTTTTCTTTTAATGGATTTTAAATTTAAAAAAAATTTAAAAAATTTAAAAAACTAAAAGAGCTAAAACAACAAATGCACCGGTTACAGTTACAACTAGTAGTTTTTCAATTCGGTGAAATTGAAGAATTTTGAGCTTAAAAAAAAAATTAAAGAATTAAAAAAAGTTTTAATGCAATGAAAAGAAAAATTTTTCAGACAATTTTTTAGTGATATCAAATGTTTTTGCAGGAGTTAGATTTTTTTTAAAGAGAAATTATTTATTTGAATAAAAAGATATAAAATAATAAAATTTTAAATAAATCTGATTAGATAACAAAATAGTGGGGTGTGCTAACAATAATATAATACAATAAAATTAAGGAAATGGTATTTTTGACATTAAGTGGGGTTTATTTACGAATTAGAGATTTTCAAAAAGTTGAGGGGTGTACATACAGTTTTTGAAGAGTATCAATATCGCCACTCAAAAAATATACATATATTTTTTTGAAAATAAAATCATGGGGCGTTTTTTTTCATGGGAGGCCTTAGGCAACCGTTTTAGTTGCCTATAGGTCCAGCCGGCCCTGATCATCATCATTAATTGCTTGATGGATTATGGTACTGAGAGCCCTTTGATCCTTAATCCTTGTATTTTGCAAATCATTTTTTTGGCCTTGATTTAAGGAAGCTTAATTTTCGATTGGTTCTGAGTATCCTTTGCTAGCCAAGTAAAGCCTTCATGCGAATACACTGATTATTGAATTTTTCATCGGTGAGATGAGGTACTTGGAAAATAACCAAACTGTCGTAGCCCATTTTTCCAATAAAAATTTATAGAAATATAAGGAAATAGTTTTTCCTATGTTTGAAAGAGCAAAAATGTCCACCTTTGAAAAAAACTTGTAAAAATGTCCTTTCTTAAAGTTTACTTTGTATGAAATAGCCCTAGATGGCCTTAATTGCCCTTCCCACTTAAAGGAAGCGTAATGACGAAATTACCACCAAAAATTTCTCTTTGACGAAATAACCCTTCCTTCATCGCCCATACAATTCATTTCCAGAATTGGGACTTTCTGTTTTGTCAAAGAGAAATTCATACAATTTGATCGTTTCTTTATTTTGTATGCAATGGGTTCGTATGGAATCTATTGTGAAGGTTATGGCAAGTTGGCGTTGCATCTGTGACAACAGGAACATGCAAATAGCTTGAAGAACTGTTCGTATATTTAATGAATGGTCAAGCTTATGAGAGAATCAAAAGCCTTATCATGAGTCAAGATCCTTTTTACATATTTTGTGCTGCTCTTTGGCATACTATGCTTTTCCTATAACTATTATTTTCATTGATTCTATAGAGTTGTCCTCTTCTTCTCATGGCCTATTGTTTTACAATTTTGGAGTTGTTTATTTGAGAATACATGCTAAGTTGGGGGTTGGCTGCTATACAGTGTGGTAAGAACCCTTCTACGAACTGTTTGTAGGCAATATGAATAATTGTAAATAAGATTTAGAATGCTTGTAGGAAAAGTGAAAAGATAGGTTGGGAGAATAATACTTTTCATATCTAAATAACTAGAAAATGCTACACTTATGGTAATAGCTTACAAAAGATTAGCACAAGCCAACCATACTTATTCTTATCAAAAACAATCCAAATACTAATCAAACAACTCAACCTAATTCCTAATTAAAATAAAATACTTCCAACCTAACTAAACTAAAATAGTTTGAGAGTCTTAACATTCTCCCCATCTTCTAAGGCAGCTTGTCCTCAAGCTGAAAGTCTGGAAAGCGTGCCACAAAGTCATAATAATCCTCCCATGTAGCTTCATCTTTAGGAAGATTTTGCCACTATGCCAACAGTTTAGTTACTGCCCGATTGTCATGCTTAAATATGCCACGACTCAAAACAGCTTCAGGCTTCCATTCCCTTATAGCCGAGTTAGAACCATCGGTGAGTTGTTGAAGAGGTTGAGTACGGGCTCCAAGTTGCCTCTTAAGACAAGAGACATGGAACACTGGGTGAATTCGACTTCCCAGTGGTAATTCTAACTTGTAAGCAACAGGTCCAATACGGGACAAAATCCTATATGGTCCATAAAATCGCGGCGACAGCTTATGAGTTCCTTGAGGCTTTAGTGTGGACTGTCGATAAGGCCATAAACAAAGATATACCCAATCCCCTTTGTCAAATTCCCGCTCACTGCGACGTTTATCGGCAAAAAACTTCATTTGTGATTGAGCAGCTTGCAAGTTTTCTTTCAAGATTCGTAAAATGACATCTCTTTCCCTTAAAGCCAAATCAACTAAATGCACACTGGTAGTACCTGGTTAATACATAGCAATATGAGGAGGAGGTCGGCCATACACAGCCTCAAATGGGGTCATTTCAATGGCTACTTGGTGAGTAGTATTATACCACCATTCTGCCCAAGGAAGCCATTTAGTCCAAGTAAAAGGTTGGTGGCCAGTAAAACATCTTAAGTAGTTCTCCAATGACCGATTAACTACCTCAGTTTGTCCATCCGACTGTGGATGATATGCAGAACTTCGACAGAGTGTGCTTCCTTGCAATCTAAAAAACTCCTCCCAGAATTGGTTGATGAAGATTGGATCACGTTCACTTACGATGGAACGAAGCATGCCATGTAATCGTGCCACATCTCGGACATATAATTCAGTGACAATGGATGTTGTATATGGGGGAGAGAAAGCACTAAAATGAGCATACTTTGTTAAACGATAGACAACTACCATAATTGATGTCTTCCGCGATGAAGGGGGTAATCCATCAATGAAGTCCATCGACACATCTTCCCAAATGTTGTCAGGAATTGATAATGGTTGAAGTAAGCCAGGAGGATTCACTCTCTCAGCCTTGTTTCTTTGACAAATATCACATTCAGCTACAAAGGTTTTAACAGTTTTTTTGAGACCCTTCCAATAAAAATTGAGTGACACTCTTTTGTAGGTACGAAGGAACCCAGAATGGCCTCCAGTAGGTGAAGCATGAAACTCTTGTAAAATTTTGTGACACCAAGAAAAAGAAGAAGATACAACAATATGCCATTTATGTCATAGTAAGCTACCATCAAAAACAAAGTTTGGAATCCGATGAGAATACTGTAATCTTTCAATTATAAGAGAAAGATAAGGGTCTCGGCCATATTCTTAAGCAATGTCGGCAGTACTAGAAAAAAATGGTGAAGATATAGAATAAGAATAGTACTCCCCTTCTCTTGATAAGGCATCTGTAGCTGAATTTTCTACTCCACGTCTGTATATGATTTCATAGTCATATCCCAAGTGCTTAGACACCCATTTTTACTGTTCTAGTGAGGAAATTTGCTGATCATGAAAGAATTTGAGGCTACGATGATCAGTTATAATTTTAAAGTGACGGCCTAACAATTAAGGTCGTCATTTGTGCACCGTAAAAATAATTGCCAACATTTCTTTGTCGTAAACTGAGAGAGCTAAATGCTTAGCAGCCAAAGCTTTATTGAGATAAGCTAGTGGTCTTCCTCCTTGCATAAGAACTGTGCCAATTCCTCGGCCTGAGGCATCACACTTAATAAAAAAAACTTTGGAGAAGTCAGGTAAGGCTAAGACTGGAGTTGAACACATGGACTTCTTAAGCTCCTCAAAAGCAAATTCAGCAGCCTCATTCCAGCCAAATGAATCCTTTTTTAACATGTCCGTTAAAGGAACTGCAATTTTGCGACAACCATGTACAAAATTTCTATAATATCCTGTCAATCCCAATAAGCCTCGCAATGCTTTAATAGATGATGGTTTGGGCCAATCACGCATACATTGAATCTTTTTAGGGTCTGCTGACACTCCAAGAGCTGAAATAATGTGCCCCAAATATTCCACAGATGGTCTAGCTAAGGAACATTTTGAAAGTTTAACAAACAGTTGGTGTTGTTGTAGGCATTGTAGGACCGCAGATAGGTGCTTCTCATGCTCCTCAATAGTACTGCTATATATCAGTATGTCATCGAAAAATACCAACATGAATTGGCATAGATATGGTCAAAAAATATCATTCATAAGATTTTGAAAGGTTGCTGGTGCGTTAGTGAGACCAAATGGCATTACAAAGAACTCGTAGTGCCCATCATGAGTGCGAAAAGCTGTCTTAGGAATATCTGCGCTATGTACCCGAATTTGATGGAAACCCGAACGGAGATCAAGTTTCGTGAAAACTATAGCACCATGTAATTCATCCAGAAGTTCGTCAATTACTGGGATCGGATAAGGATCCTTCACAGTAATTTTACTGAGAGCACGATAGTCAATACACATGCACCATGAGCCATCCTTCTTCTTAACTAGCAACACCGGAGAGGAATATAGGCTAACACTAGGTCGAATTAGACCGGTATCTAGCATCTCGCGAACTAACCTCTCAATCTCATTTTTCTGAAAATGTGGGTATCGATAGGGCTGAACACTAACCAGAAGGCTGCCTGGAAGTAATGGAACATGATGATCTTGAGAACGTGATGGAGGAAGGCCCTTCGGCTCTTCAAACACGCTAGAGTAACTTTTGATTAGCTGAGCAAAATCAGGTGGAACTAAATTCTGCACACTTGAATATGTGATAGCCATCAACTGAACGAAGACTCCTTTTTTTTCTTGCAACAATAATCGGTTAATAACTCCCTTAGTATCAAAAACAGTATTAGAGGAGTTATCTCCCACTAGTTATACTATTTTATCATTGCACATAAATTGCATGGTAAGTTTGGAGATGTCCCATAATATGGCTCCCAAGGATCGCAACCATTGTGCACCTAACACAATATCACAGCCACTCACAGGTAGTAGAAATAAATCAGCTTGTAAGTTGTAACCCTGAATACTTAGTGGAACCTCAGTACATTTACCATAACCATTAACAATGCTTCCATTAGCAACAGTAACATGAAAACAATTCGTAGAGTTTACCTTGCACCCACACTGTTTAGCTAGAGAAGGATTCAAGAAATTATGTGTTGGCCGTGAGTCGACCAAAATCGTGACACCCCGTTTTTTTAGGAAACCAGTAAGGCGCAAGGTATTAGGCTGTGAAAATCCAGTAAGAGCATGTATAGATATTTCCACCTCTGATGAAGGTGCAACTTCCTCAGTTTGGTCTTTCTCATCAAAAAATTCAGCATCCAAAAACAATAATTGTGGTTTCTGGCAACGGTGTACAGGCTTGAATTGCTCGTCACAGTTGAAGCATAAACCCTTACAACGGCGGTCTGCTTGCTCTGTAGGTGATAGGCGTCGAATATTTTGCAACCCAATGGGAGGAGGTCCTAATATGGAAGGTCTGGTTGCACTTGAGGATGCTGGGTTTAATGTTGCAGTAGATGGTTGACTAGAAGCTTGTATGCGGCCAAAATTTGAGCAAGATGGATTTTTTTTTTGTAGATACATTGACCGCTTCTTCTTGAAATTTTGCCAACTCGAAAGCATGAGTAAGGGTAACAGGTTTCAGTATTTGAACACCAACTTTTAATTCTTCTCGTAACCCTGAAAGAAAACAGCTAACCAAAAATGATTCTGGAAGGCGACTGGTTCTATTAGCCAGCCTTTCAAATTGTACCTGATACTCCTTGACAGTTCAGTTTTGTCGTAATTTGGAGAGAGCACCTCTAAGATCTGCTTCCTCCAATTTACCAAATCTCGTAGCCAATGCTCTTATAAATTGAACCCACGTCAAATTCCCTATGGTTCACCCCAGCCATTGATACCATGGAATAGTGTCACCAGTGAGGTGAGCTGCTGCTAAGGTCATCAGTTGGACTTCTGTAAAGCCAGTTGCTCGTTGGTATTTCTCGGCTTGAAAAATCCACCCCATCGGATCCTCCCCGTTGAACACTGGAAATTCGATTCAAATTGTTCGACCATGAATGGCCACTGCGACCGGTTGGTCCACCGCAGATTGAACTCCTACTGGAAGTGGTTGAGGCCCTTCTCGTTGTATCATGTCCAAACGTTGAGACATAAGTTCCAACAAGGCAGGGAGGCCTAAGAGCCCTTCAACCTGTTGGGCTAACGTATCAACATGCTGGGCTAACATATCCACTTTTTGCTCCAATTCTCTGACTGTCATAATGGTTCCCAGGAACTTGGCTTTGATACCAGATGGTAAGAACCCTTCTATGAACAGTTTGTAGGCAATATGAATAATTGTAAATAAGATTTTGAATGCAGCAAGGAAACTGCAGCAGATGAGAGAAATGTGAGAAGATAGGTTGGGAGAATAATTCTTTTCATATCTGAATAACTAGAAAATGCCACACTTATAGTAATGGCTAACAAAATATTAGTACAAGCCAACCTGACTTATTCTTATCAAAAACAATCCAAATACTAATCAAACAACTCAACCTAAATCCTAATTAAAATAAAATACTTCCAACCTAACTAAACTAAAATAGTTTGAGAGTCCTAACACAGTGATATCAAAAATCACTGCATGATGCAGTGATGAATAGTGAAAATTTATGTGCACAGCCGGTTGCAAACGGGCTGTTACCCTTTTTTTTAATAAAAAAAATTCTTCCAATTTGTTAATATTACATTATAAATTTATAAAATAAAAATCATACATAAAAAAATTAGTTCAACAATAAAAAATTATATGAAAAATTTTAAAAATTATATTTAATTAAGATAAATTAAATAATTTTATTTTTTCATATAATTTAGGAATTTTGACATGTAACAATTTTCACGGTTTTTGTAACCATCTTCACGGATCTAATAACCATTTTTACGGTTTTGATAACCATTTTTTATGAAATTTTGACTTGTAACAATTTTCACACCATGGTAACCATTTCCACGGCTCTAGTAACCATTTGTATGGCTTTGGTAACCATTTTTTATGAAATTTTGACTTGTAACCATTTTCATGGATATGGTAATCACCTTCACGGCTCTAGTAACCATTTTGACGGCTTTGGTAACCTTTTTTTAATATTTGAAATTTTAAATTGTAACCATTTTCATGGTTTTGGTAACCATTTTTTAATTTTTGAAATTTTGACTTGTAACCATTTTCACGGTTTTGGTAACCATTTTCTAATTTTTGAAATTTTGACTTGTAACAATTTCCACTGCTTTGTTAACCACCTTAACGGCTTTGGTAACCATTTTTACGGTTTTTGTAACCATTTTTTAATTTTGAAATTTTGACTTGTAACCATTTTCACGGTTTTGGTAACCACTTTCACAGCTCCGGTAACCATATTTATGGATTTGGTAACCATTTTACAATTTTTGAAATTTTACTTGTAACCATTTTCACTGCTCCGGTAACCAATTTTACTATTTTGGTAACCATTTTTTAATTTTTGAAAATTTGACTTGTAACCATTTTCACGGCTCCAGTAACCATTTTTACGGCTTTGGTAACCATTTTTTTAATTTTAAAAAATTAAGCTTGTAACCATTTTCACAGTTTTAGTAACCACATTCACGGCTTCGGTAACCATATTTACGGCTTTGGTAACCATTTTACAATTTTTGAAATTTTACTTATAACCATTTTCAGGGATCTAGTAACCACTTTCACGGCTCTGGTAACCATTTTCACGGATTTGGTAACCATTTTTGAAATTCTGACTTGTAACCATTTTCACGGTTTTGGTAACCACCTTCACGATTCCAGTAACCATTTTTACAGCTTTGATAACTATTTTTTAATTTTTAAAAATTAAACTTGTAACCATTTTCACGATTTTGGTAACCACATTCACGGCTCCGGTAACCATATGTTATTGGTATAATTTAAAACGATGGCACGTCAACATAAACATCGTGTTAACGGGGACAACGAGTAATGTGTCAACAAATATCGACTAAGTCAAGCAACTTAAGATGACAAGAAAATAACCCCACAATGCCGATCAAGGTTGCTAAGATGGTCGGGTGGGAAAAAGCCGACCAAGGTAATTAGATTGATCAAGTTAAAAAGATTTGATCGGGAAATCCTAAGATGGTCGGATAAACCCAACTAGTCGGGTTTAGCTATAGCTATCCGATCAGGTGTAGATCCTTGATCGAGGGTGAAAGAAATCTGATCGAGTTGAAGAGATGGTCGGCTAAGCGACACATGGGCAATTTCCAGATACGATCAGATGCTTGACATACTGATAACGTTGAATTCAATGAATCACAACTCAAACACACCACGAAGAGTCTTTCTCAAATAAGGTCTCATGAAATATGTTATGATAAGGAAACGGATTTCCTTAGAGCTATTAGAATCCAGAATAAGCAAAAGACCTGATGTGATTAAAACTAACACGATACAAGACGGGAAAGAAGACCAGCACGACTCCTATAAGTCAGAGTTGTTTGTACTTCATTCAATCACTACCATATTTCTTTTACTTGTATTCCAAGAATTAGGGTTCTATGAATGTATAAATAGACCCTGAAAACACCCAACAAGGGTTCGCGAGTCATCAGATATTGTTAGAAAGCAAGTGAGAAAGAGATTATAATATTCTTTTCATAGTGGATTACTCTTTCGCCGTCATCGGCAACCGTGGTTTTTTCCCTTTAGGATTTTCCACGTAAAATCTTGCTTGCTTGTCTCTTATTTTGCTATTTTCAATTTCATACATAATCGTGAATTGCAATTAACTTGTGCGACGCTTGATCTACTTTACGTAATCCAAAAATCACCGTCAACAATTGGTGCTAGAATGAGGGGGTAGTGTATGCGACGAAAACGTAACGCAACAGCCAGATGGTGAATAGTAGAGAAGGAAGTCAACCCCACATGATACTGGTACCCCACATGGTACCGACAATGCTGGTGTAATAAACACTGGAGGAGATTCTCCCTCTAGAACTCCACCTTCTATCAGACAAGACATAACCACCTCCATAGATACCCTTCCCTGTATCTCCCCGGACGCTTTCCGGTAAGTTTAGAAATCCTTGCGGAGAGTCATTGAAGACGCAGCTAGACAGGGAATCAATATAACTGCAACTGCCAACTTGACCTCATTATATCAGTTGATTGCACTTGAGGTTGCTCAAGGTCCCATGATACAATCTGAAGTAGTAGTTCCAACCTCTGATGCTCCACAGAAAACTGGTAGAGATAGGGCAAATCATCGTGAAAAGAGGGAGTAATCTCAAAAGAGAGACGATCGCCAACCGTGGATGTTTCCTCACCTTGGGGTTTTACCACGTAAAATCTTTGTTATTTGATCTATTGGTTATCTATAATTTCTTATTCAATTGTTAGTTCGATATATTTTGTGTGACGCGTGATCCACATAGTTCGATCCAAAAATCACCGTCAACATTATCCTTAGGTAAAATTACTTAAATGACTAAATAGTTTGTAAGTACTCACCAATAATTATTAATTGGTTTTATATTTTTGTAAAAAGAAAAAGGAAGTTTCCTATTAATTGTTTGATATGATAATAAAAACATTTCTATTTATCAAACCCTAACTTCTATTTTAAATACTAATTTCAATTTCTTTTGATCATTACAAATTGATTGAGTTGACTAACAATTTACTGCTATAATTGAGTGAAACAAAAATCAATACCAACAATAAACTTTCATAGGAATAGAGGAATTGAGATACACTGTTGTATGCTGAGAACCTCGTTTTACATATGATCATTCTTCTTAGCTAGTGTAATTGTTGTTTTCTTGTAACGGATTTTAAATTTTAAAAAAAAAATTAAAAAGCTAAAAGAGCTAAAGCAACAAATGCACCGGTTACAGTTACAGTTAGTAGTTTTTTCAATTCGGTGAAATTGGAGAATTTTGAGCTTAAAAAAATAAAGAATTAAAAAAAGTTTTAATGCAATGAAAAGAAAAAAATTTCAGATAATTTTTTAGTGATATCAAATGTTTTTGCAGGAGTTAGAATTTTTTTTAAAGAGAAATTATTTATTTGAATAACAAGATATGAAATAATAAAATTTAAATAAATCTGATTAGATAACAAAATAGTGGGGTGTGCTAACAAAAATAGAATACAATAAAATTAAAGAACGGGTATTTTTGACATTAAATGGGGTTTATTTACAAATTAGAGATTTTTAAAATATTTGAAAGGTGTACATGCAGTTTTTTAAAGGTATCAATATCGCTACTCAAAAAATATACATATATTTTTTTGAAAATAAATTCATGGGGCCTTTTGTTATGGGAGGCCTTAGGCAACTGTCTTAGTTGCCTATAGGTCCAGCCAACCCTGTGAAAACACCACACCTGACCTCAGATACCAAGCACCTCTGTTGATGAATTTGACGTCCAACACTATGCAAGGCAGGTGAAGTCCGCACATAAGTTTCTCTTAAACCTAAAACCTGCTAATCACCAAAAACATTAACAAGTACGTTGCCAAATCACAAAGTAGCATTGGTATAAAATATATGGGTCAAGCTAAATCAACTTAAATTTGTGACTTAATTTGTTGACATCAACATCTCAACCATCCATATGCTCTTAATCCAATGGTTGAGATTTAAATGCATTTACAACTTTTGAACTAAAAGCACATTGATGGTTGAAATATTAAAGTCACAAAATTAAATCACAAATTTAATGGGTAATTACCAATTGGGTCCTGGACTTTATTTAACATTCCAAGTTGTTTGCGACTTTTACAAAAGTGACCAAATTGGTCCTTACATTTTTACCAAGTGCCAAATTAGTTCCTCTAACTAAGTTCTATCCGTCAACTTTAATTGTGTAGGGGTAAAATTGTATTTTATTCCTAAACAATATAATATTAAAGCATGCACCGTTTTTTTAACACATGTATATTTTTGTTTATTTTATTTGTGTGTTTTGATTTTTAAATAATTTTGAAAACATAACTTGTATAATATTAACAAAAAAACAATATTATATAAAACTGATAAAAAGACTAAACTGAAAATGAACGGTAACTTTTTAAAAAATAAAAGTATAATTGACATTGTCTTATTAAAATATTTTTAGAATTTGTTTTGAGAATTTTAATAAAAAAAATAGGTACAAATGGTGTTTCATTAATAATATTTTTAGATTTTATTGTAATTATAATGGAGAATTTAATGCACAGAGACAAAATAACTTTACTATAATATGACAAATAAAGGGTATTTACGTACTTTAACTAAAATTATTAAAGTCAACTGTTATATTTAACACTGTTAAGTCATTAGAGGGACCAATTTGGTCACTTCTAAAAAGAGAGGGACTAATTTGACACTTGAAAAAAATGTGAGGACCAATTTGGTCACTTTTATAAAAGTCGCAAACAACTTGGAATTTTATAAAAATTCCATGACCTAATTGGTAATTACCCCAAATTTAATTTATTTAGCGTAACCCAAAATTAAAAAGTGGAAATGGAAGGAAATGGCCTTTCCTATGTTTCAAAGATCAAAAATGTCCACTTATGAAAAAAATTGCATTTGTGTCCTTTTTTGAGTTGCTTTTACTAGATTACCCTCTAATTCATTTTTTTTTTTTCAAAATTACCAAGTTGCCCTCCTTTATTCCCGCAACCATAAGATATTACCAAATTGTCCTCCTTCCTTCATTAACCCTTATTGGGGGTCCCCCTAACACTAAACAAACAAATCCCCAATTCCCCAATTCAAAAATCACATTTCTGTGTGTGTGTGTGTTGAAGAAGAAGAAAAGAAGAGAAGAAACCAAAAGAGCCAGAAGAAGAAGAAGACTCGATGTCCCCGTTGTCTGTCGACTGAGAAAAGAAGAAGCTCAAAAGAAGAACATGAAGAAAAAGAAGAAGAATAACGAAAAACGAAGAACAGAGGTAGGGATTTTTCTTTTCTTTTTCTTTTTGTTTTTGATTTTTTTTTTTGCATGGATGTTGTATCTATTTAGCTCTGTTTCTGGGTTTGTTTTTATGAGCATTTTATTATCTTTGTATGTTTAGGGTTATGTTTCTGGGTTTGTTTGTTTTTATTACCACTTTTGAAGACTTGGGTGAACTCCCATGCCCCTGGCTTTGTCTTTGTTTTATTGTTCCATTCATAGCATTCTTTGGAGCTTTTGGTTTGTTTTGTATCCACCCTCAGGCATTTGTTGATAAGCTTTTGGGTTGCAATTCTGAGGACTGTGAGCTTTTGTTTGTTCTGTGTCATGGCTGAACTTTGGAGGAGTGAGGATTATGGTCATTTAGTTTTGTTATTCTTTGTTTGTTTGTTCTATGTTTGCCCCGTTGTATGTTGTTTATGTTTTTGTTTGTTTTCCCTTGCTATGGTTCTGGCCCTTTCTCGTTTTCTTCGTGTTTTTTGTATGGGTTGTTGTATGTTGTTTATGTTGCTATGGTTCTAGTTTTGTTTCTCGTTTTCTTCATTTTTTGTTGTAGGGTAGGGTAGGTATGGGGTGTGGGGGTGTTGGTGTTGTGGGGGTGTGTGTTGTATGTATGTATATATGTTGGTTGTGAGTTGTGGGGCTCGTTTCTGCTTCTAATATTTCTGGTTTATGGTCTTCATTTTCGTTGTTCTAAGGCCATGGAATTAGAGGTGTGGCCCGGGCATCAGGTGAATGTTAATATCAAGTTTCACACATGAATTGCACACTTCAATTTCTCGGGCTTCATACCGGATTACTAGGCCTTACATTAATTTCTCTGGCTTCAATTTCACACTGGAGATTCTCGGGCCTTACATGGTTTTTGTGTGTGTGTGTGTGTGTGTGTGTGTGTGTGTGTGTGTGTGTGTATAGGGGGGGTGGTTGGGTTAGGGGTATGTTGTTTTCTGCTTCTGGTTTTTCTTGTTTTCTTCATGTTTGTTGTTCTAAGGCCAGGGAATTAGAGGTGTGGCTGGGCTTTACATGAATTTCGTATGCTTCATTTTGTTCTATTTTGCTATTTTTAATCTATGTTTAAGTTTGTTTGTTTTTGCAGATTTGAAATGACCCTAATTATTATTTTTGTTTCGTGTTTAAGCAGATGCCGAAAAATCCAAACGATAGACTATGGCGGTTCCCAGATCATAAAGAGTGGATAGTTAATGTGATAGTAAACTCTCAGAGCAAAAAATATCTAATTAGAGATATTAAGGAAGTCCTAACGAGCTGTGGCATGCTGTTAAGATTTAGGGAAGGCCCGTTTGGCCAATATTTGGATTTGCCACAACCTTCGAAGATTCATGGAAAACTTATTCATAACCTTTTAAAGAGAGAGATTATTATTCCTGGACAAAGAGATGATGAAATATGGCTGGGTTTGGGGAGGTCGAAGGTTCGTTTTGGGAAGGAAGAGTTTTGTCTTTGTAGTGGGCTTAAAATGGGCATGATGCCACAAGGTTTCAATGAAAAAAAAGATGTGGAAAAAGGTTCGTTGTTGAAAAGATATTTCAAAGAGAAAAGGCCGAATGCTGAGCTGGTGTATGCAACTATGAAAAATCTCACAAGTGAGGAGGGTGAAGACATATTAAAGATGTCGTACATCTTTATGGTTAACCAATTTTTTGGCACAGATGACGGACGAAAAGCCATTCCTGGATGGATTTTTGCATTAGTTGAGGATGAAGAAGCTTTCAAAAAATTTCCATGGGGGTCTTACATATATAGTATTACACTATTTTGGCTCAAGAGACTTACCGAGAAACACCTTTCCACACTAAGAGGTAAGAAGGAGGAGAAGAAGGAGGAGGAGGAAGAGAAGAAGAAAAAGGTAGTAGTAAAGGGGAAAAGAGAAAATAAAGGAAAAGATGAAGAAGAGGAAAATGAAGAAGAGGAAGATCAAGAAGAGAACAAAGAATTAGAAGGGCAATAGAGGGATGAAAACAAAGAAGGAGGTCAACTCAGAGAAATTCAGGTGGATGTAAAACAGGACAAGAAGAAATCCAAGTACCATACCATAAATATATTTGGTTTTTCTCTAGCATTTCAGGTATGACTACTATATTTTATGGTCATTTGTACATTACAAATAATATTCATGTATAGAATAATATAATACCCCATTGTTTGATATTTAATTTTCTAGGTATGGGCCGTGGAGAGAATTACTCGTTTGACTTTGACGGATGCTGTCGGGAGACGAATTGGTACTGGGTTTCCACGGTTCAACAGATGGGATTTCAATACAAAGGTTGTCAATATCGAATCCAAATTCATATCCATGGTGTCTATTTCAGTTGTTTTCCCTTTTTAGTTCTATAATGATACTGAATTGTTGCAAGAATGTAACAGTGATTTTCCTTACACATGCAGATGTCATTGTTTCCTTGGGTGGTTCACACCTATGAGAAGGGGCTGGATTACTATACGTCCTTGAAACAGGACTATGTTTGTGGCCCACTAACACACAAGGGGAAGGATTTGGTAAGGGGCAAGGCAGTTCAAAGTCTAACTAAAGAAGAAGAGAAGGAAGAGAAGGTTGGTTCTGATGAGGAACATGATAAAAATTTTAAATTGGATGGAGGGGATGAATCTATTTACAATCACTATACATCAGCATCCCTCGGAAGATCACCAGATGATCCCCCATCTAGGAAGAAGTTGTTCGATGATACTAATTTCCAAACTCACAAGGTACGATTTTATTTACGAGAATATCAAATATAGTTTAGTATTATAATTGTTTAATGTCTTTAAATTTTCAAAACATTGAAGTATACTTGTTTAGTGTCTCTAATTATAATTTCTGCTTGGAAGCTTTATATATTGTGAATGGGTGATGATAACTGAATACTGATCAATGGAATAAATTTTTATTTCCGCTTGTAAGTTTGTGGTGGGCAATGGAATAAATTGTATTGTATTGAGACGATGATAACTGAATTCTGATAAGTGATTCCATATATAAATATACAGCTGGTGGTTTTTGTGATGTTGATTCCTGATTTAAAATATTAAACACTGAAATTTCTTATTAACTCACTTGGCAAAATATGTTCCCTTGGAAATGTTATATTCTGCTAGCTATCTTTTGAACCTATATATAAACCTTAAATTACTACTGTAGAGAGACAATGACATATAAAAAAAAATTACTACTGTCATCATTTTTTCTTTTACTGTTCATGTTGAATGGATTGTTGATAGATAAGATAAGTTGGTTGGTTGGTGTTTTAGACATGTATCTGTAGCTCTATTTTTTATTGTTTTTTTTTCCTTATTGATGTAAGTACTTGGTAATGATGACATGACATGGCTCTATCACTAACGATTGTTGTAGTTATGTTGTAAATGTTGACACTTATTTTGGTCAATGCAGTCTACATTTCAGACTTCGATTCAGCCATCCACCATGCCGACCTCTATTCAGCTATTGGTTTGCTAATTAAGGAAAGCGAGAAACAACAACTATCTTTTTGTAGAGCAGAATTTGCCAAAATAAGAGAACAAATCAAGGTAGGAGATACACCTGCCAAGAAATCCACTGAAGAAAAATCAGGAACAAGCAAGCAAAAGTATGACAAGTTTTATGAAGAGGTAATATATTGCAATACCTTAAACTTGGTACTTATCTATTCACCTATACTTAATAAAATACTTATACTGTAGCTATACTTTTTTATAATACTGTAGTCCTTTATAAAATACTTATACTGTACAATATAGGATCGCGATGGTCTCACCTTTTTGTGTGATCAATTGGAAAAAGACCATGTTGATCTTCATGTTGAAACTCTTGATAAGGAAAAAAGTGATGCTCAGGCTGATGTTGTAGCCAATTCAGCAATGGAAGAGAGTGATGCTCAGTTTGATACTGCAGTGAACGATGTCGGTGTTCTTCCAAAGAGTGATGCTCAGGCTGAAGCTGAAGCCAATTCAAACATGGAAGATAGTGATGCTCAGGTGGATGCTGCAGTGAAGGGTGATGGTGTTCTTCCAAAGAGTGATGCTCAGGCAGATTCTGTAGCGAATTCTGATGGTGTTCCTCCAAAGAGTGATGGTCATGAACATGGTGATCCTTTGGCCGATTCAAAAATGGTTGAGGTATGTATGGTAATCAAGTTTTTGTATTTATATCAATTGCATTCAGGTGACTGACTAAATGTCTTTATACATTTAGGATATGGACAACCAAACTATCCTTGATGAAAATGAGATGAAGGAGATCAACGATTGGGTTCAGCTAGGCATCGAGGAGAAGTTGGTTCAGAAGGTAGAACCTTTGAAAAAAATCTCCAACGTTCATGTGAAGTCAGTCCAAAGGTCTATAGATGTGGATGATTACCCTTCCCCAACTCTGAGCGTTGTTGTTCCAAACCCCTCCCCGAGTGTTGTTGCTTATGATGTTCCACACCCCAATGTGATATACAAGGATCATGACTTGAAAAGGGGAAGAAAGAGATCAAGGTTTATTAATAGCCCGTGGACTGATCCTTGGCAAGGAAAAAAAGGAAATCTAATGATTCGAACAAACCTTCCACTCAAGACGAAATAAATAATGTTGAGTTCACGGCATTTTTGAAGAGCAAAGAACTCACATGGTAATAGTACATTCATATTCTCCAATATTATATCCTAGTAGATTCATATTCTCCAATATATTCCTAGTGTAATGTTTTTCTAATATAAAGTAATATTGTTGAAAAATTAACAGTCTATATACCGGGCAAATCAAATTCATAGAGCGTAAAGAGTTCAAAGAGCTGGTGGACCCTAGAAAATTGATATCGGATATGGTAACTTTTTTTTTTTTTTTTCAGATTTCCCTCTTATAGATCATATGAAAATCATATGTTTGTAGGCCTTTTTATGTGTGGATTTGTTTCAATGCTATATTTGACAAAATATAATACTAGGTCTGTTATTCCTTACATCATATCAAACCTCAAAACAAGTTTTATCTCCCCACACATCTTTCTTATTTCTTCGTCACTCTTCAAATGGTTAACATGTATTTTTTTTATGCATAGCACATACACAGCTACTTTGACATTCTGTGGAGGAGGCGTTCAACAAAAGATGTCAACTACTTACAGAATATCGCATTGGTCAACACCTCATTTTTTATAAGAAACATCTATATATTTACAATGGCTGCTAACTTGGCTTCAAATTAATTTACTTAGAATCTAATTATTTGCTTATTTTTCTAACTTTCTAATTAAAATCATTACACAGATGAACCTAAAAAGGAGGTGGGATATTCAAATGGAGGAAATGGAAGCGTTAAGGGAGATACAAGAATTTGAAAAGAATCATCATGAAGGAGAAAATGAGGGAAAAGATGAAGAAACGCGGAAAAAAGAAAGCAAAACAAAGGGAAACAAGAAGAAGTATCCTCCTCCAGTGGTCGCGGTTTGGGAAGAGTAGCCGGAATTCAATCCCTTAGAATTTGAGCCAGACATGGATTGGTTAGAACATGTTTCCGGTCATGAGCTTCTGTACACTGACCCTTGGTGGAAAATGGATTCGGTAAGTATGTGGATTTCATGTTCAACCTTCATTCTTACTATGATAATAAATTATTATATAATAACGTGGCCAAAAAATTTGGTATTGTATGAACAGGTGTTGATACCATGCAACACTGGCAATCACTCGGTCCTTTGTCACGTAATTTTGAACATCGGAGAAGTACATCTTTATGATTCATTATGGCCCTGCAATGGTAACAGTAATCGATTAAAAGACATCAGATGCATACTCTACCTGTTGCCCTCCATATTGAAGCACTCGGGTTACTACGCAGAAACGAAATCCGATCCTCACACTAGTCCACTCACTGCTACAAACATCAAGCCAACCCTGATTCCCCAACAAAATGATGGGTATTGTTCTTTCCTTCATTTCTTGCACAGTTTCTTCATTTTACTCCTGTAGAATCTTATGTTTTTCAAATCCTAACATGTTGCAGTTACAGTTGTGGTGTCTTCATGATGAAGTACGCTGAGTTAATACTCTCCGGAGTCAAATTACCATGGCTGAAACAATTTTCCCAAAAAGATATACCGGCAATTCGTAAGGCAATGGCAGTTGACATTTTCACTGATGGGTAAATTGCAAATGAATGATTGTTGGTATGTGATATTAGGTGTGGTGCTTGTTGGTAGTGATAGTGGTACAAAATAGTTCATTGTATATCTTAAAAGCTTAGATTTAGGGAAGAAGCTTAGATAGATCAGCTTTCTTATATTAGATCCTCCATTGATGAATGTTTACTCTTCTGCATCAAGTTTTTAAGGCTGAGAATTTTGTTTTTGTGCCTGGGAATTATTGTCTGAAGCCCGAGATACTTACTGATATATGGTTTGACGGACCTAAGAATTAATATCTGAAGCCCAATAGTAATATAATATAATATTTTGAATTTGTATGTACATTATGAATGTTGCACATGTGAGGTTTACTCTCCAAAATTAGTCTCAGAATTACTATTTTGAGCATGAGAATGAATGTCTGAAGCCCGAGAATCAACCATTGATTTTGTAAGGTGGCTGAGGTTGCATGTCTACTCTACTAAGCCCGTGGTGTAATGTCTTGAGCCTGTGAAATGATGGTTCGAGCCTAGGAAATAATATCCCGAGCATCAGAATCTCTTAATCATGTACATAAATGAATGTTGCATGTTTACTCCCCAGAATTAGCCTGAGAATTACTATTTTGAGCCTGAGAATGAATGAATGAAGCCCAAGAAGTAAAAAATATTTTGTGCATGAGAATCTCTTAATGAGCCTGGGAATTAATATATGAAGCCCAAGAAGTAAAAAGGTGGCTAATGTAAACATGATAGGGTAGTAGTGGATTACAACTGGATCGCACAAAATCTTCTTCTTCTAATTAAAGCCTGGGAAGTATTATCTGAAGCCCAAGAAATAAATAATATTTTGTGCCTGGAAATCTCTTAATGAGCCTGAGAAATAATCTTTACCCCGGGCATCAGAATCTCTTAATCATGTACATTAATGAATGTTGCATGTTTACTCTCCAGAATTAGCCTTAGAATTACTATTTTGAGCCTAAGAATGAATGTATGAAGCCCAAGAAGTAAAAAATATTTTGTGCCTGAGAATCTCTTAATGAGCCTGGGAATTAATATATGAAGCCCAAGAAGTAAATAAGGTGGCTAATGTAAACATGATAGGGTAGGTAGTAGTGGATTACAAATGGATCCCATAAAATCTTCTTCTTCGAATTAAAGGCTGGATCCCACAAAATCTTCTCTTGCTTCCTTATTCAAAACAATATTGAAATTAAATACTTCTTTCTTCCATTCTTTCTTGCCTTTGTATTTTAGTCCGTTTAAAGCAAAACCTGTTTGCTTCTCATTCTTTGTTTCCCCTCCCACATACTCTTCATAACGTCCACATCTACAGGTAAACAATCTTCATCATTATACATCTCCTTGGCTCACGCATCTATTCTTCATTCTCGGGTTCGAAATACTATTTTGCTTTGTATACAAGTTCTCAGATCTATATTATTCGTGTTTTTCTCTTCTTTTTTTAATTTTTTTAAAAGACTTTGAAGGTTTTGTGTTGTCTGCAATATATTTCTGGTCCACTAAAAATTCATTGTTAATTATTTAATATTTTTGTTTAAATGACTGAGAGGGTTTTGTGTTGTGGGAATATGTTATGTTCTTGTCGTGCTTTAGGGAACTCTTTTGCAAAATTATATATTTCTGTTCTGTCGATTTAGTAACTTCAAATTTGTCATGTCAGTTATAACATGTTTTAGTACAACAATTTAGGAGAAAATGGCGAACCCTAGAGTTTTCTTAGACCTCAACATCGGTGGCCAACCAGCTGGTAGACTTGTGATTGAGCTTTTTGCCGACAGTACCCCCATAACAACAAAGAACTTTCGGGCTCTCTACAACGTTGAGAAGGGAATCGGCAAGAACGGGAAGCCACTCCACTACAAAGGAACAACCTTCCACCGCGTGATACCCAGGAGCATGTTCAATGGAGGAGACATCACCGAAGGAAACGGACTAGGAGGCGAGTCCATCTACGGTGATAGTTTCACCGACGAAAACTTTGTAAACAAACACACCGGTCCCGGGATCCTCTCCTTCCCCAATACCGGCCCAGGAACCAATGGCTCTCAGTTTCTCATCTGTACCGCAAAGGCCGAGTGGCTCGATGGCACGAACGTCGTCTTCGATCAGGTAGTTAAGGGGTTTGACGTCATGAAGGCTGTCCAGAAGGTTGGTTCCTTGTCCGGTTTAACATCCGAGCCCGTAATGATCGCCAATTGCGGTCAATTGTCTTGAATTATTGTAACCTTTAAATTAGACTCTTTGGAGACCATAGGTATTAATCTTTATTAAAGGATCACTGAGATTCTGTATGTGTTGAATTAATGTATTTTGAGCCTGGGTGTCATCTGTAGTTACATGATATAATGGAAGGAATAGTAAATGTTGCATGTTAAATCCAATCTCATATTCCTGATAAATAAAGTTTGTGCCTAGGAATATAATTTTGAACCTGGGAAACTTAACTAGAAAATTGGGAAAAAATGAATTTTTAGCAACGTGTATTTACATGATAGGGTGGGTAGTGGATTAAAGCTTTTTCTAGCCTTCACATTTTGGAAATGGAAGGAATAGTAAATGTGCACGTCTTATCTCAACCCATAATCCCCTAATCCCGCTAAATATAATTGTGGGAAAATTTGAATTTAGTCTTAAATATTGAAAATTGAAAGTCAGAATTATTGTGCCACGTGTTGTTACATGATAGGGTGGTTGTGGATTACAGCTAGTTCCAGTCTTTGCATTTATGGAAATGGAAGAAATAGTAGTACATTCTAGTAAACCTAACTAAAATTGTGGGAAAATTTGAATTTAGTTTTAAATATTGAAAATTCATAGTCAAACAACACTATTTTTGCCTCCACCAATAATTTCTCAGCACTTGCCTAAAAACTAAAAAGTCAAAAGTTACCATTTTGACTCTAATTTCCGGACTTTAAAACAGGAGATCCCAGGCTTCACTGTAGTATCGCTGGCCTAACAGTTCACGAAACGTGCATACGATCATATGGATCCCACACATTTTTCACCGATCGGTACTGGTCATCAGGGATGGGGCTTCGGCGGGCAACTTTATGGTGTTTTTCGAGAGCATCGCGCGGTTGGATATATCTCACACTACCAACTCCACTATAATTGTTAGGGAGACACATACTTTGTATTTGTAAAATTGCTTAGGGGTGTTTGGACTTAGTCTCACAAACAATGGATTGGTCTCA
The DNA here is from genome assembly GCA_033220585.1 of Dipteronia sinensis. Taxonomy (NCBI): domain Eukaryota; kingdom Viridiplantae; phylum Streptophyta; class Magnoliopsida; order Sapindales; family Sapindaceae; genus Dipteronia; species Dipteronia sinensis. The sequence continues at coordinate 36,611,510 of CM065638.1, forward strand.
CGAGCTAACTTTATATCGCAGAACACGTACCCGACAGTTGGTCACCGCTAGTGGAAAAAATATTTTTCATCGGAAAAGTATTTAAAAATGTCAGAAAAATTAAATTTAATCAAAAACACAACTGTAGTGGCCCGAGATGTTATTGTCGAGCCTCACATCTTTATCCCAGGCCTCACAACTTTATCCCGGGCATCAGAATTATTGTGCCACGTGTTGTTACATGATAGGGTAGTTGTGGATTACAGCTAGTTCCAGTCTTTGCATTTAGTGGAAATGGAAGAAATAGTAGTACATTTTAGTAAACCTAACTAAAATTGTGGGAAAAATTTGAATTTAGTTTTAAATATTGAAAATTCAAAGTCAAACAACACTATTTTTGCCTCCACCAATAATTTCTCAGCACTTGCCTAAAAACTAAAAAGTCAAAAGTTACCATTTTGACTCTAATTTCCGGGCTTTAAAACAGGAGATCCCGGGCTTCCCTTTAGTATCGCGGGCCTAACAGTTCACGAAACGTGCATTCGATCATATGGATCCCACACATTTTTCACCGATCGGTACCGGTCATCAGGGATGGGGCTTCGGCAGGCAACTTTATGGTGTTTTTCAAGAGCATCGCGCGGTTGGATATATCTCGCACTACCAACTCTACTATAACTGTTAGGGAGACACATACTTTGTATTTGTAAAATTGCTTAGGGGTGTTTGGACTTAGTCTCACAAACAATGGATTGGTCTCACGAGCTAACTTTATATCGTAGAACACGTACCCGACAGTTGGTCACCGCTAGTGGAAAAAATATTTTTCGTCGGAAAAGTATTTAAAAATGTCAGAAAAATTAAATTTAATCAAAAACACAACCGTAGTGGCCCGAGATGTGCCACGTGTTGTTACATGAAAGGGTAGTTGTGGATTACAGCTAGTTCCAGTCTTTGCATTTAGTGGAAATGGAAGAAATAGTAGTACATTTTAGTAAACCTAACTAAAATTGTGGGAAAATTTGAATTTAGTTTTAAATATTGAAAATTCAAAGTCAAACAACACTATTTTTGCCTCCACCAATAATTTCTCAGCACTTGCCTAAAAACTAAAAAGTCAAAAGTTACCATTTTGACTCTAATTTCCGAGCTTTAAAACAGGAGATCCCGGGCTTCCCTGTAGTATCGCGGGCCTAACAGTTCACGAAACGAGCATCCAATCATGTGGATCCCACACATTTTTCACCAATCGGTACTGGTCATCAGGGATAGGGCTTCGACGGGCAACTTTATGGTGTTTTTCGAGAGCATCGCGCGGTTGGATATATCTCACACTACCAACTCCACTATAATTGTTAGGGAGATACATACTTTGTATTTGTAAAATTGCTTAGGGGTGTTTGGACTTAGTCTCACAAACAATGGATTGGTCTCACGAGCTAACTTTATATCGCAGAACACGTACCCGACAGTTGGTCACCGCTAGTGGAAAAAATATTTTTCGTCGGAAAAGTATTTAAAAATGTCAGAAAAATTAAATTTAATCAAAAACACAACCGTAGTGGCCCGAGATGTTATTCCCGGGCCTCACATCTTTATCCCAGGCCTCACATCTTTATCCCAGGCCTCACAACTTTATCCCGGGCATTAGAATTATTGTGCCACGTGTTGTTACATGATAGGGTGGTTGTGGATTACAGATGGATCCAACTAAAAATCTTCTTCTTCTTCTTATTTAAGGGTGGATCCCACTTTTTCTTTTTTCTTCTCCATCTTCCTTAGTCAAACAACTGTTGAAACCGAAACCTAAATCTAAAAACCTCTTCTTCTTCAAGTGTTCTCAAACCGAAAACCTAAACCCCACCATAAAAACATCTTCTTTTTCTTCACTTGTGTTCAAAGCTTCTTCTTCTTCACCAGTCCAGAGCAAAAATTATTTGCTTCTCCCACAAACTCTTCCTCACATCCACATCTGCAGGTAAAAAAGATTCAGATTTTATACATCTCCTTGCCTCACGTATCCATTTTCATTCTCAGGTCCGAAACACTGTATTGCTTTGTATACAAGTTCTTAGATCTAAAATATTTAGTCTATATTATTCGTGTTTTTCTCTTCCTCTTTTTTTTAATGACTTTGAAGTTTTTGTGTTTTTTGCAATATATGTCTGTTGTACTAAAAACTGTGTTCTTAAACACTCTTTGTTTATTTACAGAAATAAAATGTGTTTTATAAAATAGGGAAGAATCTGTTTATGTTGTTTTTAAAGGAAGGAAAACCGGTATATTTAATTCTTGGCCTGAATGTCAAGAACAAGTGGATGGTTTTCCAGGAGCTTCTTACAAGAAGTTTAACTCAAATGATGAAGCATATAAAGCCGTAAGTAGCCGTTCTGTACGTTCACGCAATTCTTTACCAGAATGTTCCGTGAATGTTGAAGAGAAGGTATCTGAGAAGAGTGAAAGCACTAGAGTCATGTTGTTCTTAATTCTATTTGTTTTTATTTTTGGAGTGATAGTAGGCAAGATTGTTTGAAAAATCTTTATGTATAAGTACTGTTGTTGTTTAATATTGAACAAGAATGCATAAGAAACTTGTTATGTTTTGTTGTTTAACATATAGATTTTGTTTTGTTCTGATCGTATTTTAGAGTAATGAAGAAATATAATGACATTAACAAGCAAAGAAAACATAACCAAATTTTTTTATTTTCATAATTTTTTTAGTGAAGTATGGTTTTCAATAGAAGACAGATTATGTGTATTTTTCTTCATATTGATGGTGGAGTTTCGAAGTCTATCAACTTCTTCTGTAGTTGTTCAACAAGATTGTACAGTCCATTGAGTTCATTGTCCCTTGCTTCGATCTGAACATTTAAATTGATAATTTCAGCTTCCAGATTTTGAAATTTCCCCATCAAAACAGTATAATCAACACTTAGGCGTCCAACATTTGCATGCTCCTCAGCATTTGCAATCCGGGTATACTTAACCCCGGGTATATTTTGAAATTTGGATTAGAGATTACTGTATTAATTCAATGGAAATACATTTATAATTTATGGAATAAATGTTGTGTTCAAAGCCCGTTTTATTTCGTAAGTCCGTGTATACTTATGATGAGCCTGGGGAATCTCCATGTAAAAGCCTGGGAATTACCCCTTTGTGGTTTGTATTGTGTGAAAGTTGTTTATGGTCTTAAGCCTGGGAATACTAACGATGAGCCTGGGAAATCTTCATGCAAAAGCCCGGGAATTACCCTTTGTGGATTGTATTGTGTGATAGTCGTTTCATTTCTTCAGTCCGGAATACTTGTGATGAGCCTGGGGAATCACTATGATAAAGCCTGGGGAATTACCCTTTGTGGTTTGTATTTTGTGATAGTCGTTTATAGACTGAAGCCCGGGTATACTTACGATGAGCCTGAGGAATGCTATGAATGCAAAAGCGTGGGAATTACCCTTTGTGGTTTGTGTTGTGTTATAGTCGTTTCATTTCTTCAGCCCGGGGAATTATGATGAGCCTGGGGAATCTCCAAAAGCCAGGGGAATTACCCTTTGTGGTTTGTATTTTGTGATAGTCGTTTATGGACTGAAGCCCGGGTATACTTACGATGAGCCTGGGGAATGCTATGAATGCAAAAGCGCGGGAATTACCCTTTGTGGTTTGTGTTGTGTTATAGTCGTTTCATTTCTTCAGCCCGGAATACTTATGATGAGCCTGAGGAATCTCCAAAAGCCCGGGGAATTACCCTTTGTGGTTTGTATTTTGTGATAATCGTTTATGGACTTAATCCCGGGTATACTTACGATGACCCTTTGGAATCTTCGTGCAATGGCGCGGGAATTACCCTTTGTGGTTTGTATTGTTTTATAGTCGTTTCATTTCTTAAGTCCGTGTATACTTATGATGAGCCTGGGGAATCTCCATGCAAAAGCCTGGGAATTACCCTTTGTGGTTTGTATTGTATGAAAATTGTTTATGGTCTTATGCCCGGGAATACTTACGATGAGCTTGGGGAATCTTCATGCAAAAGCCCGAGAATTACTCTTTGTGGTTTGTATTGTGTGCTAGTCATTTCATTTCATAAGTCCGGGAATAATTTTAGGCCCGGGAATTATTAGTTGTTTCATATGATAAGCCCGAGAATACTTATAATGAGCCGGGGGAATTATATCCTAAGCCCGGGCACAAACACATTAATACCTGTAACAAATCTGTTGGGGGATAACACCTGTTGCGCAACTACATACCTACCCTCCAAAAGAAATATCATGATACACATACAACATCATCACCACAACAACTAAAAGAAGTGATACATATCAGGTTTTTAACCTTCCAGGATTAACCTTCAAAGATAGGTTCACCATAACAACTAAAAGTTATCGCATGGTAAATTTTTAACCTTCTAAGATAGGTTCACTGCAACAATTAAAGGAACGTTACCTACATTTATAACAACTAAAACAATAGTGATTTCAAGTTTCTAACCTTCCAAAATTGGTTCCTCAAAAGCATGAATGACTGCATCTTCGTCTGTGTCAAAAAAGTGATACATATCAAGCAACAATGTATGTATCAAACACAACATAAATAAGGTAAGAGAAGTAGAGAACCACTACAAATAATAAAGCATTTGCGTTGACAAGAAATTACAAACATAGATACTCCAAGAGCTACAACAACACTGAAAACAATAAAATCCTCAACCCCAATTACTAAATTTAAACACTGGACAACATGCAGACCTTGTTTAGCCTTAAACACTGGATAAATATCAAGTTTCTTAAAAAAAGTGATACATATCAAGTTTCTAACCTTTCAAAATTGGTACCTCAAAAGCATGAACGGCTGCTTCTTCTTCTGTGTCATTCAAAGTGGACTCGGGTGGCTTATCTGTGCACCTCAGTCTATTATGTCCTTTTTTCTTGCAAACGCTACAAGTACGTGCTTTTTTTGCTGGTTTGCTTGTGTTGAGGCTAGATGATGGTTTTGAGCATCTTTTTTTATTGTCCCTTTTCCCCACAATTTGAACACGTTTGTTTCTTTCGTTTCTCCCCAACGGAAGGTGTTCTTGACTTCTTTGGTCTTCCTGGCTGCTTCCTCTTCAACCATGGCAATACAATGCGATCACAAACTGCATCAGGAATGTCCCATGTTTCAGGTTTTGGAACAGGGTTCACAACCATGGCGTAAGCATGTTGCAGCCACCCCGTTGTGAAAAAGTCAGAACATAATGCGTTGATAGGCATACCTTTAATTCTGGTCCAAAAGATACAAAGAAAAAGATATTATTATTATTATAATTAAATAGTGACTGGTCTGTAGCATTAAATATAACCTCAGTTTTGTAACCTAACCTAGCAACCGCCATGGCATGAAAACACGGTAACTCATCTAGATCCCATTCACGGCATGAGCATGAACGTTGTTCCAAGTCGACAATCGCTTCATTCCATTTGTCGTCTACCTTAAATCTGTGGAAGTCAATGGGGTGAATTTCACACCGTTGCGATGGTAATATCCTCTGTTTGATGTGTGCGTTTGCATCATGAGTCAAGAAAGCTGGCATTTCACGTGCATTTATCTGACGGTCGTGGAACCACCTTTGCAACAAATCTCGGATAAATTCTGCAATGGATATGATAGGCAACTTTCGGATTGCAAGTAGACAAGAATTAATTGACTCGGCAATGTTGGTGGTCATCATATGGTACCTCTTTCTGAGACTATGTACACGTGAAAACTTCTCTATGCCAACCTGTATGAGCTCATCATAAACCTTACGGTGGGTGGCTTTCAACTCAGCCATTTCACGATCGAATTCCTCGACACGGTACATATACGTAGCACGGTAGTAAAGCTTGATCACATCATCTCGTTGCTTGCAAATTCTTTTCAGATTTTGTGACAGGTGATATGCACATACCCCATGTGCTGCATCGGGGAAAATTGCTTCCATGCCTGCAAAAATACCAGCGTGCCGGTCCGAAACTAACATCACACGTTCAGGATACCTGATCACTGTCTGAAGTTGCTTTAAGAACCACGTCCATGACTCTGTGCACTGAAAATGAGCAAACCCAAATGCCAATGGGTATATCATCTCATTACCATCCTTGCACACCGCAACTAACAAAACACCTTTGGTCTTGGCCTTCAAGTGGGTAGCATCAATGGCGATAACTTACCTAATAACTGTATTGAATCCCTCTATACAAGCCCCAAGTGCCATGAATCCATAAGCAAACCGGTTTTCCGAGTCGGTTTCAATCTTAGTTACAGTCCCAGGGTTGGATTGTTCCAACATGTAAAAGAATGACGACAACATCTTAAATGACTCCCACGGATCACCGAATGCCTTATGCAAAGCACATGTCTTAGACCTATATGCTTTGTTGTATGGGAGGTTTATGCCGTGCTCATCCTTAAACTCAGAAATTATATCTTTAGGACGGAGGGTGCATCCAGGATCAGCAAACTTTCTTGCAAACAATTCCCATATTACATATGAACTTACTCGTTTAAAATCAATGTTGTAGTTGCCCGAATCACCACATGTGTACTGCTTAACGAAGGACTTAACATGCCAATAGGTCCCATTTTTCAACTTCCCCGTTGTAATAACCCATTCACATCCTTTTTTTCTACATGTTGCGGCAAATCGTGTATGGCTCGATCGTCTAACCTTATACTCAAACCTCTCTTCCAATGCATATAACCCTACAACCTCTCTCAAGGTTTGCTTGTCCTTAAATATCTGTCTTTTGTATAGTTGACCTTGGTCACCTTGGTCTTCAAACAAGTCCTTTGACCGAATGGGTTGAATTGAGTATAGTCCTGACCCCAGAATTGTCCACCGTGATGTCATAGAAGTTGCAGAACTGTTGGGTGCTCCACTGACTCCTCCTCGTTCTTCTTCACCATCTGTTGGGGCTTTTCTAGCACCAGTTTCCACTTGCCCACCACAATGGGGAACTTCCGAAACACCATTTGGGTCTTTACTAGTATCACCCTCAGTACAACTCTCATCCTCTGTATCAGATGTTTCAGAATCATTTGTGTCATCCACCTCTGCATGCTTGTTTGTTGATGCTGGAGTCCCCTGATTATTCCCTGGTGATGTAGTGTTGAGTGAAGGCACAGACCCATGCGGATGGTTACTACCACTCACTGATTTGTAATGTGAAGTACCAGCTGGGGAGTATAGATTACTGGTGGATGTATAAGGCGGCGGTGTACATTCTAAGTTTATTGTTGTATTTCTTGCCTTTCTTGGAGTTTGATGTACAGATTTGTCAACCACCTCAACATGAATTTCGGGCCACTCTAATTTGTTGTGCATAAAGACAAAATTTACCTCGTCGTCAGCATTAATAACTAATGAAATTCCTGTAAGTTGTGATGTAATCTTCAATTCAAATATGTCCCTACTGACCCCAATCCGATCGTACAACTTTTCCACCATTTCACTATATATTCCCTTTGCATTCTTAGAAACACAACATGCAAAAGTGTTCGGACCAACAAACTGGTTACCCTTCCAATAATCACCGCAATACACTAAAAATCCAATCATCGAAGCCGTTGGACCTGAAAACAGTATTATAGTCATTCAGATTGAAGCAATACATCTATATTAGTAGACACTTTTGTTGAAAGAGATGGCATCAAAGTCGGTGTGTGTGTGTATTGTTTTGTGGGGTACTACTATATATATATATATATATATATATATAACACCATTAGCCTTGTGTCCTGTATGTGTCAGTCACTCCACAACTTTATATGGCACTAACCACAATCATTCAAACAATACACTTCTAACATTAACACCATTAACCTTGTGTCCTATGTGTGTCAGTCACTTCGCAACTTTATATGGCACCAACCACAATCATTCAAACAATACACTTCTAACATTAACACCATTATCCTTGTGTCATGTGTGTCAGTCACTCCACAACTTTATATGGCACCAACCACAATCATTCAAAAAATACACTTCTAACATTTTCTAATCTATTTTCCAACATTATTTTTCCGGTTTAATCTATTTTGCAAATTTATATGGCACAAACCTCCCAATTCATGTCTTTATAACTTCCTAAAAGTCCACAAACAAAAATACATGCCACATTCAATTTTAGAGACAATTTTACACGTTCAAATTCAAAACTCATCATCCAATTCACAGGTGAATTACAATCCAGTGGAAGGATATAAGAAAAGTAACCTAAAGTAAAACCAAGTAAGCAAATGGAAAAGTTACTAAAGTTTGTAATGAAACAATGAACATACATCTAGTATGAACAAAAGGGCGATTATTGGTGGAGCAGCATATCCAAGTCCTTCGAGGATGGCGTCTAACGATGGATGAAAACCACCCATGCTATCAATTCCAGTGATTGAGCATATGAAGTTTCCAGCCAGTGCCATTGCACCATATACTTCTAACATTTTCTAATCTATTTTCCAACATTATTTTTCCGGTTTAATCTATTTTGCAAATTTATATGGCACGAACCTCCCAATTCCTGTCTTTATAACTTTCTAAAAGTCCACAAACAAAAATACATGCCACATTCAATTTTAGAGACAATTTTACACATGTTCAAATTCAAAACTCATCATCCAATTCACAGGTGAATTACAATCCAGGATATACACGCACATGAACACCTAGATGCATGGAGAACAAAAGAGAAAGAAAGACATAACAAAAGTCATCACTTCCATAAAATTTTATCATTCAATCTTCCATAGCTTTTTGTAGACAAGAATACAAAAAAACATTTTGTGCATAGAAACTAGAAAGGAATAGATATAACTACAACCATTAAATACATTCAGAATCAAAAGTATGTTGTTTTTCATTTCTAGACTTACAAAGATACATCTAACATGCCATTTCCAATTTAAGACTTTTTAAGATCAAGTTATATAACTCTTAATATGCTACCTTTAACTAAAGAATAGTGAATGTGGTTGTGTAAATTCAACACACCATAATTCAAAACGTAGTGTCACAGTTAATATAAACTAAACCAAAAATGTAATAATCAATTAATGAGATTAGGGTCGTCACAGTTCATATAACCTAAACAAACTAAACAAACAACTAATAATCACCTTTGCCTTCCATTCTTGTTGGAAATCAACGGAGTAAACGACGGGTGTAATTGCTCGTCGAAGAGAGGAGTCGAAGACCCACAGCCCACAGGACGACGAACCTCGCAAAGTACAATGTGGAATTCCCAGGCTTCTGAGAAAAATCAGTATTGGGTGTGTGTGTTGATGTTGTTAGTTTGGAAGATGGAGGTGGTAATGAAGATTAAGGTAGTGGTGGTAATGAAGATGAATGGGGTAATCGGGTTATGGATGAATCGTGTTCTGGAAACCAAGAATGGACAGATTAAGGAAGGAATGGGAAATGTAGGGCTGGAAGTGTCGAGCAGAGAGAAAATCGATATTGGGTGTGTGTTGATGTTATCAGTTCTGGAAGATGGAGGTGGTCATGAAGGTTAAGGTGGTGGTGGTAATGAAGGTGCGGTGAAGGGGAAATCTGATTCTGGAAGATGAAGGTGGTAATAAACAGATTGAGGAAGGAAGGTGAAATGTAGGGCTGATGGAGATTGGCGCCCAATTTAAAGAGAGGGCATTTTGGTCCATTACTACATGAAAGGGGCTTTTGAGTCATTTTGCTCCATTCAAGAGGAAAGGGTATTTTGGTACCCAAGTGGACATTTTAGGGGAAGAGAACATCCAGAATGGACATTGTTGCAATTTTTTTCATAAATGGACATTTTTGATCTTTAAAACATAGAGATGGCTATAAAAGAAATTGCCCCAATTAAAAATAGAACCAGTTTATATTTGAGGGAATCACATTTGAATAACATTACAACAGAACAATTGGTATCAAAAAAATTAACAAGTATCAGATTCATATACAATACTCCAAACATTAATTCGATTCCTTTCGTTTCTTCACCATTCCATTTCATCTTCAACCTCTTAAAGATTGAAGAACAATATTCAACAGTACAAATTCCCCTTTGTTTAAGTAGTGAAAACTAAAGTACATATTAATACACAGCTTTATACATAACAATTCGATGAGAGCATAAAATTCCTGAACTGGGTCTCAAATACTTAGGTCACTCAATAATATATATATAAAAAAAAAACATTAATTTTCAGTAGAATTTCTTCAAAATGATATAATAAAATGAGGTTAAAAACGAAGAAGAAGCTGAAAACTACCATCAAGCGATTTCTTGGAGTTGTTGCAATAATCCTACAAAATCTCCAAGAGAAAGACATGTTCTAGACAAATTGGAGAAGATTGAAGAAAAGGAGGCGACTTTATTCAGGTATAATAGCAATTCAACCTTATAAAGTGAGACCCTTATATATGCATGTAGTAATACATTCAACCTTAGAAAGCTATAATGATAGCCCAGAAGCAGTAGTGAATCAAAGTGTTGAACAAAAATAGCGATAGAAGAGAAGAAGTACCTGGCCTCGCGCGATTTCCCCAGCGTCTCGGTTCTTGATCTTCCACGGGTTCTTCGACGACTCTTCGGCGTTTCTCGGGTCTTGGTCTTCTTCGACGGATTCGGATATGGCTGTTGTCTTTGGTGGGTCTTCGGCGTTTCTTCTCCAGATGCTTCTTCGACTTCTTCGGCGTTCTTCTTCGACTGATTCAGATTCTTCTTCGAAGGATTCTTCTTCGACTGCTCTGGGTTTCGGTTTTGGATTCTTCTTCGACTGCTCTTCTTCAACTGAGTAAGTTTCTTTGCTGTTTTGGGTTTTGGATTCTTCTTCTTCGGTCTTTGCGGTTTATGTTCTTCTTGGGTCTTCGATTCTTCTTCTTTGGTTTGTATGTTGTTTTGGGGTGGGGTTTGTGTAGTGGTGCCTACAATTCGATTTCGGTTTGGAATAGTCGGTTCCGGTTCCGTGGAAAGGTAAAACCGTAATCGTAATTGTAACCGTAACCGTCAGTTAGGCGGTTCGGTTACGGTTACGGTTCTAATTTCGGACTTGTTTTTTTTTTCAAATATTATACCACTTGGCAGCTTCTGATTGACAGTTTTGTTTTTGTTTTTTTAATGAAACCGAGGTTTAACTGTGGTTAAACCGTCGGTTTTCAGTGATTTTTTTTGGGACATGTAACCATAACCAAACCGTGTTACAACCGGTTTCCAACCAGTTTTATAACCGCCAGTTACTGTCACGGTTTCGGTTATGGTTTTGACTGTATGGTTTCGGTTCGGAACCGCCGGTTTAACCGAATCGTGGGCACTACTAGGTTTATGTTTAGCTTAATTGCACAAACATCCCCTAAGTTTAGATGAAATTGCACTCATATGCAACATTTTCGTTTATTGCACAAACAACCCCTGTACAGAGTTGACCAAAATGGAATGACCAATTTACCCTTACACGAAATTATCAATTATGGTCCCTCTATTTTCTATAATAGCAGGTCAACCACTTAAAACCTTTGACATTTAATTAAAAAAATAAGTTGCATTCAGTAAGTATTGATCCTCCAACTTGTGGTTTTGATTAGAAAACACGTGCATTTACCACCTGAGCTACTTAAACACATTGATAGAATTGTGTTGATTTAAATATATATATCTAGTTATATAATGTATACATGTATATGTATATGTATATATATATATATATTTATATATATATATATATATGTAAATATATGTATATGCATATAGTTAAATAATTATATTTTAAAGCTTAATTGACAAAATAATTTAAATCTATTTTTTTCCATAATTTTAACAGATTTAAAATAATTATTTTCCTTTTGTTTTCTTATTTTCTTTTTCTTTTTCATAAATCGGTTTATCTATTATTATTAAATATGAATTTATTTAAAAAATATAAATAAATTTAAATTATTTTAAGGCTTAATTTATTATATTAATTTGATGGTCAATGGATAAAATTATTATTATTTATTTATAAAATATTTATCAATTTTTTATTAAAAATAGATGGGAGAGATCGTATCTCTCTTATCTAAATATTATATAATAATCTGTTTTTTAAATTGATAAATATTTTTTCAATTGTCTAAATCTGTTTCTTAAATTAATTAAAATAATTTAAATCTGTTTCTTATATATATGAGTTTATTTTAAATGTATATATAGTTAAATAACTTGTTTAAAATAATTTAAATCTATTTATATAATTTAAAATGAACTCATACATATAATATATAAAAAAATAGATTTATTAAAATAAAAAAAATAGACTCTTTAAAAAATAAAAATAATTATTTTAAATCTGTTAAAATTTTGGAAAGAAATAGATTTAAATTATTTTGTCAACTAAGCTTTAAAATATAATTATATAACTATATACATATACATATATTTACATATATATATATATATACATATACATGTATACATTATATAACTAGATATATATATATATATATATATATATTTAAATCAACACAATTCTATTAATATGTTTGAGTAGCTTAGGTGGTTAAGGTATATAGTTTCTAATTACAAGTTGGAAGTTCAATACTTGTTGAAGTCAACTTATTTTTTTAATTAAATGTCAAGGTTTTAAGTAGTTGACCTGCTATTATAGAAAATATAGGGACCAGAATTGATAATTTAGTGTAAGGGTAAATTGGTCATTCCATTTTGGTCAACTTTTAGTCAACGCTTTACAGGGGATGCTTGTGCAATAAACGGAAAGGTTGCATATGAGTGCAATTTTCTCTAAACTTAGGGGATGTTTGTGCAATTAAGCCTTTATGTTTTGACCTGTCTTTAAGTGGGAAATAGAAGGACGAGAGTAAATGGGTAATGTTGCTTTAAATCAGGTAAATGATGGAAAATCATTTTAAAGTACATTTTAGGGGTCGTTTGTTTTTTTGTCTGAAGACTGAACAGTTCTGAATTTTTCTGAAGACTGAAAAAGGACTGAAATCTGAACCTGAATGACATGTTTTTTTTTCTCACATCTGAATATACTGTCAACATGTTTGTTTTTTAAAAATAAAATTGTCTAAAAATACGTAATTTTACATTTATACCTATACTAATTAAAAGAAGTAATTTAACATGCACAATTCTTTATAACATTTTGTATGTTTTTTTTTTGCAAACAAAGTTCAATTTAACAAAATAAAAAAATTAATCAAAGAATATAATTTTGCATATTTTGCAAGCAAAGTTTAAGTTAAATTTATTGTCAAAAAAAAGTTCAAGTTCAAGTTCAAGTTCAATTTTTATGTTGTTCACGTTTCCGGTGAATATAATTCATGAAACCATTTTTGTTTTTTTTTTGTTTCCTGGATCATATACACCGGAAACCAAATAAAAAAAGGTTCTTGAATTTTTCATATACAATAATTCCATAACATCTTCAAGCCACAAAATCTACTCAATATGATAGACAAATTTATTGAGCATTATACGAATAGTTAGATAAAAAAAAATAAAGAGTTCTTACCGGGATTTGGTAAGAGAGAAATTCAATTGTTCAATCATTGAAAAATTTCATTATGAAAAGTAATTAGGGTTTTTTTTTTCTTTTCTAAAACCTGTTTAAATAAGAAATATGTTAAAAGAAATTTTTTATACCATATCAAATTAAGATAAATTTGGAAATATATCTTTTTTTAAAGGATAGACTTGGACGAGAATATTTTAATTGTAATCCAGTGATTTAGAATTAAGTTAAAAGTCAGGATTTCTTACTTTTTATTTTAAGTTGTTTTTTGATATTTTTAAGTTGTTTGACCACTTAAAAAAACAAACAAAACAATTTATTGAGTTCAATTCAGACCCATTAAGTTTTAAGTGAAAAAAACAAACCAACCCTTCAGTGACTTCATCTTTTTTTGGATAGTTTTTCAAACTTTTTCGAATATGGACAATTTTGTTCTTTTAAACATACAATACGCCATTTATTGAAAAAAAAAAATTAGTTGTTTCACAATGAAAGATTTAGAAAAGCTCGATTGTTTCCACTACTTTGTATCTTACTGATACAAAAATAAGTTGACTATGATTACAAAGGAAATAATAACAAAAATAGAAAACAATAATTGCCGAGAGCTGTACAACACTTCCTATAAACAAGAGTTGACAGAATAAAAGAAATCGCAAATAATTAGCTTGTGATTTCTCTAACAGATGCTCAGTCAAATACAATAAGAAAGATGAAATTTTTTGAGGAGGAATAATCTTGTAGTCATTTTTTTTTTCAACTTTCCTCAGTCGATCACTTGCTCGAATGCAAAAACAACTATGTATATTATAGGATTCATGAGAGAGTTGCAGATATATAACTCATAAATACAATACACTGAACTCACAATACATGCATGCATGCGCCAAATCAATTAACACAGATAATCTAAATACATGAATTCTTTTCTAAATATATGAACACAAATTCTTGACAAATGTGTAATCCAAGATCCATGAATATACATGGTCTATGAAATCATGTATAATTTCCAACATTCCTGCTTCTGTCTGCTCATTAACAGCAAAATTAACATCTTCGTTCATCTCTCACTCGCTACATACTTATAAACCACACCCCCCCGCCCCCTGCACAAAAAACAGTATTTGAAGTAATTTTAACGTCTAACTAAGGCCATACAAGCAAACCGGGTTTGCTATGCCGGTGGATTCGGTTAGAGGTATATTGGATCCAGGTAACTCAATTTAACAGAAAGTTATCAGAAGAACTTCATCAAAAAGACAAGACAGTCTTTTTTTGCATTGAAGAGTCGACAACCTAACAACTTGTCTGGAGGAAGAACTATTTAGTTTCTTGAACAAACTTCAATTGAAAGTACATTTTCTATATAATATTATCCTTAAATTGTGATGATCAATATACAAACATAGCTACATTTTTCACCGACAATCAAATGAGATGATTTGAAATCAATCAAACTGCAAATTAGAATGGCATGACAACGGAAAAACCAAAAAAAAAAAAAAATCTGTCCCGCACTTGAAATGATTAGATAACAAGTCTGCACAACTGCATCAAGTTTCTTCTAAAATTCATTTGAAGTATACTGCCTTGTATTGCTTTCATCACATAACATAAATTACACATGAATAAGATATTATTTCAGTGACTTTCCCCTTGATTGAAACTAAGAAATGTTAATGAAATATAAGGTACCTATACTATTTTGTTAAACATAACAAACCTAACCTTTGGCACCCAATCCCCTCGATTTCAGGAGCCTTACAGCAGCCAGCGGATTGACAATGCCTTGTGAATCCTTCCCCAACCCTGTGCCTTCAACAAAACCCATCTTCACCATCATCTTCGATCCAAAACCTTTAGTGTGCTTCTCGAAAGCTCCAATGTTTTGAGATGCATTTTTCGCCGAATTACCACGAGGTTCCTTCCTCCCTGAGTAACCACGAGGTTCTTTTTTCCCTATTGAGTCATCACCAGTGTTGGAAAACTCTACACCCAATCCGAGAGACTTAGGCCGTTGGATCACTTCAATGGGTTTTGACAAGCCTTGACCATCCTTTCCTAACCCACCACCCTCTACAAATCCCATTTTAGCCATCATTTTGGATCCGAAACCCTTTGTGTGTACCTCAAATGCACCAAAGTGTGTCAACCTAGCTATGCTCTCACTCTCAAAAGTTTCACGTGCTGTCTCTATTGAATCTACAGTTGTCATCTCGACAGGTTCAGATTGCAATATACCACTCGGCACAAACAACACAGGTTGCTCGGCATATGCAGCTTTTTTCACGCTACGTTTCTTCTGACTTGTTTCACCACTTCTATTTTGAAGAGCCGAGTTCTTAGACAACTTGTTCCTGCTTCTGCCTGATTTTATATTGGGGCCTTCAGTAACAGCAAAATAAACATCCTCATTGCCTGCTCCTATCAGCTGAAATTCATAAGATAAACCACTGACTTAGATCACCCTATTATTTAGTGAAACTCTCTAGAGCCAAGTCAATGAAGCAATACAAGTAAACCATTGGATCATCACGTTGAAAGAATGTAATTAAATGGAAATTCAAAACCTTTTGCAGGCGAGGTCTATCAACTGATGATGGCATGCGCGTTTGTTGCGTTTGTGTCACTGTTACAAATCTGTAAAAGCAAAATGCTAGCTAGGGTAAACATCAAAACAATGTCTTCCATACATATGTACGGAGAAACATGCACACACACGCGCGCGCGCACACACACGCGCGCGCGCGCACACACGCTACATATGTACGGATATGTAGAAATTTTTGCATACATGCATACATAATAGTGTGAAGATATATTACCCTTTCTTGCCAGCATTCTGGCAGCCATTCTGCAAGCGATATATCGCAGCTAAGCGTCGCACCTAAAAAGCCCTAAACCACGTCAAATATATTCCATGGTAGCATAAAAATTATTTATGTTGGTAAGAGAATGAAACAAAACCTCCAAGGGCGAATCACAACATCAATCAAATGAATGCACATGAAGATGCATACCGGTACATATCATGGATATATAGTCCAAGTGTGAGCATAACTGAAAGGTTTTTCATAGCCACACATCTAGTACTATCCAAACTACAACAGACTCAACAGCTCATAGATTAAGAAGATGAATGATGTTAGTAACAAAGAACCTGTGGAAGATACAGAATAGAGAAATGCTACATATTGCAAAAAAGAAGAGAAAAAAAAGGAAAAAGAAAAAGAGATGAACCCTAATTCCATACCTGGGAACAATCTCGGTGATGCATAGGTTGAAAAGAAAATATATCTATGCCCTCCAAAACAATGCGCTCTAATTCCTACAGTTCACAAGCAATAAAACTATTAATTCTTTTGATAAATCAGCTGTATTGATCCAGCCAGTAATAATTTAGTATTATTTTATTCTCATGTAACAAGATGTCATCAATATTGGAAAGATAACATTATAGCTGGTAAAGGGATGGAAAGATCAACTGCAGTGATCGAGCCAGTAATAATTTAATATTAATGTATTCTCCTCATGTAACTAGATATCATCGATTTTGGAAAGTAAGATTATATCTGGTAAACAGATGAAATGGGCAATAAATATCAAATTTATGCTAAACCGGTAAATGGGTTTCTAACCAACTGCTTACCTAGCATTTAACACTGCTTGGAAAAGAGTATGAGAGGAGACATCATTATTAAGCAGACATGTCCAGAAATATCATGCAAATAAACCATTAAAAGTGTTGTCAAAATTTTACTTTCCACTTCCATTCAACCTTAGAGTCTATGTCTCATTAGGTGGCAAATTGTCAAGTTTTCAATTGACACATGTATCCTAGCATGGAACCTTTCTATTGGATGCAAGAAGGGTGCCTTCGGTTAGCCACCCCTATTAAATTGAAGTCTCTTTGTTTGTAATCGGCATCCAGAAAAGAGGCTATATAAGTTCTATGTTTATGCAATAGTTCTATCTCTCATTTTATATTACGTTTATAACAAAAAGCAGTATTTTCTTCTCCATTTCTCCCTACATCAATGCATCAACCTAACTCATACTTGTATCTTTAAAGAATAATTCATGAATTAACTCATAAATGCACAGCACATAATAAATCTAACATAACATTTTGTAAGCAAAAGCAATAAACAGAATTGAGATGCATCTCCCAACGGTTGACAATTTAACCAAATTTATTTGCTCAAGATCAACACCCCGACGTAGCATTCTCTCTTGACGCTTCACAGCAATCAATTCTTTTCGATGTTTCTTTTTTTCACCTGAATGGCAAGTGTATTAGAACAAAATACGACACAAGTTCAAAGGCTCACAAGTTGTATTTACCAGAAATAACATAAATGAACCACCATAGTTCAGAATACAATTTTTGTATTAGAAAGTGAACATTGCTACCCCATTTAAAAGATAAAACAATAAGAAAACATAATGTCACTAATTTTAGTTGAAGTATGCAAGCATCTATGCATAAGAAAAATTTAGAGTATCCTCATTTGAATAGCATATCATTGAAAGAGAATATAATAAAACCGGAAAGACAAAACCTAATGTCAAAATCTCTTGATTCCAAAGAATGAAACATATATCTTAGCCAAAAAGATAATACTTTCCCTAAGATCATATTAAATAGAATTTTCAAAGCTCATGTTAGCTCAGATTTACTAATTTAGCTCTCAAAAGAATATTAGATTTCCAAAGAATAAAAACATACATGACAGCCAAATAAATAATGTACGCAAACTTTACCAGGAAAATTTCTGAACTTTTTGCTCTTCTGAGCCTCTAGAGGCCCTGATTGAGGAAGTCGAGCAACATGCTTCTTCTCTTTTCCGGAAACAGTTCTTGGGTCCTTTAAAAGTATTATGTCATCCAAAGGAAATGACCAAGAATCTCTAGCTGGTACACGCAATATTTTCTTTGACAAAGGTTGGCCCTTCTTCATGCCATATTCCTTAGATGCATCCTGGAGAGCAATTCCACTCAACTTTTCTAAAGTGTCATCAAAACCGTTGCTTGAAGAATTGTCATCATCTGAACAATCTACAACCTGTTCGACCAACCACTTGGCCTCTAAAACATTGTCGCTCCCACCAATTCCTTCCAAATAATCTTTAGCAATCTCTTCATCAACATCAGAATCACTATCCAACATGTCTTCTAAACTGTCACTTCCAGAGTATGACTCCGAGCTTTCATCATCCACTGACTTTCCGTCATATTCATCACCACTTTCCTCGTCAGAAATATCTTGTGTGTACAATTTCATGCCACCAATAGACAGGAACCCTGAGTTTTCCTTTGGAGACGAAGTATCAGTCACAATATTTTCAGACTTCTCAACACCCTCCTCGTTTTTTATGTTCTCATCAGTATCCACCTCCTTATTGGAGAACGGTGAATCAGAACCCGACACTTGATGCTCTTTCATTTGTTTTGAGGATGAAGCTATACCACTTTGCACCACATCAGATTCATCAGAAAACCCCAATTCTCTATGGGAACTTTCACCTAGCACAAAGCTTGAATCATAATCATAACTATAGTTCACATTATGGGGGTTCAAGGTAGGCGTTTCATCTACATAAGCAACAATTTTATTATCCTGAGAATTGAGCAAAATAATTGGCCGCAACTTGTCCAAATTATCATCTCTGTCATTGCCTGAAACGCCCTTTTCCCGACACATATCATCCTGTGTGAAAACCAAAAGCATCCAAACATTGTTAAACAGTGAAGCTAGACGGTTTGATCGGACACACTTACATTTCATGCTACAAGTTTGAAGACACCTACAATCATTCAGACCACTATGCCATCCATCTTGACTAAAACAATACATTGGCATTATTTATCTTTTCATCAAAGAGTACAACTGAAGCTGAAGAGTAAAAATGAAAAAGATTGCAAACCGTCCAATAGTAGGGATAAAAGAAGCCGTATTGGAATTCATATAAGTGAAATTAACAGTAACTGCAGATAGCTTGATGCAGTATCTAATTCAATTTTCAGAACAACTAAAACAATAATCCATTTGGAAATAAAAACACAAACTTTCAACTAAAAATTTGATAATTCTATCTAAAACAGTAAATATTACGGATCGAAATCCCTTGTTAATTACCAAGTAAACATTATAAAAGAGAAAAACTTTCAGTTCAGCAGAGATATACCTTACGTTCGAGAGAAGGGTACCGATACCCAACTGCATTTCCACTGGATTTTTTAGCTCCAATTTTGAAAGCAGAAGCTTTTGTTGGATTAGAATTCCCAGATTTTGACCCGGAATTGGAATTGATATTCCTTCCTACAATTACAAAACAAAAGTAATTCCACACAAAAAACAGACAACGACAATAAAGAAAACAAAGCTAAAATGACACGTTAAAATGCTCCTGTTTGATTGCCCAGATAATATCAGGGCACAAAACAACTAAATAAATAAACTTTCACTCTAAAGTCCCCCAACCCAATTGAAATCAAGCCTTGAAAATCAATCTCCAGCTCCCAAATAATCAAAAGAGAATGAAATGAACAGAGAAACAGAAGTGGGAAAACCTCGAGAAGAAGAACTCAGCTGCTGCTTTTGCAGCTGCCAATCAGACAAGAGACCGCCTTCCACAAACAACGAGTTCCTTATTCGACCAGACGACGTCGTTTTATCAGGTCTCCACCTTCCTTTGCTTTTGCTGCTGCTGCTGTTGTTTTTTGTCGTCCTTCTCTTGCTACCACCACCCATGTCGGTTCTCTGATCAGATGCAAACACCAACAAAACTTGCGAATTGCGAGAGGAGATAAAACGGTGAACTTTTATGGGGGTCTGAGTCCACTGATGATGACGTGGACAAACAAACTCGATCGCACACGTACGAGGTCTGGTGTTGTGTTGAGTTACTGAGTGACTCGATGACCGACACGTGGATCAATTGGATTTGGTGGCCGAATATCCACCGTTATATTCCCCTTTTTTCTTGACAAACAAGTTTCGTAATTCATATTACAGTATTGGGATTATTAGGCTTTTTAGAGTACCAAATGGACCGGACGGCCTTAGCCCGACCTCAAAATTAACTGCAAACCAGTGTTAAATTCTTATGATACGATTGTTTGGATTATGGATGATAAAATTATCCATAGATATAAATATTCGTAACGAATTAAGGATCCACTTTATTTAGAATGAGAATTAATACTATTATATCGATGATGGATACAATCCTAATATTCATTTTTTTCCAGGGATGAAGATGGATATCGTATTCGACTTCATTAACAATTTTAATATTTTAAATATATAAAACAAATCGTGTGCAATTACTGTGTTAAGTTTCACATTGCAATACAAGATTTGTTTTTCCCTTTTAAATAGCATAAAATGTAACATAATATATGTTAATTGTTGTGATATTAAATGGATTTCCACCATTTGCCCACTTGAAAGACCAACTACATTTCACCGTTTGAATGTGTGGAGAAGAATCAAGGATTTGCTTCTAACTTAATAGCCAGGTCTTTAGTGTGAGGTGGCAAGGAAAATTACAATAAAGACCCCTATATTTGTATGCCTGTATGTATTGGTTGGGCTTTGTATTGTAATGGTGGTGAGTCTTAAAATCAATACAGAGATGTTCTCTCATCTCTGTCAACTCTCTCATTCCTCTTACTTTGTTTGTTATCTCTCTATTTCTTTTTATTTATTTAGTTATTTCAATTATTTATAACACATTATCCGCACGATCGTATGAAAGTAAAAAGTATCTCTAAGTGAGTGATTTACTTACAACTTGATATTCCTGTATATAAGTAAAAGAGATCTCCAGGAGAGTGATTTACTTACATTTCATTATTCGCATATATCTATTTATAAGCAATATATGAAGCTGGCTATAGTTCTAGATTTATATATTATGCTTTTTTAGATATTCGTATTAATTTATTTATACGTAGTATATAAGACTGGTTACGGCTATATCGACATAACATATATATAGTTATGGATTTATTTATTATGCTTTTTAAATATTCGTATTTATTTATTATACGCAATATATAAGACTGGTTACGACTGTGTTGACAGAACCTATATATAGTTCTGGATTTATTTATTATACTTTTTAAATATTCGTATTTATTTAAATTTCTTGATTTATTATTACGATATTTAAGTTGGGGCGGTTTCGCAAACCGATCAGAACCTGGAGTTCTGGATTCAATGTTATATGCATAAATGCCATACTTTATTATTTTGAACCTCGAGTTTCAAATCCATTCAGAATCTGAAGTTTTCTGAATTTTATATGTGAACTTGCAGCTCATGGTCGAACCGGAAGTTCGAAAAATCAATATGATTTATGATTTTTTTCATCTCCTATTTATGAAGTGATATATTTATATATCATTCATTTGAGAAAAAAGGATCTACACATCCCAGCAGGATGTTGTAAGTGTCATAAAAGAGATTTAAGATCCTAATATCACGTATAATGAAATTAGAAACGATATTTTATCCATTTCATACATGATTGATGCTCCTGAAAATGCAATATGGAGAAAGAAAATGATGGTGCACGAAATAGAATATATATATTAAATGGCAAGGGTCCATGATGGTGATGTTTACAATACATATATATATATATATATATATATATATATATATACTAGTTTGTAACACGCACGATGTGCGGGCATGGTAAAATATAACACAACCGTATCAGATTTATGTTTTAAAACTGTTTTGAATTCTTTTATTTTTGCTTTTGACACTCTAATTTATTCAAGTGCCTCTTATATCAACATTTTTAACCCATTGTACGGTTTTTGATCATTTTATTTCCAATTTATGGTGTAAATTTGCTTGGTTTTGTGAGAGGGGAAGAAAAAAAAAGTACATAAAACAACTCTTCATTTAGCAAACTACTGATATACTATAATAGATGTAAACTTACAATTTGAATTAACAGATGATAGAAAAAAAATGACTATAAATTTTTGTAGATGAACTTCTCCCTACAAAAGCCTTCTACCTTTTTTACTCATAAAATATTTTGAAACTCTTCTCAAATGTTTCAACCCATTGTAATGGTTTTTGATCATTTCATTTCCAATTTATGTTGTAAACTTGCTTGGTCTTATGAAAGAGGAAGAGAAAAAAAGTACATAAAACAACTCTTTATTTAGTAAACTACTGATATAGTATAATAGATGTAAATTTATAATTTGAATTAACAGATTTTAGAAAGAAAAAAAAATTACCAAAATTTTTGTAGATGAACCTCTCCTTACAAAAGCCTTCTACCATTTTGACTCTTAAAATATTTTAAAACTGATCTCACATGTTCACTTCATATATTAACTTCAATTTTTTCTTCTAAATTATGAAGTGCCTCATGTGTCATGAAGATGAGCATGATACCTCGGTGCCTCCGGGAGCCTAAAAAGTGATATCTTTATATATAGTAAAATCAACCAAATATGATTAATTCAATAATTAATCATTGTCCTTTGAAATACCAAAGAAATTAATTAAATAGTTAACTATGATTAATTAATTAATAGAGATGTTTTTGAACTCACCCTTGTTTTTTAGAAAATCTGTTGGTCTTTATTAATAATAGGTTCTATTATTGATGGAATTCGGTCACTTATGGCAATTAAATGTTCGGAGCTGTAATATGAAGTATGTTCCGAGAAAGGCTAACTATGTTGGATCTGCAAGGTGGACCTCGCAGTCTAACATAGAAGTTCTATTCTGTTGGTTTGAGGTCACAGTCTAACTTAGCAGTATGTTCTGGACTGTTTCTCCGACTTGGGTCTGCGACGTTGAACTCGTAGTTTGAACTAGCAGTCTCGTCTGGAGAGTATCTGCGACTTGGATCTGCGAGGTAGAACTCGCAGATTCGTTTTCAATTCCCAAACTCAACTCTTTTTCCTCCTCTTTGCCTTCAAAGCTTTACTTTAAGCTCAAACACCTAACTTTAGGGAAACGAACTTGCACAAGGCTCAAACACATATTATATACACAAAAACGCTTGAAAACGTGAACAAAAGCTAGGAATAAAAAGCCTAAAATAGGTACATAAATGCACCGATCAAATATCCCCAAACCTAACATTTGCTCGTTCTCGAGCAAAACCAAAAACGAAAAACAACAGATAAGAAATCTAAAACACATAAAAAGCAATAAACAAGTAAAAACTAATTAGTCCACTTTCGTGGGAGAAACGATGGCACTTAGCATGTGCCACAAGCCTTTGAAACCTCTAGGTGTCCCTAGTAGGAGGAGTTATAGCCTCCTGAGGGTTTAGCAATACGATACCCACAAACGCAACTCTACAAAGCAAAACATTTAGGTGCCACCTTAAACATACCAAACAAAAACTACATGCATGCTAAAATCTCTATATTAAGACTAATAATATGCCGTTTAAATCAATATATCACGCAATGCATGCATGCCAATACTAAAGATGTTTTTGGTTTACTCAACAACTAAGCTCGAATGCCTAAGATTGAATTCGCCTCGACTTTTAATCCTCAACGGATTACACTCATATTTTCTCTAAGAGCCTAAGCGATAACACTCATCAACATATGCGAATATGGAGTTTAGGTACATGGAAACTCAATGTATTCGCATATACATATAATTAGAAAGACCTCTTATATAAGTGCAAAAGATCTCATGAACGAATTAAACATTAAGAACATAGATAGAGCACATGCAAGCAACTTTACAATTAAGCAAGCATTACCAAGAGATCCGCTAGGTCTTTCATGGTTGTAACGGGGCCATGAGTGTAAGCTAAGAAAGAATGGGAAAATGAAAAACAAAATACCTAAGACCATATCGTGGGATTGCTGACCATCTACAATGTAATCTCTACATCCTCAAGTCAATCTATTACAAGTATGTATATAGGCTTCTCTTTTGTTTTCTTCTTCATACTTTTTTTTTTCTTTTGAGTATATATTCAGTTTTCTATTCTTTTCTTTTGATTCACCATTCATTCATTTTGAATGAATATACAAATATAACTTTAATGCTTTTCATTCAAGCCTCATTACACGCAATTACATTTTACATTTTATTCTAAGAAACTCATTGGTTTCTTCCCAAAATTTGTAGTAATTACAACACACCACAATAATCTACCATCTATATCACCATATGGTCCAAGCTAATTAAGTAAGGTTTCATTATATATGCTTGGTTCTTTGGAAGTGTGGGTAATGAAAGAACAGGCTATGTGTTTGGTTTCAAATGGGCAATTGGAGCACACACATAGGGTAAGAGTAGTGTTTATGCCATATAGTAGTTAAAGCACACATTGCCTATCATCACTTCTCAAGGATCAACCAACGAAAAAGTAAAGCAAAACATGTGATATCATAAAATGATTGTTTTTTAATATCCAATGCAAAACCTATAGAGATCAATCTATAAATTGAAGAACAAGATAAGTGTTTAAGAATAGAAATGAAATAACCCTCTCAAATGAACGTCAAAGCATAAAATCTCACAATGGTAGTCTCCACTATTCTCCTAAGCTAAACAAGCATAGAGTCTTATCTACCTCAACATCAAAAGATTGGCACTGTACACGCAAATTTAAGTGATGCAACAACTATAGATGGCATGATTGCTAGTCAAAACATAGAGCTAAAAGCGTATATGACATGTCTCAACCAGAAAGCAAAGATATTATCTCTACCAAAATGGATTTCAATTCCAAAAAATTTCAATTTTGACCGATTTTGTAGAGATTTTAGAAAAAACAAAACTATAAAAACGACACAAAACACAACGAAGTTGTCCACACCCCCAAACCTAAACCTAACATCGTCCTCAATGTTGCTCCGTGGAACCATCTCCACTAAAAAAAATTGGACAATACAAGCTATAGTTCGGAAGTAAGGGCAACAAAACAATTCACAAAAACTAACAAATAAAACAAACAAAACAAATCCTAAGATCTAAGCACAATACAATTTGCACTCTTAGATCTAAACAAGAATAAAAAATCACAACAATAAGCAATGCATTTATATCCTTGAAGCACTATGCGGTTCCGCCATAATCAACAACTATATCCACATGCATATCAATTAAGATCGACAAATGCATTCCACTATACTTGAAGCACAAAATCTAAATTTCATCACAATTGTATTCAACTCCAAACATAGAGGAATCTATTGGAGAAATTTATGTTTGGGAAGCAAGTGTAGAGGATTACCTCATGTGGCTGCGCCCAGCTTCTTTTCTTCTTTAGGCTCCTTCGCGTTCCATCCCGCGTCCTTGGTTTTCAAACCAATTAAGCCTTCACGCGCTATTGTTACTTTTTATGGGTTGTTGTCTGTTGAGTAAACGCTCAACCATTATCTTGAGTTGTGCGGTCCATCGGACCTAAAAAATTTTCTTTTCCTAGCACAAACAACTCAAACAATATCAAATGCATTTTCTTTAAACAAAAATGAAAAAAAATAGAACAAACATCACAACTACATTATTAACAACCAAAACTAGAGACAATTTAACGAATAAGCCACCTCCCCGGTAGCGGCACCAATTTTTTTGATGAGGCTGTCATTATGCCTACCAAAAAGATATTTCTAATTTAATCTACCTCACAAATGCAACGAGTCAAATGACTAGTATAGCATGTAAGCAAGGGTCATTCCCATAGAGAGGTGGTTTCCGTCTAACTGTCTCTAGCTAAAGCGTTATTGAAAGCGATGTAAATAGAACATGGAAGTGGTGAGAATGGTGTGTGTGAAGTGTATGCATAATGCGGAAGGTGTGTGAGGTGTGAATAAACTAAACTAAAATAAATTACACTAAGAATAGAAATGTAACCGGGTGCTTGCCTTTCTAAATCTAGCTAAAGAGGGAAATCAATTACACTACAAAGCAATATAAATTAGTCTACTCCTAAAGGCAAAGCACCCTAGCTTTTTAAAAAATAAATGTGGCTTGGAGAGATGTAAGATAGTGGTTACAATAGGTACATAAGTTCACCAAACACACAAGCTAGTCATGTTGATTATAAACATTCAAGTACCATTCAAAACGGAATTTAAGGGCTAGTTCTCTTGATTAAGGATTCCAAAACCAAATCATCTATTATTACGAATCATTTGTTGATTAAGGAATACCGAAATCAATTCTCATCACTCAACCAAAGGCATGGAATGAGCAATTGTGTCTAGGTCTAGACCCATTAAGCACAAGAACAACACACCAAACAACTTAATCTAGCATAAGCATGCATAAATCAAGTTCCCTCTATTCAAGAGTTAACAATAAAGATCCATTCACAATTAATCAATCGGAACACAAATGTGCTCTTTCTCTCGAATCAATCCATACATATCGATTCCCTTTCGTCACCAACATGCAAACAAGAGTAATACTATACTTTTACACTACATCATTTGTTTATACTAAGTTACACTACATCATTGTTTTAATCTAAAGTCTCACTTATGCAAACATTTCTACTCATTCATCAACATACATGTCAAGAAAAGAGAGATAAAGCAATAAGGTCAAAGAATAGAACCAAGATCCAAGTTGAATCTAAGTAAATACCATATATAACAAGCTCAAGTGTTGGTTTACAAATATTTCCTAATGGGGATTACACATCAAAAAAATAGAAAATAAAAGAAAGAGAAGAGTTTAGAGATAACCAAGATCTCTATTTCGTTCTCCTCTCCTTTCTCCTTGGATCTACTTCAAAGATGGATGGAAGAAGTTTAGAGGTGGTGGTGGTGGTGAGATATCCATGGAGGAAAACCTCCATGGAAACCTTTAAAGCTCATCTCTATCTTTTGTGGTGTAAGATCTAGAATCTAGGGTATTAGGTTGTAGTGCACACTTTAATCTAATATTAGATATTTGAGAGATATCTTTAAATACCAACAAAGTGGAATATTTATAGTGTTTGAAGGTTAGATAATTTAATTGGGTGTGAAAAGTTAAGTTTGCCCTTAAAAATCACGTGATCTGGAATTGGATAAAGTTTTGCCGACTCAAATCTGTGAGTTGGAACTCGCATATCAAAGTCTCAGTCTAACTTCTGCTAGTGAGAACTCGCAGATTCTGATGGCAGTGAGATTCTGGGTAACTTCTGCGAGGTGAATCTGGGAGATGGAACTCGCAGATCTGGTAGCCGCCTAATTTCTGCTGGCTTGAACTCGCAGTTTGAAGTGGTAGTCTCCTCTGGAGTGTTTCTGCAAGCTGTATCTACCAGGTGGACCTCGCAGTCTGACATAGCAGTTATGTTCTGTTGGTTTGGGGTCGTAGTCTGACTTAGCTGTATGTTCTGGACTGTTTCTGCGACTTGGGTCTGCGACGTTGAACTCGCAGTTTGAACTAGTAGTCTCATCTAGAGAGTATCTGCGACTTGGATCTACGAGGTAGAACTCGCATATTCCTTTTCAATTCCCAAACTCAGCTCTTTTTCTTCCTCTTTGCCTTCAAAACTTCACTTTAAGCTCAAACACCTAACTTTAGGGAAACAAACCTACACAAGGCTCAAACACATATTATATACACAAAAATGATCAAAAACAAGAACAAACGCTAGAAATAAATAGCCTAAAATAGTTGCATAAATGTACCGATCACCCTCGCAGCGCCCATGTGAGCTACCAAGATCCTGGTTCCATTGAGCGAAGTCCAAAATCTCATTTCAGTTGTTAGGGTCTTTTTGAAGCCCAAGCATGCCTCTGGACCGGTACCATCAGAGGAGGACTAGCGGTTTCTGACTTCTTGTACTGGGCCACCCAACCCCCAGTGAACTACTGAGGTCCCGGTTCCTTCAAGTGGAATCTCGAGCTCCATTGTGCTTGTTAAAGACTCTCATTTAGCCTGAGCAGACCCCTAAACCGGTTACATCACTTGGGGACTAGAAGTTCACCATTCTCTCTAGTACTCTTGTGGAAGGGGCGGAGACCCCAACATGAGAAGATTTCTCCTAGTGACCGGTCCACAATAAAAAGCACCTTTTACAGAAAGTTACTCGGTTACCTATACCTGGAATTCAGATCACCTCGAAAAGTTTCACCCTTGATCTCTGCCGTGTTAAAATAGGACATCATGTTTAGGACATGTTCCCGAACAGATGCAGCCTCTTTCATCAGAGCAAGCATTGCGGAACGAACAGCTTCATGCCGCTTTTGCTCAGAGGGTTGCTCGAACATAGCCTGCAATGAATCCATTACTTCGAATGCAGAAGTCATTGCTTCATGCTTTGTGTCAAGCACGTCTGTCATACTAGCTAACATATATGTTTGGACTTTCTCATCTGATGAGACTCATTTTTGATATGCCTCAAAAACATTTCGTGCGGCATTGGCAGTAGAAGCTGGAGGACATTCCTCCATGAGCACAAACTTCAGGTCCTTAGTAACCAAAATTGCATTGATGTTGTGTTTCCATTTAGTGTAGTTATCACCTGTTAATTTATCCTTTGCAAGTATTTGTAAGAGTGCAGATGACATGGCTGAGATAAACATAAAATAAGAAATTCATTCAGTCATACATTCATAACAAGTGCGAATGGTTTGGCATAAAATTAAACATGATGCATGAACATGTTTAACGAACAAGAACAACCCAAAAATAATTACTACGCCACGATAATCTAACATACCACAAGCAAGTGCCGCCTTACGGTTGGTCAAATTCTTGCATGTTAGATCGAGACACTCTCAATTAAACGATATTCCAGAATAACTCTTATTCTTATATTACTCAGCCATCGTTTATTCAATCAGGTTTTTAATTAACCAAGTTTAATTAAAACTTTGTGAGTATAACCCATCATTTCAGATCTCATGAGCTTAACTCGAGAATTGCCGTCTTAGGGTCGGTCAATCCCGAAATACCCTCAGAAATCCTATCCGTTAGGAAGTCAACCTTGGTATTGATCTTTGTTGAAACCCTCCTCAGAGAGGACGAAAGCAAAGTCGTCACGAGGCCCCACTCGGATCTCACAGTGTTGAACTAATGATGGAGTTTGTGGGATATAATGTCATATATCCCTCTTCCACTCACTATTTTATAACTAGGGTTTTCTATAGTTGTTAATGCACCTAGATTTTTACAAGATTAAACGGCTAACTTCAATCTAGTCGTCTAGCGCATTAACCTTTCTTTATTAGAATCTAATTCTAATTAACTAATAAATTATTACGATTTTAACTCTTAAAAAACAATCTATTAGTAATAATTCTAATCTATGTAATCAATTTACTAATACTAGAATTATTAATGTGTAAATACGAAGTTTTAACAATTAAAACTAAACACATTATTAGGTCCAATTATAATTAGGGCTTAATCGAATTAAACCTAATATTTATAATGGACCCTATTAATCTACATAATTAAGCATATTAATAGATTAGTAATTAATGAGAATTATCAAGTTTTTACTCCTAAAAACTACTCCCATTAACTTATAGCCAATTATGTGAATTTCCCATTTTAATCAAATTAAAATTAAACACATAGTATAGAAGGCTATAATGCATGTATGGCATATCAACATATATATATATATATATATATATATATATATGTGTGTGTGTGTGTGTGTGTGTGTGTGTGTGTGTGTGTGTGTGTGTGTGTGTAGGCACACCTAATCTAAATGATATGTATATGCATGACAATGATTTAATTATCTCATAATAAAAGCATACATGAGTTGACCGAGTACAATGAGTTATTTAACTTTAAAAAAATATCTAATCACAAAAGTTATCCAAGGCATTCCATGGTCTTCAAGTAATTCATATATTCTTCAAGTCTTTGGGTTCTTTTTATTTTGGGCTTTTAACCAAGTCCAACTTGATAAAAGTTTTTTTTTTTTTAATGTGATCCATCGTATGAATCAAACCTAAAGCCCAAGTGTTACTCTAACACATATTTTATAATAAAATACATAGTAGAAAAAATACAACAAAGAAATGACGGTAGAAAAAAATATATTAAATTACATCCCGGCATTAATATTGCATAAAAAAATACAACATTTAATAAGAACCCTAAAACCCATGTACCATAAAAATTTACGATCAACCATGTTTAAATTAAACGATTTAATTATAAACATTCGTACAATCATAAAGACAGTGCCTACACATTCATACATGCCAAGAGCATCAAAATCGATTCTCCTGTTCCGAAAAATTGGCTCTGATACAAATTGTAGGGACCCCGGATTACCGATTACGCAACAGAAGAATATTTTTAAAAAATTATTTCAATGAAATATTAAGACTGCGACCAGTAAACCCCTATGATCTATTTTTCGGAACAGAAAAAAAAAAGGAATCGAAATCAAAACATAAAAGAGAAGAGAAGAAACAATTTTCTTCATACCTACGTAGGAGGCCCATTCTCTTTAATACGATCTGCTCATAGTTTGAACCACTTGATCTTCCTGACTATTTCCCAGAATTGGTAACAGCGTGTGGGCGCATCATGGTACTCAGGAACAACAGGAGAATACAGAGAGAAGAAGAATAATAAAAAAATAATTTCTTTTTCTTTTTGGTCGAACCCTAGGACACTTCTATGTTTTTTTTTCTTTTCTCTGAAAGCTCAAAACTCTTTTGATCGTATTAGTGTTATGTTATAGTTTCCAAAAAGATATATCATATATATATATATATATATATATATATAAAACTAATTAATTAATTTTTTAAAGATAGTCTGATATCTTTAGAGATATTAATTCAAAATTAAATATTTAATTTAATAAAATAAAATAATTATATTATCTTAGTTTATTCAAAATCAAATAGCAATTAACACCCTCCATTTAGTGATTAATAAGATAATTAAATAATTTTATTATTTAATTTATTCAATCACCATTATTCATTAATTAAATAATCTCATTAGTCAATTAATTCCCGAATAAATATGTGTCACTTTCGTAACACAATTAATTGGACAATCCAATTAATTAACCGTGACTCTTGTTACCTAAAACGATCGGGCTAGCAAGGGGACCTAATAGACCCACAGTATTTTGAGATCCAATA
The DNA here is from genome assembly GCA_033220585.1 of Dipteronia sinensis. Lineage (NCBI taxonomy): Eukaryota > Viridiplantae > Streptophyta > Magnoliopsida > Sapindales > Sapindaceae > Dipteronia > Dipteronia sinensis. The sequence goes on from CM065638.1 coordinate 36,643,082, forward strand.
ATCCTTAAAAATAATTAATTAAACTCTTTAATTAATATTTCATGATTATTAACTTTGGTGTTATTCCACTAAAAACCCGTAGCTGCACTATCTCAACTGTAGATGTTTTTACACGAACCAATAACTTTCGGTGTCCATCAATATAGCTATTACATATGGTATAATCCTCCACAAGTAGTTCATAATTAGAGATGGGTCATAATGTCCGTTATACCCTTCTAATTATATCTTTCCATTAAGTACCATTGCTTCTCTAATGAACAATAAATCCTACATTCCTCACAGAATTAGGAGAGCGCTCATATTGTTCAAGCCCCGAATCAACCCTTAAGGGAACTACCATCTACTTCTCGCAATAAGAAGTGGATTCCACTATTGTGTACAAACCTTCCCAGCCACAAGCCAAACCGCGATCCCAACATACGGAGCATATTGATCGAGAATGCAACTTCAACCTCTCCCATGGTATATCAAAGACCACGATCTAACTTGAAGGAGTCGATAAGAAACTCAGGATTAAGATCACCCACATATAGCCATAATTAGTTGATATATATGAATCTCATCATGTAACAGATCTTATTGAGAGATTCATATAGATCGTGGCCCAGTCCTATATGATCACATCATACAAGGTGCCTCCATTCTTATATCACCATATGAATGATCTAGGATAGGATCACTGTACACTACGAAATGGATCGCAGCTGTAGATTAACCACAAATAAAGTACCCAGCTTTATTTGCTATCTACGGATTCTTTAGCTTGCTCGTTTCAAAATGAATCCATCTGTATATGACAATCATATACTCCGTTTGAAATTACATCCGGCAATCTTGGATGTTAAATGCACAGTTTATACACAATATATGACATAAGAAGAATGAATTAAACTATTCTTTTATTTATGTTAACATCCCATTTACAAATTACAAGCTTTAGGGCATAAACCCCAACAGTAGGCAATCCACCTAGGTACACTCTACCTTTGTATATAGTAGTCAGTTATTTAAGTTTTTATTATATATTGTTTAGCCTAAGAGTGTGGTTGCCTTGTGATTAGTGGATAGGATGTGATTGTACATATATGATAGGAATGGTTTTGTTGTTCGTACAACCAAACCTTCGAACTCATACCCATGTTATTTATTGTTTAAAACATTGGGGGCAATGTTGAGTTTAGGTTTAGGGGTGTGGGCATGGTGTTACGATTTGAGCTTTTCATGAACAAAAATAAAATTTTTGAATGTGATGTTTATGATGTTGAGGAGTATCGTACATTGCACTAGTAAATGAGTATTGGATAACTTTGTATCAATGTATGATTGATCACACAATTGAGTTAGTCCTTTTTTCTCTTTATGACTTAGTGAAAGAGATTTTGTACGAAAATGTCAGGATCAATAGTGGAGGCTACCAAAGTGAGAATTTGTGCCTAAATTTCTTATTTTTGAGGGTTTAATTCTACTCTTCCAAACCATGTTTTTAAAATGTTATATGCTTATATTGATCTCATCAAGCATGATACATATTGAATGCCATTGAACATCATGTGGACTGCTTACTAAAATTTGTATTCCCTGTTAGAGAGACTTTTTAATATGATTTTAGGCAGTATGTGCTCTTAATTTCAAAATCAGCCCAAACACATATCCCAAAGAAAGAAAAATTGCAATGTCAAAACACAAGCCACTCCCACTAAATTCATAAACACAGTCCTATCTCATAAAACATGAGGAATGGCGTGTACTGAGGCATCTTATGAGATTGTGCAAATAAGGGTAGTGTTAAAAGAAGAAAAGATGTAAGTGTCAAAATAATTAAACACTTGAAACCCTTGTTCATTCATCTATATATGTCACTCAAAATATAAGTGACACCTTAGCAAAAGAAAATGGAAGTAAAGCCTAGATGCTAAAATTGAAAAGTGTTTGAGTCATAATAGGGAAATCAAATTTTTTTTTGTTGCCAAAGTGGCATAATACAAAAACTCAGTATGGGCAATGATCAATATACAACAAACTCCATTCACCAGTTGAAATCAAAAGGAGTCCTAATTAATCTTTAGGATGTCTAACTTGGGAATACTCATCGATGCATGCTCTTTCCACGTTCTTGTTTTTTCAATTCCTTCTTGAGATCCATCTTTAGAAATATGCTTCCATGAAAAATATATCTTCTGCGAATACATTCACACATATATTCAATTTCGCATATGTTGATAAAGAGCGAGCTTCTGAGAGAAAAATCGACTGAAATCCACTGAGGATTAGAGTCAAGGCGAATTGTATCCATGCATTCCAGTTCAGAGTCTTTTAACTTTGAAATTATAGTGTAGGGTTCATTTGTGTTCTATTTCATATCGAATGACACTTTTTTATTTTCTACTTAGTATCTTTCGCACTGATCTCTTCATTCACATGAATCACAATAAAAATCTATTGAAATATTGGCTCTCGTAACCTTTTAGGAATTTATTTTTGCTAATTTCTTTTTAGTGTTTTGGCTCGAGGGCGAGCAAAGATTAGGTTTGGGAGTTTTGATTGCTCTAAGTTTGTATATATTTTGAGCCTCTAATTCATACCTTTTGTGTCCGTTTATCGGATATTTGTGTGTTTTAATTATCTCTTTGAGTCATTTGGAGGTATTGTTGTTATTCAGGGGCAAATTAGGACTTGATGAAGAATATGGGAGAAAACGAAGTTATTCTTCATTTTTGAAGAACTCTGTGAAGTCAATGTCGCGAAATGAAGTCGCAGTCAAGTCCAGAAGACACTGCTAGTTAAAGCTGCGATGAAAGCCTCGCAGATCAAATATACGAGTTAGCACTGCGAGTTACATCTGTCGCCTCATACTACTAGATGTAACTCGCAGTGCTAACTCGCATATTTGATCTGCGAGGCTTTCATCGCAGCTTTAACTGGCAGTGTCTTCTGGACTTGACTGCGACTTCATTCTGCTACATTGACTTCACAGAGTTCTTCAAAAATGAAGAATAACTTCATTTTCTCCCAAGTCGCAGATTATGTCGCAGAAGCTATTCCATGTCACCCTGCAAGTGGATCATTACCAAAACTTCTCCCCACGATATAAATACCTTTTTCTTTCCATAAAAAGTATAAAAAAAAGAGTGATAGTATGTGATCTTGTAGCTAGAGTTAGAAATACCTTTTTTTCACAATCACTTTACTTTGATCTTGTACTTTAGATTAAACACTTTAGTTTGCATGAATTAGAATTAGAATCTTCTAATTAGTGGTAAATAGATCTACTCTTTGTCAATCAGGCAAGGTTTTGTTGAGCAAGCTAGAGGGGAGCATCAAGAATCCATGAGCTTTATTTATCTTTCTCTTTACTTTACTTGTATTCACTTGATAATGAGTGACTAAATCCTTTTTGTTGAGGATTTGGTGATTGTATATATGTGAACACTTTTAGTAATGATCTATTCTAACTTTAATCTATTTTGAGTTTGCACTTGTGCTTAATAGATTCACATGTTAATTGTTGGCTATGAACTTTACTTAACATCTAAGCATGAATTGTTGTGCATGAATAGTAGATCTTCTCTTGGTTGACCAATCTTGAGTAGTTTACACTTAAAACTCTTACATATAGATTTTTAAGGATAGAAAATAGGTTGTGAACTTTGCTATTAGCATCTTGCATCATTATCTCCTCAACATATCTTTAGAATCTTTAAACTAAGCATTTTACAAGCAATTCCTCATTAGCTTAATTTCCAGTGAATTATACTAGATCAATCACTAGAACACGTTCAAGTTCCTCGTGGGAACGATACCTTTACTTGTGTCCGCTATACTCGACAGCGATTCGTACACTTGCTAAGGGTCATCTAGTCTCGCGCACTCTATTTCATTTAGTTTTTAGAGCACCATTAGTTTAGAGGTTCGCTCGGAGTGCGTCAACTATACACTTTAGATTGGAAACTCATACGGGATATACAACTAAGCTATACACTCTAGATTGGTTACATTTGGCTAATGTTTATTAATGAGAGTTCATCTTGCCCATTGTTTACTTTGATGGATCCATCAATTCCTTAGTCATTTATCATCTATTTTCACCTACTATCGTAATTGCATTTTAATTAGTTTTAATATAGTTTGCATAGTAGTTAATTCTCAATCAACAACCATTTCATGTTACTTTTAGAGCATTTATCACCAGAGTAAGATTTAGTCATAACTATAGCTCGATCTCTGAGGAACGATACCCCTTCTTGCCACATACTTGTTTTATACAGTTATAGCGCATCTTGGGATTTAAAAATATGTTTTGATATTGCATACACGACAGATGCGTGTCAAAAATGGCACCGCTACCGGGGAGGTGTCCTATTCGTTAATTATTTCTAGTTTTAGCAAGTAATGTAGTAATGTAAATATGTTAGTTTGCTTTTGTTTGTTGTTTGTGTTTGTATATTATTTCTCTTTTTGTTTAAAGCATATGCTTTTTGATGCTATTTGAGTTGTGTTTGTGCAAGGAAAGAAAATTTTCAGGTTGGTGAGCAATCAAATCAAGGTTGGAATAGTGACCAACAATCGCAAAGTGGAGAGCCGAAGCCAAGACCTCACAACTCAGGAGAACATTGAGTGCATTTATGGCAATGCAACAACTTCACCAAGCAAATGGCAGCGCCAAGATGGACTATGTGGTTAATGCAACTAAGGATGCGAGTAGTGCCGCGAAGAGCATCAAGTGGAAAAGAGGTCAGATGGCAGCTAGATGTAGTGTCTCTGCAAATTTCTTCCCAAATTTGAACTTCGGTATCGACTCCTCCTACTGTTTCTATCTTTTTATATTACCCTACTTATGTGGGCATAGTTAAAACGTTTATGGGTAATGTGCATATTGTCGAAGCATGTGTGAATGGGTTGATTGGAGTGCACCGATATATGTGCTTTAATGCATTGGGAAGGGTTTGATATAACACATTGAGGCGTTAACTGTTTGTGTGCTTCATGATTAAAATGCTATGCTTGTTTTCATTTTTATTTACTTTTGAGTGTTTTATGATTGTACAATTTATTTTCCTCTTGTAAACTAAGTTCTTATCCCTCATTTTTTTATGAGCATGAATGTATGGAAAGAGCTAGGTTTGGGGGAAAAATCTATTGTGGAATTGTTTAGTTTGTTTGAGTTTGTTTTTCTTTTATAATTGGCAAAAGCTTTGGTTTGGCAATTGCATGAATTGAAAATATAGTTTTCCTGAACTCACTAATATGTTTTGTGCGAGTATAGATTGCCTATAGCTTCTCTAGGAAGCGATTTGTGCAGCTTAGGCATTAATGCCAGGTTCTCATCTCTTGGGAAGAAACACCGACAACTTGCGAGTCTTGGAGGGACAAGCAAGCCAAGTGCTTATAAAAAAGAGCAAGAACCTCATCTTCATGAAGGAAATCATCAAATTATAGTTTGAAGAGCTGAAGTGCCAACAATGTCTTACCCAGACGATAAATAGAGCGCTTGTGGGAGGCAACGCACCTGAGTTTGAATTTCTAAACTTTCTTTTCTGCTGTTTAGTTTTATTTGATTTGGTTGAATAATTGGTGGAGATTTTCGTTTATAGTGTGTGGATGGTATAACTTGTGCATAATTGAATATTTTTAGATGGATATATTTTTGATTTTATTGATTATTTTCATGTTGAATGAGCCCGAAGGCTCTTGTGTGTGTTGCATGCGAGTGTACAAATTTAATTGCCATATATAGCCCAATTCGGTTTAGGGGGTTTTTGATGCATGTTCATTTTTGTATAGGTTTTGTGCTTATTGTTTAGTTCGGTTTGCGGGTTGCCATGCCCTCACTCCGTCAATTTTGAAATGTTTGTGGTCAATTGATGATGAAAAGTCTATGTCCTTCGTGCTTCATTGAATATATTGTATTGGTTTGCCTATTTATATTGTGAGCCTTAGTTTGAGTCTTTATTTATGGGCATTGATTGTGCATGATTGGTGCCTAGGGTTGTTTGAGTCAAATTAGGTGTGTGTCGCTAGGCAAGGCTCTCTTGTCTTCAACATTGAGGACAATGTTGGGTTTTGGTTTGGGAGTGTAGACGTCTTTGTTAAGTCGTCTTTTTGTGTATCTTGTGTCTTGCGTCATTTTTTGTGTCAAAAATTTTGAAATTCGCTACTTTGCCAAAATTTTTGAGCTTAATTTAGCTTGGTGAGATACCTTGAGCATAATGTTTGTGGCAAATTTGTGTATGTTTTGTGTACTTGTTCATAGCTCTTAGTCATTTCAGAGGTCTCACTTGCACTTCATGGGTTAGTCCCATCTTTTGGTGTCCAAGTTAAGAGGACTTGGTGCTCAAGTCCCTTGTTCGAATAGTGGAGACCACCCGTGAGTTCACAAACACTCTTCTCGTCATATGTGTCATATGCCATAGGACATTCAGTATACATATATTGTGGATTGCTAGTCATATACATTCATTCCCTTAATAGACTAATTATGAAAATGATTTTAGGCAATGTGTGCATTTAACTACTAAATTAGCCTAAACACATTCCTAGTCCCTTATATATGCTCCCAACCCAATTTTGAGGCCAAACACTTACCTTTCACTAGGAACCACACTAAACCATATAGCCATAGACTAAACACAAACCAACCCTTAAATTACCAATCATGTGGGGTGTGTGAGTGTTGTGTGTGTATGGTGTATGAAAGTGTAAGCTCTAATGTTGAAATAACATGTATTTTGGCAACTATGTAAATTGAGCATGAAAAGGGCTCAACATGTAAAAGTGCCAAAAATTTGCACCTATGAGCCGAATTGTCAAATTGTCAAATATTAGTGTGCAAAAATAAAAAGAAAAAAAAAAGAAAAAAAAGGGACAAAAGCAAAAAAAAGAAAAAAAAAAGAAAAAAAAAAGAGCCTTGTGAAATAATTGTAAAGTACTCACAATGTGGAGTACAAAAATTATAAGCACAAATGTGTATGTAAGTGAGTGCCTAGTCGCTAGAATGTAATTGATGTTTAAAAAGAGCTTTGTGTGAGTATGCTTAAGCATGATTGGTGATCTTTGAATTCATATATTCCTATTTTCTTTGTTCACTACATCTAACCCCATGACCCCATTACAACCAAAGGGAATGACCTATTTGATCTATGATATGTCTTGATTGGGAATGTTTGTTGATGCTTGATCTTCCACGTTCATGGCATAGTTAATCTTTCTTAGGCTAGTTCACCAATAAATTAGCGGTCTTTCATTGATAAATGTATGCAATGAATTGGATTCCTATGCATAAATTCTATCTTTGCATACCTTGCATGAAAGTGAACTTAAGACTCAAAGTGGAAAAATAAGAGTGAATCCAGATGATGATTAGAGTTGAAGCGAATTATGCTCAGGGTGTGAGAGTTAGTAGTACCCAATATGAGAGCACTCTTAGGTGTGGGATTCATGATAAGTGCGGGTTTCCCTCTAGTGCCTTCGAGTTGTTTTAGAACGTCTTGTATATGTCTACTTCTCTCTATCACACATCCTTGCATCTCATCACTGGTTGGACATGCGACAGTTTGAATTGTTTGTTTTCGAATCTAGGAATTTTTAGATAGAGTCATGTTTGCTGTGTCATGTGTTTTTGTTATTTGTCTTGAGTTTTCTCGAGGACGAGTGAAAATATTACTCAAGAGCGTGTGTCTAAACAACCTAGAGGGGGTGAATGGGTTGTTAATCGATTATTACCAACTTTTCGATTTGTCAATATTAAGCACAATTAACCCAAACAATCAAACAATAAAAATCAAGTGTAAAGTGCGGAAATATAAAGAACACTTGATTTTTACATGGAAACCCTTCAACAAGGGAAAAACCACGGGCTATCCTTCCAGCCACACACGATCACAGAAATCCACTATATGAATAAAAGATTACACCCTCAAGTGATACTCGGACTCTCACTCTCGATAACCTCAGGCTATGGACACTACCACTCGCCACTCTTGGTTCAATCCCTAGTGATATCCTTTGATCCACTACTCTTGGCGTGAGCATCTCCTACTCTACCCCACGGGCCTTTTACAGTGGCATTTGATCAGTGCTTGCCAACCACACCTTGGTTGAAAGACTTGAATGCTTGTGCAACTTCACCCCGAAGCCACAAGACTTTGACTCAATGAAAAGTATTAAAGTCTAAGTGTATATATGACAATATACTCAATGCAATAATGTGCAAGACCAAACACAAAATGCTTAACTAGATGTTATAATGCAATTAAACAACCTAGTTATCAAACAATGCCTACATGCCTATAAATAAGGACTCTATTAGATGCAAAGGGATTCTAGCAACCTAATTGTCAAATAAGTTCAACCAACACAAGTTGTCACAATAAATAACAAGGGCAATAAATATGCAATCAACAAATGCAATCAATGAGACATAAAATCAAGGTCTAGATACAAAGCATAAAGACTTAGCTAGAAGGGCAATGAAAATACACTTTTAATGTGTGTCTAACAACCTAGAGGGGGGGTGAATGGGTTGTTAATCGATTATTACCAACTTTTCGATTAGTCAATATTAATAATATAACCCAACATAAACAAACATACAAAATCAAGTGTAAAGTGCGGAATAATAAATAACACTTGATTTTTACGTGGAAACCCTTCAACAAGGGAAAAACCACGGGCTATCCTTCTAGCCACACACGATCCTCAAATCCACTATATGAGTAAAATGTTACACCCTCAAGTGATGCTCGGACTCTCACTCTAGATAACCTCAGGCTATGGACACTACCACTCGCCACTCTTGGTTCAATCCCTAGTGATATCCATTGATACACTACTATTGGCGTGAGCACCTCCTACTCTACCCGTAGGCCTTTTACAATGGATTCTTGACCAATGCTTGCCAACCACAGCTTGGTTGCAAGACTACAATGCTTGTGCAACTTCACCCCGAAGCCACAAGACTTTGACTCAATGAAGAGAATTATGTGTCTATGTGATCATGTAAATGATGCTCAATGCAAATTATGCTAGACAACACAAATTGCTCAACTAGGAGTTTGTAGAAACACATCCAAGTTGTCAAATGTCTAAATGCAAGGCATAAAGACTTAGCTAGATGTTATCAATAACAACCAATCCTAGCTATCACAAAACAATCACAATGAATCAACAAATATGCTCACAATGTATTTAACATAAACTTAGCATATATTCATGTGATTAAGACAAGACATTTAATCATTCACTAAATGCAAGTCTTAGACAAAAGCCTATCAACAAACAAACTCAATTAGATTTGTAGAGAATTTCCAACAAACTAATTGTTACACAAAATATGCATAAACATTCAATAAGCTTAACTAGTTGATTAAGAATCAATATTTCAACCTAGTTATCAATGAATCACAAATGAATGTTTATGACCTAGCTTTTAAGGAAAAATGACCTAATCAATTAAGCTATCAAAATACAAACCCAATCATGTTATCAAGACTCATAAATATGCAATAATAGAGTCTAGGTATTTAATCATGCAATAAATACCTAATCTAGAGTAACAAGAACAATAAATGATATTCAAAGAAGTTCTTGCTTACCTAGTCATGAAACAATGAAGACCCATGCTCAAATGATGTTGAATGATGCAAGATGGAGATGGGTTTTGGGTTTGGAGAGTCAAAGAAGCTTTCTTGAAGCTTTCTCTCTCTAGGAGCTCTAACCTCTCTCTAGAAATGATTTTCTGAGCTCTTGGTCGGCCAAGAAGAGAAAAGGAAGAATATATATGAAGCCCTAGATCAAACTACATTGTTTTGAACTTGGGAACCAGAATCCCGTCAAAACCGCTTGCTACACCGCGGCTCAGGTAAGTGTCCAGACCGCGGTACACACAGCAGTGCACCGTCTGGACAACACCGCGGTTGGGACCGCTGTGCATGCAAGTGCACAGGTCGCGGTCCACTTCGCGCATGACGCACTGGAGAATACCGCTCCGTGCGCCGCGGTGCAAGCAAAGCCTGCCGAGCGGTCTAGGCCGCGCCAAAGGGAAAAATCCCTTTTTAACACTCAAGACAAAAGACAATCTTACAAGAATGTTGTGCAAGTGTGAAGTGAGTGAGATGCACACAATGAAGCACAATTAACATGTCAAACATGTTATCAACTAAGATACAATGCAAGATATGATATCTAATGTAAGCTAGTGAGTGTTTTAGAAAAGGATGCACACTTATACAAACAATAAAGAACACAAATGCAAGATAAACAAAACATGCATGAAGTGTGTGTGTGCACCTAAACTCTTCAAGAGACAAAGTCAAGCGAATATACCTTTTGCTCTTGAAGTCATGGAGATGCTTGGAAGCTTGCCAATACGGACCTAAGCTACCCATTACACAATCATTCCCAATGTGGTGGTTTGTCATGAAATAAGCCAATCATAAAATCGAGGTCCTTACAGGCAATATGGTCCTAATTCTAGCTATCAACAAACAAACCCAATCATGCAATAAAGACACATAAATATATGCAATAAGTAGAGTCTAGATATTTAATCAAGTAATAAATACCTAATCTAGAGTAAGAAAAACAATAAATGATATTCAAAGAAGTTCTTACTTACCTAGTCATGAAACAATGAAGGCTCATGCTCAAATTATGTGGAATGATGCAAGAATGAGATGGGTTTTAGGTTTGTAGAGTTAATGAAGCTCAAGGAAGCTTTCTCTCTCAAGACTCTCTTTTTTCCTCTCTAGGGTCTCTGTAAAATGTAGGAGAGTTGGGGAAGAAGAAGAGAAAGAGAGGATTTTATAGAGGAGAAAACGAGCTTATAGGAAAAGTCAAAAATGCCCCAGATTTAACGTCGGTCGCGGGAGGCATTTTCGTCACTTCTCCCATGACCACACTTCCAGCGGTTTTCGTTGGACATTTTTTGTCACTTCTCCCGCGACCTAGAGACAAGCACGCAACTTGAACTTCAAGCGGCTCAAAACATGACCAAATGACATCAAAACCTTTCGTATAATATATCGTTGGAAAGGTATGGAAGTCTACTTTCTACTCCAATTAACAAAACATGATTTGGATAAGTGTAGAAAGATTCATGGTCAAAAGAGTGACCAAAGGTCAGTTTTGGACAACAACAAAAATGCCCAAACTTATGGAAAACACCATGTGACCAAAGACCAAAACAAGAGAAGAATGGGACCTTCTAAATGGTCACTCAACGCGCTAAGACAAGCACACCACCTTACAAGCGCAGATGTTTCTGAACACATAACGGAAAACGTAAAACATAACAACCACACGTAAAAACAAACAAAGAAGTGCTCGTGTGAGTTGAGACATACATGCACACAATCATGGAAGCACAAATGCAAGGTAATATGAGAATGCATGTAAGTGTGTGTGTGCACCTAATCTCTTCAAGAATCAAGTCAAGTGAATTACCTTTTGCTTTTGGCACTTACTCTTGAAGTCATGGAGATGCTTGGAAGCTTGCCAATGAAACCTTAAGCTACCCATTACAAAATCATCCTCAATATGGTATGTCATGAAATAAGCCAATCACAAAAATAGAGGTTCTTACAACGAGCAAAAGTTTGGTTTGGGGGTATTTGATCGAGCCAAAACTGTTATATATTTTGGCCCTCATTCCTTATCCCTTGTCTTGTTTTCTAGCATGTTTTCTTGTCTTATGAGGCTCTTTTATCATATTTTGTAGGCATTCAATGTAATCCCGGTCATGGAGAAAAAGATGGAGAATTCAGACGCAAAACTAGCCGATTGAAGAAAGAAGAAATGAAGAAGTGCGCTGGTATATGTGCGGGTACCCTTACCTGCGTACAACCCGGGCAGTCTCAATTTCAGACCTTTGTTTGCCAGACCAGAAAACCTACCCACGAGCTGGAGGTCAAAAATCTTCCAAAATTATCAAAGTGCCCAGTTCATTGGTACTATGCGGGGACATACCAGCGCAATCAGCAGCGAACTGAAGATGGAAGTTGCTGGAGAGGATATGCGCGGGTAACTGTGCGGGTCCCTACCTACGCATAATGCACCGGCGCACTGCGTACATTCTGATGAACGCATCAACATTCAGACCTATTTTTGGGAAAGTTATTTAAGGAATCACTTCTAATTTTCAAACACATGCCCACACACCATCTTACATCATATTTTCTCTCTCTAGATCTCAAAATCATTCTCTCCCTTCACATCCAAAAACCCACACATCACTTAGTGATTTTTTACCTAACAAAGGAAGCAAGGAGATCAATTTGAAGCTTAAAGTAGGAGGATTCTTCCATGGGTTTTCTTCTATCCATTACTTCCTGCTTATTTCTTGTAATAGACATGAGTAGCTAAATTTCCACTAAGGGATTGATGTGATTCATATGTGAATTGTGGGTATTGTAATGAACTCTAATCTTTTATTCAATGTTTTAATTTATTCAATGATAATTTGTTTGGATTGTCCCCTCATTTCTTAGCAAATTGTTTGAGAAATTATTTGAGTAGAGAATTAGGTGTATACTCTATTTGATTCTCTTAAGGTTAATTGAATGGAAGGATTGAATAAGAGTACCCTCCTCAAGTGAAATCCAGATTTATTAATCTCGATCTCTATGTAATCTTAAATGGGTAATCAATACTATACACTCTAGGTTGGTTGCTTGTGAGAGGTTAAGCATTAATTGTATACCCTCTAGAATTGGTGATTTTAGAAAGAGATTAATCCCTTATTTTGGTATATGCACATTCATGAACAATCACTTATGGGTGGCCAATACTATACACTCTAGATTGGAAACTCATAAGGGATATACAACCAAGTTATACACTCTAGACTGGTTACATTTGGCTAATGTTTATTAATGAGAGTTCATCTTGCCAATTGTTTACTTTAATGGATCCATCAATTCCTTAGTCATTTATCATCTATTTTCACCTACTATCGTAGTTGCATTTTAATTAGTTGTAATATAGTTTGCATAGTAGTTAATTCTCAATCAACAACCATTTCACTTTACTTTTAGAGCATTTATCACTAGAGTAAGTGACGAGTGATTTTTTGCGTCGTTGAAAACATCGTCAAGAATTTATAAAATCAACCTTGCTAATAAGGCATGAGTCAAAAGACATATATAGAAATAAAACTAGTACAGCATGCAAGCAAGGGTATCGTTCCGCAGGGATGTGTTGTTAACCGTTTCAAGTTCTAGAGTTTAGGGAAAGCAATGTAAATAGAATGTGGATGTGGTGAGAATGGTGTTTTTGTGTGTTGTGTGATGTGTTCAGCAAAGAAATTGAAAATGAAAATATAAAAATAAAGAGAATATGGAAGGGTGATAATGGTGTTTAAATGAGAAATAATAAAATGGTGGATAGGAGAGATGCATGAATATGGTCACACAAGGGTTTACAAGTCCACCAAACATAAGTGCACACAAGTGGGTTGTTAGACATTAAGCACATCCAATTCAAGTTAAGGGTTCGTTCTTGCCTCAATCCGATTTATACCCATTCATAGAGCTAACGGTTGAAGAGTGTGTCGAGAGTCTCTCAAACACAAAACCGCAACCAACATATGTGAACCAATCCTACAAACCAATGCTAGATTGAGCCTCAATACTAATATGGTAATGGAAAATGGCAACGTTAAGTCTAATGAATGTGGAAAGAGTAATTGTTCCTCCAACCATAACTTGCCTAGAGTCCCTAGCGCAAGAAATAACCGAATTCCCAATTATTGTATCTCTAATCATAACTCACCTAGAGCCCCTAGAGTGAGGAATAACTAAAGACCAATGTATAACAAAAACAATGAACCAAAGCTCTTTAAATAATGCAATTAACAAGTTCATTCATTCTTCCTAGCTAATTAGCCAGGACTATGCCAGGATGGCCTTCCTAAAGCACAATCCTAACTCTAATTCACTCAAACCCATCCATACACATGCAATTCGACCTTCTATCAACATACACACACAAATGGGATATTTGTTTACAACTACTCCTACAATTACATTAATCTACTCCTAATCCCATTCATGAACACATATTAATTTCCAATCTCCATACACAAGCATTTCAAGATAAGAGATATAATCAATGATAACAAGAATGAATCAAAACACGAATTAGATATAAAAACAACCATACATTATATTGAGCACAAATCAAGTTTACAAATATTCGCAAGTGGGGATTACACAATTAAGAAAACAAGAAATACAAAGAGATGAGTTAATAGAAATACAACCCTTGAAGAAACCCTCTAAGAGCTCCATCCATTGCTTAGCACGAAATTGGTCATAGACCACTCCTATCTCTATGTAATCTACTCTTAAATGTGGTGGGTGATGGGTAGAAATGGTGTGGGAGAGACATCCATGGAGGAAAACCTCCATGGATGCTCTTGGAAGCTCATCTCTCTCTTAGGAAATGAAGAAAATGAAGAAGAAGAAGTTTGGGGAAGAAGAAGTCTGTGTATATCTGGAAAGAAGAGAGGAAAAGGTGTTTGTATAGTGTTGGGAGGTTCGGGTGGAAATGGTGGTGAAAAGACGAAACTGCCCCTGAAAATTCTCTAAAATTTGCCTCTCGCTGGTATATCGGCGGTTTCAAACTGCGGTCAGGCAGCCTAATGTAACCTCCTAATGTAACCGCCGAATTGAAAATGGACCTACTAGAACTGATCGGTGGTTGGAACGGCGGCCGAATTATGGCCGCCGAATTACACCTGACACTTATGGGAGGAAAACGGCGGTTTCAATCGGCGGCCAGGCCGCCGAAGTGAACCGCTGAATGTCTTCTTTTCTGCACTCGTCTCGTAAGGTGCTAGAAGTCAGAGGGGATTCTGCCACGAACTCAGTGTCGCGTTCTGGCTCGGTAATGGATCAACCGTGGATCACGACTGGGCTTAGATCACGCCGCGGTCTGTATCAACGGTGAGGCACGGCACTCTGAATCTTCCAATTATTCTCTTTTTCGGCTCGTTTTGCCTCCCAAACTGTTCTTTAAGCTTAAAACCAAAATGTAGGGAATATGTACCTACACATAGCTCAACAAACACATTATATACAAAATACGCTCGAAAACGAGAACAAACGATAGGAAAATGGGGACCTAAAATAGGTATAAAATAGTCCGATCAAATACCCCCAAACCTATCATTTGCTCGTCCTCGAGCAAAACAAAAATAGAAAAACAAACAAACAAAACATATAACAGTAAAAATAAATAAAAACTAGGCTAGTCCACTTTCGTAGAAAACACGATGGCACTTAGCACGTGCCACAAGCCTTTGAACCTATAGGAGGCCCTAATATGAGGAGTTATAGTCTCCTGAGGGTTTACAGTTACGACACCCACAAACATATACTCTGCTAGAAAATGGCTGAGTTGCAATCCAAACATACCAAGCAAAGACAACACGTGCATGCTAGAATCTCCAATATACCAATCAATAAACATGTATCACATAATGCAAGTATGCCAATTGTTAGGATGCTTTTGGTTTACAAAATGACTACACTCCAATTCTCAAGATAAAATTCGCCTCGACTACTACTTCTCACAAGAGACAGCTCATATTTTCACTCGAATCCTAGGCGATAACACTCATCAACGTATGCGAAATAGAGTTTAGGTACATGGAATCAAAAATGTATTCGCAGACACATAAATTTAGAAAGACGCTCATATAAGTGCAAGGATCTCATGAACGAATCAGACATTAAGAACAAAGATAGAGCACATGCAACTTCACCCTCAAGTAAGCATTACCAAGAGATCCGCTAGGTCTTTCATGGGTTGTAATGGGGCCATGGGTGTTGGCTAAGAAGGAATGGGAAAGTGAAAACAAATAGCCTGAGACCTTACAACTTCTAAGCTACCCTTTTTGTTGTTCTAACACTTTTACATACTCCTTTTTTCTTTTGAGTAGATATTCAATTTTTTTTTTCTTTTCTTTTTTTTTCTTTTGAGACTCCATTCGTTTCTTTGAATGACAATACAAATATATATACATTGAATCTTTACATTCAAGCCTATGCAATTACATTTACAATATATCCCAAGAAACTCATTGGTTTCTTCCCACTAACAATGGTAGTAACTATAATAAACCCCAAATACTCTATACCATTTTCATCACCAACTGGTCCCAAGCTCATTAGGTAAGGTTTTCATCATGTATAGTAGCTTGGTTTTTTGGAAGTGTGGGTAATGAAAGAAATGGCTCATGTGTTTGGCTTCAAATTGGCTTAGGGAGCACACATATAGGGTAAGAGTAAGTGTTTAGGCCATATAGTAGTTTAAGCACACATTGCCTAACATCACGTCTCAAGGGTCAACCAACACAAAAGTAAAGCAAATACACATGATATCTTAGAGAGGATTGTTCTTTAACATCCAAAGCAAAACCTATAGAGATCAATCTATACATTTGAAGAACAAGACAAGTGTTTAAGAGTAGAAACAAAATAAACCCTCTTAAATAACATGTTTATAGGGCATAAAACTCACAAGGGCAGTCTCTACAATTTTTTCAAGCAAAACAAACATAGAAGTCTTATCCACCTCAACATCAAGACATTGGAACTGTACAAGCATATTTAAAGTGATGCACGGAGCTAAAAGCATACATGATATGTCTCAACCGTCACACGAAGAAAAACAACTCAACAAAACCGGAACTATTACAAAAAATTTCAAAAATGACCGGTTTGCAGAGATTTGAAAATTTTCTTTTTCTAAACGTAACAAAACACATATAAACAACAAAACAAATATAAAACAAGAAAGTGTGCACACCCCTAAACCTAAACTCAACATTGTCCTCAATGTTGCTCAAATCATAAAATATGGACAATGCTTAGCAAGATTCGGAGATAAGAACACAACAACACAAATATTAAAAACCGAAGATCTAAGCACAATACAATTCCACTCTTAGATCTAAACAAAAAATAAAATAAAAATCACAAACACAACAAACATAGCATTCCTATCATTAAGCGCATGGGCGGTTTCCGCCCAAGTAGACAACTAATCCACAAGCACTCAAATTAAGCAGAGGAATTACCTCATGTGTCGGCGACCAACGCGTCCGTTGTGGCGCTACCGTTTCACTTGATGGAATTGTTGCAGTGCGATAAGCGTACACTTTGTTCTCAAGAGTTGTGTGGTCCATAAAACTTGAAATTGTTCTTTCCTAGCACAAGCACAACTCAAAAACAATCAAATGCATATGCCATAAATAAAATGAAAATAAGAAAAAGAAAAATCTAACCGCATACATATGTATCCGCAAAGTAATTAAATCTAACATTTATAGAACCTAAGCTAAAACAAGAAACAATCAACGAAAACACATCTCGGCAGCGGCGCCATTTGACGAGTGGTATTTTTGCATCGTTGAAAACATCGTCAAGAATTTATAAAATCAACCTTGCTAATAAGGCACGAGTCAAAAGACATATATAGAAATAAAACTTGTACAACGTGCAAGTAAGGGTATCGTTCCACATGGGTGTGTTGTTAACTGTTTCAAGTTCTAGAGTTTAGGGAAAGCAATGTAAATAAAATGTGGATGTGGTGAGAATCGTGTTTGTGTGTGTTGTGTGATGTGTGCAGCAAAGAAAATGAAAATGAAAATATAAAAATAAAGAGAATATGGAAGGGTGAGAATGGTGTTTAAAAGAGAAATAATAAAATGGTGGATATGAGAGATGCATGAAAATGGTCACACAAGGGTTTACAAGTCCAACAAACATAAGTGCACATAAGTGGGTTGTTAGACATTAAGCACATCCAATTCAAGTTAAGGGTTCGTTCTTGCCTCAATCCGATTTATACCCATTCATAGAGCTAACGGTTGAAGAGTGTGTCGAGAGTCTCTCAAACACAAAACCGCAACCAACATATGTGAACCAATCCTACAAACCAATGCTAGATTGAGCCTCAATACTAACATGGTAATATAAAATGGCAACGTTAAGTCTAATGAATGTGGAAAGAGTAATTGTTCCTCCAACCATAACTTGCCTAGAGCCCCTAGCGCAAGAAATAGCCGAATTCCCAATTATTGAATCTCTAATCATAACTCACCTAGAGCCCCTAGCATGAGGAATAACTAAAGACCAATGTATAAGAAAAACAATGAACCAAACCTTTTTAAATAATGCAATTAACAAGTTCATTCATTCTTCCTAGCTAATTAGCCAAGACTATACCAAGATGGCCTTCCTAAAGCACAATCCTAACTCTAATTCACTCAAACCCATCCATACACATGCAATTCGACCTTCCATCAACATACACACACAAATGGGACATTTGATTACAACTACTCCTACAATTACATTAATCTACTCCTAATCCCATTCACGATCACTGTTCATGCGGTACTGTTCACGATCACTGTTCACGCGGGTACTGTTCACAATCACTGTTCACGCGGGTACTGTTCACGGGCATCGAAAAAGATTTTACGGATTACCAATCGACGTAAGTCAATTGGATCACGCGTCAAGAGGTATTTAACTCTAACCGTATATATTTGAGTTTAATTAATTAAAAGGTTAAGGTTCAACTTTGAGAAAAATTTTAAAACCATACGAAATCTATTTTTCGTTTCTTCCGCTGCGACACACCTTGTTTTATTTTCACGAGCCAAAATAGTATATGATTTTGGCCCTAATTTCTGACTCTTTTAGCTTGTTTCCAAGCACTATCCTATGATTTTATTATGTGAATCAAATGTTTTTAGGAATATTAATGCCACAGGGGCATTTGGGAGAAAAGGAAGAATTGAGGTGCAAAAAGTGCAAAAAGAGGAAAAAGGGATAGAGACAGGGCAGTTTTGCAATCATGTGGCTTGGAAGCAATAGCGACCCAGTTTAAGGACTTGTCTCATTCTATGTGTCCTTACAAAGACACCACGACATTAGAGCCTAGTTTAGCGAAGCAAGTCCAAGTCACTATCGCGCTTTAAGTGTCGTTGTTTGGACACCACGATAGAGAAGAGAGAACTTAGTGAAGACAATCAAGTGAGAAGTCGCTGTCTAAGTGTCGCGGGTTTTCCAACCATGATAGAGAGGAGAAGAATCAAAAAATCAATCAGGTCCAGTGTCCCTATCTACATGTTGTTGGCATGCCAACAGCGACTGCACATAAAGATCTCAGATCCAACTGTCGTTGCTTGCTTGTCGCTGTCTTCGAAATTGCGAAAGTGATGAAAATGGCTGCGACAACCAGATCGAAGACAGTATAACCATCTATCGCCATGGTGTTCATGGTGGCCATACCATGACAATTGAATCGTGACATATGCTGCCTCAGTGAATCTGGCGGTTGCAAGACATCACATTGGCATCATATAAATACTTTTCCCCTTCATTTTGAAAACATATACAAAACAGAGCTAGAAATGAACCAATAAGAAATTTGAGAGCATTTTTCATCTGTAAGGACCTCTATTTTATGATTGGCTTATTTTATTACAAACCACAATGGGATTATTTGTGGTGGGTAGCTTAGGTCTCCAATTGTGATTCTTCTTCAACAAGCTTCCAAGATCCCAAAGAGCTTCAAGAGAGGTAGTTCACTTGTTTTTGAATCTTGAAGAGAATAGTTGCACACACACACATACACACACACACACACACACACACACACACACACTTCCATGCATCTCTAATACTTTTGCATTTGTGTTTCCATGATCATGCATTGCATTTCATCATGTGATATCATTTTGTGTGCATGTTGTTTAATTGTGTTAGTTTTGTTTTGGTTATTTGAAGCAATGTGTCTAGTTTCGAAAGATTGGTTTTCAATGATTTAAATGTTTTTCAAAACTGACCTTTGTATGGTCTTGTAATCATAACGTTTTATACAAAGATCCAATTTGAGTTTTGAAAATTTCTAGACAAACTAGACACTCATACCTTTCCAACAGTATAATATTCGTAATATTTCATAACCGTTTGGATTGGTTTTGAAATCTCCAAGAGACCACCAAAACAGAGCAACTCTGTTGTTGTCCGAATCTGACATTTGCTCACTCTTACTTTCTTAGAGAAAAGTCCAAAGCTTTTGAAAAATTGAAAATGCTATGTGTCAAAATTCAAAATGAGAAGAATTCTCACATTAGAGGTATTAAGAGAATTAGGAGTGATCATGGGGAAGAATTTGAGAATAGTAGCTTTCAGAGTTTTTTCAATGGTTTTGGTATTTCCCATGAATTCTCGGTCCCTAGAACTCCCCAAGAATAGGACTTGTTTGATTAAGTTTCAAGATTAGTTTATTCTTTTCATTGAATATCATTTTTACTAATCTTGAAGAACATGAGTTTGAATCTAGAATCTTTTGTGTATTTGATCTTGATTGTTGGTTTCTAGATTTGATTACATGTTTTTAGAGCTAGAACTTCTTAATTGAGATTTTGATTTTCTTTGACCTACTTCTTATTTTTGATTTTGGTTGTTGAATATGTTGAGTACTTCAAGTGTTAACTTGTTCACTTGATTTCAAAGTTAGTTGTGTGATTTTCATTGAAAAAACTTGATATACTAGCTTTGATTGACATGTTTAGGTTTATAGATATCTTTGGGAATATTCTTTGAATGGCTAATCTAGATTTCCTATCACATGTTTATAAGAATTAGTTACAGTTGATTGTGATCTTGTTTTGTGCAAAACTAATTCTTTATAGAGTGTGTTTGATCAATTTGCTCTATTTGTTTGTATTTGCATCATTTGCATCCACTAAGATCATTTGCCTTGTGAAGAGGTTGGAAGTCTCTTGTTGAAGTGAGTGACGTTTTTGTAAGTTCCTCATATTTTGATTGGCTTATTTCAGTTGACAAACCACATTGGGGATTAATTTTTGTAAGGGTATATTAGGCTTCATTGGGTATGATCAAGCTTCAAGGACATCATGTCTCTCAAGAGCACTTCAAAGGTATATCACTTGCTTAATTCTCTTTGAAGAGGTTTTAGTTGCACACACTTACATTCTATGCATTTGTATTGACATGCATGAATGGTTGCACACACACACTTCTTGCATTTTGGAGTTGATGGGTTGCACAGTAGGTTAGGCGACATGCAAGGCCACTTGTGCATGTCGCCTGACAAGTCGCCTTAGACTTAGGTTTTTCCCACAGTGTGTTAGGCAACATGCAAGGCCACTTGTGCATGTCGCCTCCAATGTCGCCTTAGTCATGTATTTTTTCTCCAGTGTGTAAGGCGACTTCATAGGCGATTTGGGGATGTCGCCTTACATGTCGCCTCTGATATCTTGATTTTTTCCACAGTGTGTAAGGCGACTTCATAGGCGACTTGGGGATATCGCCTCACATGTCGCCTCAGGCAACGTGTTTTCTCACAGTGTGTTAGGCGACTTCCAAGGCGACTTGCTCATGTCTCATTTCATGTCGCCTTCTTCACCCGAACTAGGGCATTTCGGGTATTTCACACCGGCGCATTTTTTGGTCTTTATAAATACATCTTCTTCTCCACCATTTAGACCTAGAGCTCTGAAAATATATCCCTAAGTGAGAGAAAGTAAATCCAAGAGAGAGAGAGCTCCAAGAAATCTTTTTTACTCAACCAAACTCATACCCATGTGCATCTAAGCTTCATTCTTGCATCTATTCTTCATGGATCTTCATGCTCTTCTTGACTAGGTAATCAAACAAGTCTTAGAACTTCCTTTTCATCTCTATGTTCTTGTTTACTTAGGGTTAGCAATTATTTGTTAATTAATTGCATGTTTATTTTGTTTAGCATGATTTGAGTATGTTTGTGATTATGTTTGTTGGTTGAGGTTGTATATTCATTGATAGCTAGCATTTAGGACGTTTTTACCCTTATAACTAAATCTTCATGCATTTGCATTTAGATATTGATATCTAGGATTTGCACTCATTGACATCTTTAAATCCTTAGATAAGCATTTAGTGTTGCCTAGCATTAATTGCATGTTAGAATATTTTTACATATTCACATAAGTTGTTTAACCTCTTCATTGCTTGTTAAGCTTTGTGACTAAGTGGATTAGTGCACTTGCTTATGGTCTAGAATCACTATTAAAGGCCCGTTGGGTAGAGTGAAAGGGTTAGTGGCCAAGTAGGTGTGACTTGAGGTCAACCTAGGTTGTAAACTTTCATTCAAATAGTGGATTTGAGGACCGAATGTGGCTAGAAGGATAGCCCGTGAGTTTTGCCCAGTTGGAGGGTTTCTCACGTAAATCAATCCTTGTGTTTTTATTGTTTTCCGCATGTTTATATTATGATTGGTTGATTGCTAATATGGGGTAAGTCTATTAATATTGATTAAGTCGAAAAGTTGGTAATAAATCAACTAAAACCTATTCACCCCCCCACTAGGTTAATAGACACACACTATATAATATTTTTAATTGGTATCAGAGCTGGTTCCTAGATACACTTAGGTGATCCTTGCTCTTTGTGTGTCTTGCATTTTGTTTGTGGTTGTTGCATCATTAACATTCATCTCATTCACACCCAAACACTATGAGTGGAAACGGAAGTGGTAATGAGGGAGCCTCTAGCACAAGACCCCCTTTGCTCACCGGAGTAAACTATGTCTCTTGGAAAGGCAAGATGGAGTCTTACATTTGCCAAATAAATGACCGAGCATGGATGGCAATTGAAGATGGCTACACTCCTCTGGAAAAGACTCTTGCAGACGAAAGTGTAGTTCCCAAGCCAAAGTCGGAATGGTCAACTTAAGAGTTTGAAGCATCCAAGTGGAACAACAAGGCTATGCTTGCCATTCTTTTTGCAATGGATGACAATCAGTACAAATTGATCCAAACAACAAGAATTGCAAAAGAGGCATGAGAGATTCTAGAGATGGCCCATGAGGGAACCGAGGTGGTCAAGAACTCCAAGCTTCAAGTCCTCCAAACACAATTCGAGCAAATTAGAATGGAGGAGGATGAGTGCTTCAATGACTTTCAAGTGAAGTTGATGGACATAGTCAATCAAAGCCATCAACTTGGTGATCCTTACTCGGATAGGAGAATCAACCAAAAAATTATGAGGTCTCTTCAGGTAAGATTTGAGTCAAAAGTGACGGCTCTTGAGGAGAATAGTGACTATAAGAACATGAAGCCAAGTGAAGTTATTGGAAGGCTTCTAGCATATGAGTCTAGATGGACTCCCACACCTACACCTCCGAAGAAGCAAAAAAGTATTGCTTTGAAGACTTCTAAGGTTGAGAAGGAGGAAGAAGACTCGGATGAAGAAATGGCCCTCATGGTCAAAAGGTTTAAGAAGTTCATCAAATTTGAGAAGAAGGGATTTGGATCCAAAGGAAAAGAAATGAAGAAGAAGACTCCTTTCAAGAAGTTTGAGTCAAGTGAAGACAAGCCCGCAAGAAAAGAGGTTCAATGCTTCAAATGTGGAGGTTTTGGACACATCTCCACGGATTGTGGCAATTTAAAGAACAAGAAGAAAGGAAAGGCTATGGCCGCCACGTGGAGTGATGGTGATGACTTGGAAGAAGAAGGAAAATCTTCAGATGATGAGGATCATGTGGAAAACTTTATTGCCTTCGCATCTTCTCTCAAGAGTAAGGAAGCATTAGATGATGAAGAGGAAGAGAAACAAAGTGAAAATGACTCTAGTGATGGTGACTCTTCATCCCATTCAACAAATATGGATGTAGGAGGAATGGATCTGGAAGGATTCATTGAGCATTTTCAAAGCTCAAGATTAAAGATGAAGAAAGAGATTCAAAGGCTAAATGGTGAGAATCTCAAGCTATCTACCGAAGTCACTCACCTAAATAGAGAAGTAAAGATAGCAAAAAGAAATGAGGAATTGGCGGAAAAGGAGCTTGAAGAAGCAAGAGAGATCATTGCTAAAATGACTTCAAGTACGAAGAAACTCGATCACATGTTGAGAGTTGGCAAGAGGCCAAGTGATAAGAAGGGTCTTGGCTATGAAGATGACAATGAGACCTCATCCTCAAGCAAGACTGTGTTTGTAAAGAGCATGGACATCAAAGAGCCTCCACCCCCACAACATCCTAGGAAGAAGGTCGAACTAGGAGAGTGCTCTAAAGATTCTCAAGTCAAGGTAGCACATGGGAAACAAGCTCAAGCTCAATCAACAAGGGTGCATCAAGCAAGTTTCCCTCAACCCAAATACCATCAAGCCAAGAAGCAATTCACACAAGGTCAACCAAGCAATTCACGCAAGGTCAACCAAGGAAGCAATTCATTCCAACTCAACAACAAAAGAGGAGAGAACCAATCCAACACCAAAGACAAGCTCAAATGCGTGGGAAAGCCCCTTTGTACTCACAAGGGCATGGTATGTCTTCTTATTTTATTCCCACTTGTCACTTTTGTGGTGTTGATGGTCACATTAGACCTAATTGCTTCAAATACATTGAAATGTGTAGAATCAAGAGCATGATTGAAAGAAATAGAGCTAGAGCCAAAATGCATGTTCCTAGGAAATCTAAAGCCGATTTGCATGATCCTAGGAAATCTAGAGCCAATGTGACTAGTACCACTAGGAATGAGAACATTTCACCTAGGTGGATTAGAAGGGATGACTATTTTTGCTATGTGGCTCAAATTGCCTTGAAGGCAAATGCCTCTAACACTTGGTATTTGGATAGTGGGTGTTCTAGGCATATGACGGGGAACAAGAGCTTCTTTAAATCCCTTGTCTTGGAGGATGGAGGATTTGTCACCTTTGGTGATGGATATAGAAAGAAAGTCATAGGGAAAGGAACCATTTCCATTCCTGATTTACCCTCCTTGTCCAATGCTTTACTAGTTGATGGCTTGCAAGCCAATCTTATAAGCATTTCTCATCTTAATGATGATGGACTCTCAGTCTTGTTTAATAAAAATGATTGCTCTATTTTAATGCCAAATGGACAAACCTTGCTAAAACGAAAGAGATCTAGTGACAATTGCTATTATCTTGAAGCTAGTGCTATCTCTTGCAATATGTCCAAGTGTGAGGAAGTTGAGTTGTGGCATCAAAGACTTGGCCACATGAACTATCGAGATTTGAGGATCTTAGATAAGTTCAAGGTTGTGCGTGGCCTCCCTAAGCTTGGGAAGAAAGTCAATGGCGTTTGTGGACCTTGTCAACAAGGGAAACAAACCAAAAGTTTGCATAAGAAAGGCAAGTATCTCGCCACCAAGGAGCCATTAGAGCTTCTATATATGGACCTTATGGGTCCCATGCAAACCGAGAGTCTCGGTGGCAAGAGATACATTTTTGTTTGTGTTGATGATTTCTCTAGATTTACATGGACATATTTTCTTAGAGAAAAATCTGAAACATTTGAAAATTTTAAAATGCTTTGCACTAAAATTCAAAATGAAAAGAACTCACACATTAAAAGCATTAAAAGGATTAGGAGTGACCATGGGAGGGAATTTGAAAATGCTTGTTTTGAAAGCTATTGCAATAGCTTAGACATTTCCCATGAGTTTTCGGCTCCTAGAACTCCTCAATAAAATGGGGTTGTTGAGAGGAAGAATAGGGTCCTTCAAGAGATCGCCCGTGTGATGTTGCTTAGCAACAATGTCCCTAGGAACCTTTGGGCCGAGGCCGTCAATAAGGCTTGCTACATAGGAAATAGAGTCTTCCTAAGGCCCGGTACTAGGCAAACCTCCTATGAATTATGGAAGGGTAGGAAGCCAAATGTTAGCTACTTCCACTCATTTGGGAGCAAATGCTACATTCTAAATGACCGAGATCAACTTGGCAAGTTTGATGCCAAGAGTGATGAGGGGATTTTCATTGGCTATGCCCTTAATAGTAGGGCCTATAGAGTTTTCAATTTAAAAACTCGGAGTGTCATGGAATCATCTAATGTTGTCATAGATGATTGTAGGCCTAAGACTAGAGATTATGATGAGGAGGTCGTTGTGGTTGATGATTCTTCCTTGGAAAAGAATGGTGAGACTTCAATTGATGTGAAGTCAAGTCTTGATGAAGAGGTCATTCAATCTCTTGATAGAGATCCATCATTGGACTCTAAAGAACCCGCTTCATGGGTTAGACATCTCCACAACAAGATTGACATTCTTGGAGATATGAATGAGGGTGTTAGGACTAGGCGTCAAATAGCTAATCAAATTAGCTATACTTGTTACACTTCTCAAATTGAACCCAAAAAGGTTGATGAAGCCTTGAATAATGAGTTTTGGGTTCTTGTCATGCAAGAAGAGCTAAACCAATTTGAAAGAAATGAGGTTTGGACTCTTGTTCCTAGACTCAAGGATACTAATGTCATAGGCACCAAATAGGTATATAGGAACAAGTCGGATGAGAATGGCAACATTGTGCGCAACAAGGCTAGACTTGTAGCACAAGGATACTCTCAAATTGAGGGTATTGACTTTGAGGAGACTTTTGCTCCGGTTGCCCGTCTTGAGTCCATAAGGCTTCTTTTATCCATATCATGTGTGCACAAGTTCAAATTGCATCAAATGGATGTTTAGAATGCCTTCCTCAATGGTTTCTTGCATGAGGAAGTGTTTGTTGAGCAACCCAAGGGGTTTGTGGATCCATACCACCCCAATCATGTCTATCGCCTCAAGAAGGCTTTATATGGGTTGAAACAAGCACCTAGGGCTTGGTATAAGCGCCTCACTCAATTTCTTGTTGACAATGACTACACTAGGGGTAGTGTTGACAAAACTTTATTCATCAAGAGGAACAAAGATGAGCTTTTCATAGCTCAAATTTATGTTGATGATATTGTTTTTGGCTCCACCAACAAATCCAAAGTCCAACAATTTGTTGATGTCATGTCACATGAGTTTGAGATGAGTTTTGTTGGGGAGCTCAATTACTTCCTAGGTTTGCAAATCAAGCAATTGCATGATGGGATTTTCATATCCCAAGCTAAGTATGCTAAGAACCTAGTGAAGAAGTTTGGCCTTGAAAATGCCAAATATTGTGACACACCAATGAGTACCACCTTGAAACTAAGCAAGGATGCTGGTGGCAAGAGTGTGGAACAAAGTCTATATCGTGGCATGATTGGTAGCTTGCTTTACTTGACCGCAAGTAGGCCCGATATAGCCTTTAGTGTGGGTGTGTGTGCTAGGTACCAAGCGGATCCCAAGGAATCCCATCTCTCCTCCCTGAAGAGAATCATTCGATATGTGAATGAGACATCCAACTATGGGATATGGTACTCTTTTGACACTAATGCTAGCTTAGTTGGCTTTAGTGATGCAGATTGGGCAAGAAATTGTGATGATAGGAAGAGTACATTGGGCGGTTGCTTCTTCCTAGGTAACAACTTGGTCTCATGGTTTTGCAAGAAGAAAAATTCCATCTCTCTATCCACAGCTGAAGCGGAATACATAGCCGCCGGAAGTGCTTGCACATAATTCCTTTGGATGAAGCAAATGCTTGTGGATTATGGCTTTGATCAAGGTATTCTAACCCTTTATTGTGATAACATGAGTGCAATTAACATTTCAAAGAATCCGGTTCAGCACTCTAGGACAAAGCATATAGACATTAGGCATCATTTCATTAGAGAACTAGTTGAAAACAAATGCATTGCACTTGAGCATGTATGCACTAATGATCAACTAGCGGATATATTTACAAAGCCCTTAGACTCAACTAGGTTCAAGTCACTTAGTAGGTCTATTGGGATTTGTCATATGCCTTGATGTGTTTTAGTGATTGACCCCTGATGGGGAGCTCAAGCAAAGAGAGCGACCTTGCATGTTGAAATAAGCAAAAAACTTGATCGACTTTATGCTTCTTTATTAATTGCTTGAGTATTTTTGGTTGTGCTTATATATATTCTTATATGGCTTTTTATTTAATAAGTGTGCCTTGCTTTGTTTGTAATCCATGTCACCTATATGTTCAAACATGCATTTTTGGACTAGGAGAATTGATTGGGAAGTACTTTTGAATGACCTAAAATTTATCTCCATGACATGTGACTTGATTTCTGACATGCTAAAGTATTATTCATGAATTGTGTGTGCAAATGTATGTGGAAGCATCTTGACAAAGCTAAACTCAATAAGGACCTTGTGTCCATGCAATAAATAAGGATGTCTCATCCAATTTAGCTTTGGGTCTTTTCTTAATGGTTGAACAAGACAACAACCAATAAGGATTCAATATCCATTCAATCAATAAGGATTTTATATCCATGTCTCGATTGACCATTAAGGATTGACTTGGTTGCTTGTGTGTGCTCAAATTTTTTAAAGCTATATCTTGTTCAATTATGGCAAAAGGGTGCAATTTGGTTTGAATTCCTTTGGAACCCTTTTGACATTCTCCTTGCCAAATACCATTTGCTTGAACTATGATGTTACATGTCTTACATCCAAAACAACTAAGTCACAGTTTTTCCTCTTAAATATAAACCCTCAATGATTCTCTCTCAATTAATTAAGTTGTATAAAGTTGTTGTATATGATTATGTACTTATCTTGCAAATAGCTCTCTTTGCTAAAGTGACCCGGTTTGGGGTATACTCCTTTGCCTATCTCATGACAAAAAGGGGGAGTAATGTAGTTTATTTAAGGGGGTTGCATATTTGGAGAGATTGTCCCGTTGAGGGGGGGTAACCTATTTAGGGGGAGCATTTGCATGTTGCATGTTGCAGTTTTCTTTTATTATGCAAATTGCTCTTATCTATTATCTCTCTTGATCACCTCACATACACTTGTCTTGGAAAGTGTAGTCTCATTGTTTTGTAGGGATGGCTATTCTACAAGAGCTTGAAGATTTGAAGACCTAGCATCTAGGTATTTATTTGTAATGTAGAATTTCCTTTGTTGACCTCCAGTTTTTATTCTTTTGTGAGGATGATTTGTGAGAGGTGGTTTTGTCACGAAATAGCCAAAGGGGGAGATTGTAAGTTCCTCATATTTTGATTGGCTTATTTCGTTGACAAACCACATTGGGGATTAATTTTTGTAAGGGTATATTAGGCTTCATTGGGTGTGATCAAGCTTCAAGGACATCATCTCTCTCAAGAGCACTTCAAAGGTATATCACTTGCTTAATTCTCTTTGAAGAGGTTTTAGTTGCACACACTCACATTCTATGCATTTGTATTGACATGCATGAATGGTTGCACACACACACTTCTTGCATTTTTGAGTTGATGGGCTGCACAGTAGGTTAGGCGACATGCAAGGCCACTTGTGCATGTCGCCTGACAAGTCGCCTTAGACTTAGGTTTTTCCCACAGTGTGTTAGGTGACATGCAAGGCCACTTGTGCATGTCGCCTCCAATGTCGCCTTAGTCATGTATTTTTTCTCTAGTGTGTAAGGCGACTTCATAGGCGACTTGGGGATGTCGCCTTACATGTCGCCTCTGACATCTTGATTTTTTCCACAGTGTGTAAGGCGACTTCATAGGCGACTTGGGGATGTCGCCTCACATGTCGCCTCAGGCAACGTGTTTTCTCACAGTGTGTTAGTCGACTTCCAAGGCGACTTGCTCATGTCGCCTTTCATGTCGCCTTCTTCATCCGAACTGGGCATTTCGGGTATTTCACACTAGCTCATTTTTTGGTCTCTATAAATACATCTTCTTCTCCACCATTTAGACCTAGAGCTCTGAAAATATATCCCTAAGTGAGAGAAAGTAAATCCAAGAGAGAGAGAGAGCTCCAAGAAATCTTTTTTACTCAACCAAACTCATACCCATGTGCATCTAAGCTTCATTCTTGCATCTATTCTTCATGGGTCTTCATGCTCTTCTTGACTAGGTAACCAAACAAGTCTTAGAACTTCCTTTTCATCTCTATGTTCTTGTTTACCTAGGGTTAGCAATTATTTGTTAATTAATTGCATGTTTATTTTGTTTAGCATGATTTGAGTATGTTTGTGATTATGTTTGTTGGTTGAGGTTGTATATTCATTGATAGCTAGCATTTAGGACGTTTTTACCATTCTAGCTAAATCTTCATGCATTTGCATTTAGATATTGATATCTAGGATTTGCACTCATTGACATCTTTAAATCCTTAGATAAGCATTTAGTGTTGCCTAGCATTAATTGCATGTTAGAATATTTTTACATATTCACATAGGTTGTTTAACTTCTTCATTGCTTGTTAAGCTTTGTGACTATGTGGATTAGTGCACTTGCTTATGGTCTAGAATCACTATTAAAGGCCCGTTGGGTAGAGTGAAAGGGTTAGTGGCCAAGTAGGTGTGACTTGAGGTCAACCTAGGTTGTAAACTTTCATTCAAATAGTGGATTTGAGGACCGAATGTGGCTAGAAGGATAGCCCGTGAGTTTTGCCCAGTTGGAGGGTTTCTCACGTAAATCAATCCTTGTGTTTTTATTGTTTTCCGCATGTTTATATTATGATTGGTTGATTGCTAATATGGGGTAAGTCTATTAATATTGATTAAGTCAAAAAGTTGGTAATAAATCAACTAAAACCCATTCACCCCCCTCTAGGTTAGTAGACACACGCTATATAGTATTTTCAGCTTTAACTTGAGCGTTGGAAGTAACATTTGGAGAGTGATTCTTCAAGTTGTGCATTAGAAGTCTTGGCTAGGATCAGGGTGATCCGGATAGCTAAGCGAGGAAGTCTTGTCTAGAGTCGGGGTGACTGATGGTGTAAATCGTGTTATTAAAAACTATACTCGCAAGTGCACGAATCGTGATGATAAGCACAACGGCAAGTAAAGTTTGTTCCCACGAGGAAAAGAGATTTAATAATTAAAACTAATTCTAATTAAAGTTAAACTAAAAGTAACAAAAGATTTGTTTGAGATTTGAATTAAACTAAACTAAATTAAGAAAGCAATTAAAAAGAATGGTATTTGTGATCAATAGAAGGAAAGCACTAGGTTATCAATGATCCCCAATTATGAATACTCGATATATGGAATTAATTTGTAAACAATATTCAATCAATTCTAGGGTTCATTCTTTGTCTTTAATGTGACTATTACCGTATGGTCATGGGATGAGTCACGTGCTCCCAACCACTATTCACCCTTGGTCTATGGTATGAACAATGATCGGAAACCCTTTAAGCGAAAGAATTAAGAACCAAATTCTATACTTTGCTTGGCCTATGCTAAAGATAAAATTCATTCATTCAAAAGAGCATTAATCAAGATTAGGTTTGGTCTATACTCTAACCCTAATTCTCAGATAGTCTTAACCCTAAAATCATGCCAAATAGTTATTCACCCTTGGTCTATGGTGTGAATAAATATTAAAACTAATGAGGATCAAGCAATTAAGAACAATGAATAAATCAAGAATTTTAATTGATGAAATAATAATTAATCCATATATGAGCATTCACAAAAGGTTCACATTGATTCCCTAGTTATGGGATTAGTTACACATGTTGAAAATAAAAAGAGAAGAGAAAGAAAAGATAAAATCCATTAAGATCTTCAATTGTAATCTTCTTCATCTTCAAATCTTCAATGTGTAAAGATGGATGAGTGTGTTGTTGTTCTAGGAATAAAAAGTAGAAAAGTGAAAAGTAGTCCTCTCTAACTCTCAATAAGAAGTATTTATATGATCTCCAAAAATTAGGGCTTCAAGATCTCCGCCGAAAACAAGGAATGTGCACGACCGCTCTCTATACCGCTTGGCGGACTCATGCCTGAACCGCGGTCTGTGTAGCAATGTACCTACTGATCTTCAGCGCTCGGTGGACCGCGACTGAAGTACTTCTTGTCAAGCGGTATGGACCGCGGGTAACAAACGAGTACCTACTGATCTTCAGCGCTCGGTGGACCGCGATTTATGCAGTGCATGGCAAGCGACCTCCACAGCGGTTCTTCACAGATTTGCCCATTTTCTCACTTTTAGACTCCTTTTCTTGGAAAAATTAACGAACACCTCTTTTAAGGAAATGTGACCTACACATGCTCAACAAACACATAAAATACCTAATTTCACTCAAAAACAAAGTGTAAATAATAGGAAATGGGGACCTAAAATATGTATATAAATAGACCGATCAAATACCCCCAAACCTATCTTTTGCTAGTCCTCGAGCAAAACTAGAATAAAAATAATATACTTAAAAACAAACAAAACCTAAAAACCATAACAAAATTCTAAACTAAGCCATTTTCGTAGGGAACACGATAGCATTGAGCGTATGCTACAAGCCTTTAGACTCCTAAGTACAACACCCATAAACCTATAAAGTTATCCTGCAAATACCTGTCATCCAAAATATATTTGAAAAGTGCCCATATTGAAACAATGTATGCAAAAACCAATAAGTAAAAACTAAAGTTAAGTCACGAAACTGAATGCATTGCTCAATTTAATGAACAGCTCACACTCAAAACGTTCAAGTTTCCAAGCTGCCTTCACTGGATGCCATAGATGTAATTCGCCTTGACTCTAATTCTCACAGTATGTCACTCATTAATTCATACAGAACCTAGGCTGATACACTCATCAAGCATATGCGATAGAAGTTATGCACAAGAAAATTCAAGTATTGATCGCATATGAATTTATAATTGAAAGAACGCTCAAATGTATGCAAAAGATCTCATGAAAGAATCAAGCATTATGAACAAGATAATCACATGAATTATTTATACTTTCATAGCAAGGACCAGTAGATCAGTTAGACTTTCATTTAGGTTGTAATGGGGCCATTGGGTAAAGGCTAAGAAAGAATGGGAAAAATGGAATTCAAGAACCTAGGACCACACCATGAGAATCTTCAATTGCTCTTCCGGCTTCACATAAATCTTCGTAGTCTTCATTGAATTCATTGTAAATGAAATTTTCATTCATCTCAGTCAAAATCTTCAAAAGTCACCATTTCCTTCTTAACAAAACTCCTCTTGAGTTGATACAATTTTGCAATATAATTATCGTAATTGCACTAATGAAAAATTATTCTCTGATTCTCTTCAACTACTTTCCTCTTCTTTTTTTTTTCTTTCTCTTTTTATTTTTATTTTTATTTTTATTTTTTTTATTCGAATAAGAGAATTACATAGAAATGCAGCTCTTCCTTCAATGGTCTTCGACTAATATACACACGCAGAACCATCAAGTCTTCTTCACTTCCTCAAAGCATGATCCCAAGTTATAAGGTATGGCTAAGTTATGGCTTATTGGGTTATATTAGATGTGGTGAAGAAATAAAGGCTTATTCAGTGTTTGGCTTCAAACAGGGCTATGGAGCACACACAAAAGGTAGGAAATAGTTAAGGCCTTTTAAATGGTTCATACACACATAGTCTAATCATTACTTCCACTGGTTCGACTCACTCAAGATCAAAATAAACATGTGAAATCTTTTATTGATGAAAGTTCTATAATGCTCAATGTATAACCTATAGAGATCAAATCTAATGCTAAGAACCTACTGAGTGTTTAGGAGTAGAAACAAAATCCCTCATAATGTATCATTTATGTACGCTTTTTGGCTTAGTGAACTCACAAGGGTAGTCTCCACTATTAATCATGGCAATCCAACTAAGCATCCTATCCACTATCACATCAAGAGCATGTCATAAATTTTGAAAAATGCAATGTAATACTCTAAGTGGCAAGACGTTAGTGTAAACTCAGTGAGTAATGCATATTATCTCGGGGCACAATTCAAAGTAGTTTATCAAGGATTCACAAGAAAACAGACTCTAAAAACAAAAACTTAACTTAACCCCCTACCCCTAAATACACCCCCAAACCTAAATTCAGCATTGCCCCCAATGGTGACAAGAAACAAAAACGGGGTGAAAAACAGAAAATAAATCCAAAATGAAAGACATAAAATAGAATATCCAAACAAGAAAATAAACAACGAAATCCGAAAGAAACAAAAGAAAACACGAGAAAAAGAAATGCATATCCTCTCTATGATCCGTTGTCCTCGTCTGAAAAGTGCAGAACTTTGGTTCCCTGATCCGAATCTGGGTCACAATGTTCCCCATCATGAAAATGCATCACATGGGTTCCATCTCCGACATCAGGCTGATAAAATCCGGAACCATCTCCTGCATCAAAATCTGCCCCTGAAGCAGAAGTCTGGAAATGGGCACCACTCCCGCTAGCCACAGAAAACCGGCTAACCATCGAACGCACCTCCTCAATACTCACCTGAACACCATCAAAGCGCTGGTTCATTCGTCCCTCCAACTCTCCTAAACGTGAATCCATATGGTCCTTCAAAGCCTGCAAGAAAAAATCAAAATGACCAGAATCTGGCTGTGCATGGCCTGGCTGTGCACCTGGAATAGGTGATGCAGCATCAATCTGCAGATGCTCCTCCATCTCAGCATCATGAGCAGCCTGAGCTTCACGTGCCTCATGCTCCTCACGGCGACGTCGTCTCTCTCTATACGGTCCAATAGTGGGAAGGCCGCGAGAATGAAGCTGATTATTCCAATGAGTAGGACCCATCATAGTAGGTGTCTGGTCTTTTAAACCAGTGTCCACATCAATACCCATATTCCGACAAAAGGAGGTAATCAAACATGGAAAAACCATCGAAAGGGTATCATTGGACCCACTCTGACAAATATCTAGAAATATAACTCGACCAATATAGATTGGTCGGCTCGATACCACACGATGCAACAATCTAGCTGGTTCATAAAATAACTCTGTCCGATGTCGAGTCGGCATCAATGAATATGAACTAAAAATGTTCCAAAAGGCTGCATTAACCCGAAGATCACGCTGATACAGTTTAACCATCTGGTTCCACTCCTCTCGACCATCTATCCGAAGAACAGCAGCTAATCGTCCCCTGTACTGATCAACCTCCTCTATCCATTCAATCCCACAGTCGGTATTAACCTGAACCTCTGGAGCAGCAAAGTATTCAGAAATAGCTTCAGGAGTAATGTGAACAGACACACCCTAAACCAAAACAGCTCCACCCATCAGAAATCTCTCTGGGACCATACTGGCATAAAACTCAGCCACCACTCTCTTATTCGGCCGTGGAGGCCGTTCAACATATCTCGCCCAGTGGCGAGCAGCCACCATCCCAGGGACAGGAGTATCTGCCAAACTGGAAACATCTATCCCCTTCTCAATTATCCATGGCCGGTCTTGATATTTAGATGAACGGCTTTTGAAATCTTTGTTTTTGGCCAAACGCGGTATAGCTTGTTGCTTTCCTTTCGCAGAAGCACTGATCCTGGGTCGCTTGGCCAAAGACGTGTTTCTCATCTGTGCAAGAACAAACAAACAAAGAAGTTAAGCCAAAAATTCTGTAAGAATCCGGCAGCAATTCGACTCAATGAGCGCATTACCTCTTCCACATCATCAAAAAGGAAATCAACACAATTTAACATCAAAAAGTAAACACATAACTTCTCATAAGTTAGTAAAATTTGCAAATTGAGTAATTCCCATGTAAAGGCAAACGGAATCCATATATTGAAGACATAATGTTGAATCAATTCAATCCAATTCTTCTCTCTCCATATTCATCTCATGGAATTTTAAATTAACTAAAACAATCCAAATCAAAATTCAACAAATACATGTATATGTATAATGAAATTAATTCAAAACCCATTAATCATATGTGCATGAGAACCTCAAATTCCATAGAAACACAATAAAACATCTCATTAATCCTATTTTCACTCAATGTAGCAAACGAATTCAAAAGAAAATCATAAGAGAGAGAGACATACCTTTACTTTAATGAAACAAAACAAATTTGGGAAGAATTTAGATGAAGTATAGGAAGAAGAAAAGAAAAGAGAGGGAAGAGAGAATGGGCGCAGCTGCTGTGGGAAATTTGAAATTCCACGAGCTGCGCTGTTCCTTATAAGCACAAAATTGTGCCCTACCGCGGTGCGGGTCACTTACCTGTGTCGCGGTACACCACGTGGCGATGCCTAAATATCTTCTCCTGAACCTGTAAAATGCACCGTTTTATTTAATATAGCGCGGGACAGGCAACTTACCTGGAACGCAGTGCACAAAGCGGTACAGTCCAGTGATGTTACGCTATGTAGCACGCGGTGCAGACAGACTGCCCAGAGCACGATACAACCAGCGGTACATGTCAGAATGCACACGCTCGCCAGACCGCGATATAGGTATATGCCTACATAGCGGTATATGAGGCGGTAAACTTCAGAAGATGCATGCTTTTAATACCGCGGTCCAGGCAGTGTGCCTAGAAAGCGGTACGTAGAGCGGTAAGGATTTCTCCTTCTGTCCAAACCTGTTCTGTTCAGCTCAAATATGCACACATTAAAAAGTATCAATTCTAACTTGAAAACTAAACCTTCGAGATACCCCCAAACCTGAATTAAACATTATCCGTCAACAAAATTCAAAACAAAATAAAATGACAATGTTCAACTCAAATTAACAAGCACTCGAGACACACACTATTATATGACAAAATAGAAAAAAAAATAAATAAATAAAAATAAAATAAAATAAAATAAACTAAATGGGAAAGAAAATACCTGGGTGGGTTGCCTCCCACCAAGCGCTTTATTTAACGTCTAGGCAAGACTTATGAGAGCTCTACGGCTCTTTGAGCACGATCCATTCAATGGTACAGATTTCATTTGATGGGTTCAAATAAGGTTTCAACCTATGACCATTGACTTTAAACGATCCTCCGCTCTTTAAATTCTGAATCTCGACTGCTCCAATAGGAAAACCTTGGGTAACACAGAATGGCCCCATCCATTTCGATTTTAGCTTTCCTGGAAACAACCTCAAACGCGATTGATATACAAGGACTAACATTCCAGGATGAAATTCTTTCCGACGAATATTCTTATCATGCAGTTCTTTAGTCCTCTATTTATATATCTTGGCATTCTCATAGGCATTGTTTCGAAATTCTTCTAGTTCATTCATTTGCAAACTCCTTTCTTCTCCAGCTTTATCTAAATTGAAATTCAACTTCTTCAGGGCCCAGTAGGCATTATGTTCCAATTCCACTGGCAGGTGACATGCTTTCCCAAAAACTATCCTGTAAGGACTCATCCCAATTGGGGTCTTGTAAGCAGTTCTATATGCCCATAAGGCATCATTAAGCTTGAGCGACCAATCCTTCCGATTTGGTTGCACCGTCTTCTCCAAGATCTGCTTAATTTACCGGTTACTTACTTCAACCTGTCCTGATGTCTGAGGATGATATGGAGTTGCCACATTGTGTTTGACACTATACTTTTTCATTAACGAGGCAAAAATCTTGTTACAAAAATGGCTCCCTCCGTCACTTATGATTGCACGAGGAGTCCCAAACCTGGTAAAAATATTCTCCTTGACAAACTTCACCACCACTTGGCTATCATTCGTCTTGGTTGCTATTGCTTCAATCCATTTCGAAACATAGTCCACAGCAACTAAAATGTAATTATATCTGTACGAAGATGGGAAGGGTCCCATAAAGTCAATTCCCCATACGTCAAATATTTCCACAACCAACTGGTTTGATAATGGCATCTCATCTATTTTTCCAATGTTCCCAGTCCTCTGGCACCTGTCACAAGAAATACAAAAAGTATAAGCATCTTTAAATAATGATGTCCAGAAGAAACCTGATTGAAGAACTTTAAGAGCAGTTTTTTTAGCACTAAAGTGCCCTCCACAATGAAGATTGTGGCAAAATTTCAGCACATCTTGCTGCTCTTCTTCAGGGACACATCGCCGAATGATTTGATCGGCACCAAATTTGAACAGGTATGGTTCGTCCCAAAAATAATGCTTGGTGATGGAGAGAAATCTTCTCTTTGCTTGCGAGCTCATCTCAGGTGGTATGATTCCATTTGCGAGATAATTCACAATGTCCGCATACCATGGATCTTTGCCTACTACCTTCAGAAGCTGCTCATCTGGAAAGTTCTCATTAATGGGTAAGTTCTCAGTATGCTCTTTTATTTCATCATCTTCTACTAATCGAGAGAGATGATCCGCCACCACATTCTCGCTGCCCTTTTTGTCCCTGATTTCCAAATCAAATTCTTGCAGTAAAAGGATCCACAGGAGTAATCTCGGTTTCGCTTCCTTTTTAGTTAGCAAATACTTTAATGCAGCATGATCAGAATAAACAATTACCTTAGATCCTATCAAATATGATCAAAATTTTTCTAAAGCACTAACAACAGCAAGCAATTCTTTTTCTGTGGTGGAGTAATTTAATTGTGCATCATTCAAGTAGGACAAGTGTAGTAAATAACATGAGGTAGTTTATCTATTCGCTGTCCTAAAACAGCTCATACAGCATAGTTAGATGCATCACACATTAATTCAAAAGGAAGGGACCAATCAGGAGGCATAATTATAGGGGTAGATGTCAATTTACTTTTCAGAGATTCAAAAGCATGTAAGAAATCATCATCAAACACAAATGCAGTATCCTTGGTCAAGAGATTACATAGGGGACGACTAATTTTTGAAAAATCTTTAATAAAACGCCTATAAAAACCTGCATGACCAAGAAAACTCCTCACACCTTTCACCGAGGTAGGAGGTGGAAGTTTTGCAATTACCTCAATTTTAGCTCTATCTACTTCTATCCCTTTTTCAGAAATAGCATGCCCTAAAACTATTCCAGATTTAACCATAAAATGGCTTTTCTCCCAACTAAGTGTCAAATTAGTCTCAGTGCATCTTTTCAAAACAAGAGTTAAGTTATCAAGACAATGGTCAAAAGAGTTGCCAAAAATAGAAAAATCATCCACAAATACCTCGATAAACTTCTCTAACATGTCGGAGAAAATTGACATCATGCATCTCTGGAAAGTGGCAGGAGCGTTGCATAACCCGAAAGGCATTCTTCGATATGCAAAGGTGCCAAAGGGGCATGTGAAAGTTGTCTTATCTTGGTCCTCTGGAGCAATGGCAATTTGATTGTATCCTGAAAATCCATCCAGGAAACAATAATAAGCATGTCCCGCCAGGCGCTCAAGCATCTGGTCAATGAACGGCAAAGGAAAGTGATCCTTTTTGGTTGCCGTGTTGAGCTTGCGGTAATCTATGCACAATCTCCATCCTGTTGTCTTCCTTGTTGGAATCAACTCATTGTTCTCATTGGCAACAACAGTGATTCCTGACTTCTTTGGTACCACATGGACCAGACTCACCCACTTACTATCAGATATTGGGTATATAATACCCACCTTGAGTAGTTTCAAGACCTCTTCCCGTACAACTTCTTTCAGGTTTGGATTAAGCCTTCTTTGAGTCTCTCTGGAGTACTTTGCATCATCTTCTAATAAGATCTTGTGTATGCAAATGGAAGGGCTTATTCCCTTAATATCTGCTATAGTCCATCCAATTGCAGCTTTATGTTCCTTGAGCACCGTAAGTAACTTCTCTTCTTTTTCCTCATCTAGGTCAGAAGCTTTGATCACTGGGAGGGTTTCATTCTCTCCTAATAAAGCATATTTTATAGTAGAAGGAAGTTGTTTGAGTTCTAATGCTGGGGGAGAACTCATAGATGGCACCAAGAACTTGTTGATTTCATCTTCAATTTCTGCAATTACTTCTGTAATATCAACATTGTTTTCTATACCCTCTTCTTGTTGTTCTTCTTCATTATCTTCGAAGACGTCTTTCACCCAGTCTAATAATTCGTCAAGGCTTTCATTTGATAATTCCTCTTGGATTGCGGAATTAACCACTTCAATCGAGCAACAATCGACCGAATAGCCATCGTCGGCTGCCTCAGGCAATTTCAATGCTTCAAAGACCTTGAACTCCACAGTCTCATCTAACACAGTCATTGTTAGCTTCCCATTCTGTACATCAATAAAGGTCTTTGCAGTCGCCATGAAAGGTCTTCCCAATAGAATTGGCTTGCTACCTCTTTCCTTGGCTCCCTCATCCATGTCAAGAATTACAAAGTCAGCAGGAATAATAAGATTGTCTACCTGGACCAGTACGTCTTCAACATAACCTCTTGGGTATCTGACTGAACCATCCGCTAGCAACAATGACATGGTTATCTTCTTTAGATCATTCAACCTCAATTGCTCATAGATATTGTAGGGCATCAAATTGATGCTGGCTCCCAGATCTAACATTGCTCTCTCCAAGGTGGTACCTCCAATAGTAATATTGATGCAGAAACTTCCGGGATCTTGGAGTTTTGGTGGCAGAGACTTTTGAAGGACATCATTGGCACTTCCGGCCATGAATTCCTGATGATTCTCTAGAAACCTCGGCTTGTAAGTGTGGAGACTCTTGAAGAATTTTGCCTAGGCTGGCATCTTCTGGATCATCTCCAATAGAGGCAAATTGACATTGACCTTTGACAGGATGTCATATATATCTTTGTATGATTTTTCCAATTTGCTCTTTTGCAATCTTCCAGGAATGGATCCGGAGGAACATATGGATTTGGTGATTTATGCAGAAGTGGTGTTTTCTTTGACTTTTCCACCACTATCTCTTCTTCTTTTTCTGATACCATGTTTGCTTCTGAAGGACCTGAAACATCGGTAGAATTATTAGAAAGTTCAGCAGGTCTATTATTAATTAATTCCTTACCATTCCTG
Organism: Dipteronia sinensis; assembly: GCA_033220585.1. Taxonomy (NCBI): domain Eukaryota; kingdom Viridiplantae; phylum Streptophyta; class Magnoliopsida; order Sapindales; family Sapindaceae; genus Dipteronia; species Dipteronia sinensis. Next base: position 36,683,593 of record CM065638.1, read on the forward strand.
AGAACTGTCATGGCCTTTGCTTGTTCAGTATGGCTGGGAAATTTTCCTGGTTCGCTCCTTTGCTTAGCTTCAGCTATTTGTCCAATTTGAGTCTCCAGCTTTCGAATAGACGCATCCATGTTTTGGAATCTTACATTATTATCTTGTTGGGAGTCTCTGATCATTTGTTCAGTTTGATTCAATCTTTGATCCATATTCTGTATGAATTGCTTCATTGTATCTTCTAGCGACGAGTTCTTGGATTGATATTCAGGATTCTTGGCACCGGCATTGTATTGTCTCTGACCATAATTATTGTTGTTTCCCCATTGATTTCCGGTATGTTCTTCAATTGAAATTATTCATGGCTTGAACCTCTTCCTCTTCATTAGGTCCAGTACCTCTTGCTTGATAAGCTTCCATGCCATACCTTGGTTGTTCACATCCCATGTATTTATTTCTCTCATTTGTCCTACCTGGTTCACAAGTAATTCAATGGACTTTTGCATTTGTGACATTTGCATTGAATTCACGGTATTAGCATCGACTTCATAGATTCCCTTCCTTCTCCTAGAACTCTTTTGATGAGAATTACTGGCTAATTTTTCAAAGATCGATTGCAACTCTTCCGGTGTCTTGTCAGTCATGGATCCTCCACAAGCGTTATTCACCAAAACTGTTGAGACGTCATTAAGGCCATCATAGAACCATTGACAAAGTTAGTGGGTATGGTACCCATGCTGAGGACAATCAAAAAGAAGCATTTTGTAATGCTTCCAGGCTTCATAGAATGTTTCCTGGTCTCCTTGGAAGAAATTAGTAATCTTGGCCCTTATCTCACTGGTTTTCTGAGGAGAATAGAATTGGTCAGTCAGCTTCTCTACTACCTCATCCCAGGTTGTCAGTGAGGCTGGAGGCAGGGTCAACAACCAAGTCTTCGCTTTGTCCTTCAAGGCATGTGGAATACACCTCATACGCAGCTGGTTTTCTGTCACCCTATTGTTTGGAAAGGCTTGAATTGCTGCATAGAATTCTCTAAGGAATTTGAGCACATCTTCATTCGGTAGACCATGAAAAGCTGGCAGCAAATTATAATGGAAGCTCTTCAACTCATAGTTTCGTGCTGCCTCATCTAGTGCGATGCACAAAGGATGGTTGTCAACAAAAGGCCTACTATAATCCTTCATGGTTTTGATAAGTACAGCTGGTGGATCTGGAACCTGTTGAATGTTGCGATCTCCATCGTCTGCCATTGCTCTCAGTCTAATACGATCAATGTTGTCGTTTAACGGTAGTAATTCACCTTGCAGTGATCTTCTACCTTGCATTCACCGTTGAAACCCTGTAACCAAAGACAGACACACAGTAAACTACGAAAAACAAATAAAATAAAAATAAAAACTAAAAAATCTAAAAATTAATGATACGACTACCTAAGCTAGACTAAATCTATTAACTAAAACTAAAACTAGAATTAACCAATAAATTCAACTTTTCCCCGGCAGCGGCGCCAAAAACTTGGTGGTGTAAATTGTGTTATTAAAAACTATACTCGCAAGTGCACGAATCGTGATGATAAGCACAACGGCAAGTAAAGTTCGTTCCCACGAGGAAAAGAGATTTAATAATTAAAACTAATTCTAATTAAAGTTAAACTAAAAGTAACAAAAGATTTGTTTGAGATTTGAATTAAACTAAACTAAATTAAGAAAGCAATTAAAAAGAATGGTATTTGTGATCAATAGAAGGAAAGCACTAGGTTATCAATGATCCCCAATTATGAACACTCGATATATGGAATTAATTTGTAAACAATATTCAATCAATTCTAGGGTTCATTCTTTGTCTTTAATGTGACTATTACCGTATGGTCATGGGATGAGTCACGTGCTCCCAGCCACTATTCACCCTTGGTCTATGGTATGAACAATGATCGGAAACCCTTTAAGCGCAAGAATTAAGAACCAGATTCTATACTTTGCTTGGCCTATGCTAAAGATAAAATTCATTCATTCAAAAGAGCATTAATCAAGATTAGGTTTGGTCTATACTCTAACCCTAATTCTCAGATAGTCTTAACCCTAAAATCATGCCAAATAGTTATTCACCCTTGGTCTATGGTGTGAATAAATATTAAAACTAATGAGGATCAAGCAATTAAGAACAATGAATAAATCAAGAATTTTAATTGATGAAATAATAATTAATCCATATATGAGCATTCACAAAAGGTTCACATTGATTCCCTAGTTATGGGATTAGTTACACATGTTGAAAATAAAAAGAGAAGAGAAAGAAAAGATAAAACCCATTAAGATCTTCAATTGTAATCTTCTTCGTCTTCAAATCTTCAATGTGTAAAGATGGATGAGTGTGTTGTTGTTCTAGGAATAAAAAGTAGAAAAGTGAAAAGTAGTCCTCTCTAACTCTCAATAAGAAGTATTTATATGATCTCCAAAAATTAGGGCTTCAAGATCTCCGCCGAAAACAAGGAATGTGCACGAACGCTCTCTATACCGCTTGGCGAACTCATGCCTGAACCGCGGTCTGTGCAGCAATGTACCTACTGATCCTCAGCGCTCGGTGGACCGCGACTGAAGTACTTCTTGTCAAGCGGTATGGACCGCGGGTAACAAACGAGTACCTACTGATCTTCAGCGCTCGGTGGACTGCGATTTATGCAGTGCATGGCAAGCGACCTCCATAGTGGTTCTTCACAGATTTGCCCCTTTTCTCACTTTCGGACTCCTTTTCTTGAAAAAATTAACGAACACCTCTTTTAAGGAAATGTGACCTACACATGCTCAACAAACACATAAAATACCTAATTTCACTTAAGAACAAAGCGTAAATAATAGGAAATGGGGACCTAAAATATGTATATAAATAGACCGATCAGTGACTTGGATAGACAAGCAAGGTGTCTTCCTAGAGACATAAGGTCTTGGATAGGAAGTTGGCATAGTAAGTTCACTAGGCCCGAGGGTAAAGTAGGTGTTGATAGCTTGGAGAGTGAATCTTGTGTTGATTGATTCTTGAGTGTGTAACTCCTATTTGTCATAGTGAATTGCTTTTGCCAGTGGTTGTGGTATCAACCCGTGGATGTTTCCTCATTTGAGGTTTTACCACGTAAAAACATCTTGTGTTGATTTGTGTTTTTATTGTCTTTACTTTCTCTAAATTTGTAATGATTCATCCATTGCTTAATTGTGTTCATATTGTTTTTGTTGAATAGATATACTTGTTAAAACTTCCTTGTAAAATTGTTTATCTTGTGAATAAAAAGAAATTGCAAGAAATTTGAAACTATACGTATTCACCCCCCCCTCTAAGTATATTTGACACATAATATTAAGAGAATTTTAATTGGTATCTGAGTGGGTGTCTAGAAGTAATTAGATAGATCATTTTTATAGTGTTTGTGGATTAATCATGTTTAAGGAAGTTTTATCCTTCATGTCTTCTAGTGTAGAAAATAAGCCTATTAACCTAGGAAATCAAAAGATGAAAGATCTTGTTCAAAAGAATGAGAGAATCTCTATGATGAATAGGTCTCTTAATAAGAAGCTAGAAGAAATTCAAGAACATAGCTGAAAAGAGATAAAAGAACTTAAAGACAAAATCCTTAGTCTTGAGAATAACTTGAAAGATAGTAATGAAAGACTAGGAGTTTTGAAACATGAAATTGAACTAAGAGATAATTCTCTTGATTGTGCTAAGAGACTTGAAAATGTGCTTAGAGTCAAACTTAATGAGTATGAGAATCAAGAGAGAGTGCTTAATGACAAACTTAATGAGGTTAATAAGGTGATAAGCAAGATGTCATCTAGTTCTAACAAAGTTGAAACTCTCCATAAGATTGGAAAACATCCAAGTGACAAAAGAGGTTTAGGATATGTTAATGAGAATATTACTCTTTCTACTAACAGACTTATTTTGACAAAGCAAGTAGCAAATTGAATGTAGGTACACTCTCTGACGGTAAAGTTATGGATTCTACCGGAGGTGCCTCAACATTAACATCAACAATGAATGTCAAAGAAAAAACTCAACAAGGCCAAAGACAATATTCATCATCTTCAAATGCAAAAGGCAAAGCATTAGGGGTTGTTCACCAAAAAGGTAAATTTGTGAGAAGGCAAATGTATTGGATGCTTAAGCAAATGGTAAGCTTCTCAAATTCATACCTATTTGTCATTTTTGCAATATGGTAGGACATATATGACCTAGATGTTTTGAATACATTCGTAAGTGTAAACAAGCCAATGATTTGCATGATGTCTTGGTTGAATGGTCCTAGGCAATCATCCATGTATGGATTTAGAACTAGACCTAGGAAGACCTTGGAAAAACATGTTAAGAAGAATGTTGTTGATGACTTGCTTGTAAGATCTTGTGTTGTTCCTCACTCTACTATGCATAAGAAAATTGATAATGCTTTGTTTGATTTGTTTGAAAATGTGACCAATATAGTCAATGTGTTTAATAACAAGTCAAAGCATGTTAATAAAAGTGAAAGTGAGAAACTTGTAAAGAAAGTTTGGATTAAGAAAAACACAACACAATATCATGTTGCACAATATGTTCTTAGAGCTAACTCATCCTATTGTTGGTACCTAGATAGCGGTTGCTCTAGGAACATGACCGGTATCAAAGAATTCTTTAAGAATCTTGTTATAAAGGGTGGTGGATGGGTTACATTTGGTGATGGCACCAAAAAGCAAGTTCTAGGCAAGGGAATTATATTTATCCCTAGATTGCCTAAACTTAGAAACACTTTGTATGTTGATGGTTTGTAAGCTAGGTTAATAAGCATCACTCACTTGTGTGAAATCTTTGAAAAAGTTAGTTTTAACAAGGATGTGTGCATTATAATTGATAAAAAGTGCAAGGTTGTTTTAGAAGTGAAAAGATCTTTAGATAATTGTTATTGTCTAGAGATAGATCCTCTAACTACTAATGGCACATGAGTGTAACAAGCTTGAAAAATATAGCATGGTTAGAGGTCTACCTAGTCTTGGTAGGAAACTAGAAGGTGTTTGTGAACCTTGTCAATTAGGTTATCAAACTAAAGTGTCTCACAAAAAGAACACTCACATGGCACCAAGAAGCCCTTAGAACTAGTGCATATTGACCTAATGGGAGCAATCCAAACCGAAAGCATCAACGGCAAGAAATACATGCTTGTTTATGTTGATGACTATTCTAGGTTTGCTTGGGTGTATTTTCTTAAGAACAAGACCGAAACTTTCGATTACTTCAAGATATTTTGTAATCAAGTTCAAAATGAAAAAGGTCTTGGAATTAAGAAAATATGTCGCATTAGGAGTGATCATGGGAGTGAGTTTGAGAATGTCAAATTTAGTGAGTTTTGTGATGGTTTAGGGATATCACATGAATTCTCGGCTCCTAGAACTCCTCAATAAAATGGTGTTGTTGAGAGGAAAAACTGAGTCTTGCAAGAGATGGCTAGGGTCATGCTCAATAGCAAGAAAGTCCATAGAAACCTTTGGGTCGAAGCGGTCAATACCGCTTGTTATGTCACGAATAGAGTTTTCAGAAGGTCCGGCACAAAACAAACCTCATATGAACTTTGGAAAGGCAAGAAGCCTAATGTGAAACACCTTCATACCTTTGGGAGTACGTGTTTTATTTTGAATGATGAAGATTAATCAGGAAAATTTGATGCTAAAAGTGATGTCGGTCTCTTTCTTAGGTATGCTAATAATAGTCATGCATATAGGGTTTTTAATTTGAAAACCAAGACTGTTATGGAATCTATTAATGTGAAAATAGATGATCTTAGCATGCTTCATTTGTGTGATGATAAAAGTGTTAATGAACATAAAGGAAATCTTTTGAATGACACTAATACACCTATTGATGTGACTAGTTGTGAAGCTAGTGAAGATTCACATAGAGAGTCTAGTCATAATGATTAAAATGATAGTGGTATTGGAATAGAAAGTCAAGGGTTAGAAAATGCTTTAAATGACAATCAACAAAATGAGCAAGTTGTTGAACTTTCAAACTCTAGACTTAGAAACATGCACTATCAAGAAGACATCATATGTAACTTGAATGAAGAGGTTAGAACTAGAAACCAACTAGCTAACCAAATTTCTTATGCTTGCTACACTTCTCAAATTGAACCCAAAAACATTAATGAGGCAATTGTTGATGAATATTGGGTTGGGGCTATGCAAGACGAACTAAATCAATTTGAGAGGAATGAAGTATGGTCCTTAGTTCCTAGACCAAAAGACATTAATGTCATTGGCACTAAATGGGTGTTTAGGAATAAGACCGGTGAGAGTGGCAAGATTGTGAGAAATAAAGCTAGACTAGTGGCTCAAGGATACATTCAAGTTAAGGGTGTAGATTTTGATTAGACATTTGCACCTGTTGCATGTCTTGAGTTCATTAGACTTTTATTGTCCATTGCATGTCTTAAGAAATTCAAATTGTTTCAAATGGATGTCAAAAGTGCTTTTCTCAATGGATACCTTCAAGAAGAAGTGTATGTTGAACAACCTAAGGGTTTTGTAGACCCACACTCTCCTAATCATGTGTACAAATTGAAAAAGGCTATTTATGGCCTTAAGCAAGCTCCTAGAGCTTGGTATGATAGGTTGACTCAATATCTTGTTGAGAACAACTATAGGAGAGGTGGCATTGATAGAAATTTGTTTATCAAGCATCAAGATAATGATATTTTTGTTGCACAAATATATGTTGATGACATTGTTTTTGGGTCTACATGTAAAACCAAGGTTAATGAGTTTGTGAATGTCATGTCAAGTGAATTTGAAATGAGTATGGTGGGTGAGTTCAATTACTTTCTTGGTATGCAAGTGAAACAATCTAGTGATGGTATTATGTTGTCACAATCCAAATATGCTAGAAATCTTGTTACGAAATTTGGGCTTGAAAATGGAAAAGATTTTGAAACACCCATGAGTACTACTTTAAAACTTGACAAAGATGAAAAAAAGGAAGAGTGTTGACCAAATTCTCTATAGGAGCATGATAGGTAGTCTTCTCTACCTAACGGTAAGTAGGCCGGATATTTGTTTTAGTGTTGGTTTGTGTGCTAGGTTTCAAGCTAATCCTAAGGAGTCTCACTTGAAAGCCGTTAAAAGAATCATTAGGTATATAAAAGGAACACATAATCTTGGCTTATTTTATTCCTTTGATACTAATGATATTCTTATTGGCTATTGTGATACGGATTCGGCGAGAAACATTGAAGATCGTAAAAGTACATCAGGCGATTGCTTTTACTTGGGGAATAACTTGGTTTCTTGGCAAAGTAAGAAACAAAATTCTGTCTCTCTTTCTTCTTCCAAAGCCTAGTACATAGCGATCAGAAGTGCATGCACACAACTTCTTTGGATGAAGCAAATTCTCAAGGATTATGAGATTGAACAAGGTAAAATGACTCTCTATTGTGATAATATGAGGGCCATTAATATCTCTAAGAATCTAGTCCAACACTCACGCACAAAGCATATAGATATTAGGCATCATTTTATTAGAGAACTTGTTGAACATTCTACTATTTCTCTTGAGCATATGCCTACTAAAAATCAACTTGGCGATTTGTTCACTAAACATTTGGACAAATAAAGATTTAAATCTCTTAGAAGATCCATTGGCATGATTTGTGTTGATTGATATCTATGTGTGATTGTGAGTGGCTTGATTAGCAAAACTTATTTTGAATATCAATTTCTTTGAGAGCTACTCACTTACGAAGTAATGATCTTGAGCAAATAACTTTTATTGTTTCTAGATCATGCACTTGAGCTTTAAAATCTTGTTTTTACAAATGTGCACTAATGCTTCTCTTATATGTTTAAGTTTGAGTAGTTGAGTTTGAAAATGTGTAGATTATATATGCATCTAAAAGTTTATTGCTTAGTATATGATAGATGACATATGGTTAGTATCCATTTTGCTTCAGCATATACATAGAACTCAACGAGCACCCTCATGAAAAGGGTTACACACCTTGGTTGTGAAGCCGCACAATGTAGGAAAGGGCTACACCATTGTGATGAGTGAAAGCCGTCATGAGGAGTATATGTTTTTTGTTGAAAAAAAAATCAAAGAAGTGTTGAAAAGAATCAATAAAAAAATCTTTGATTCAAAGCCTATAAAAAAAATTAAAAAAAGGCCTAAGGAATATAGTTGAAAACTGTGATTGCTCGGCTTGAAAAACAGAAATGGGATGACGAGCCATATGCACACACACGCGCATATGTTGAAATCTATTCTTTTTAAAACAAAAATTCCGAATGATAATCGGTTTGACCTAGATTGGAAATGCTTTAGATGGATAGGTGTTGAAGTGGTTTGCATGTTGATATCGGCAATTACTCCTTTTGTATATGCTAGAAGCGTCCCACACACACACACACACAAGTTTTTGCTTAATGTGCTTGATTCATTAGCAATGAGAGATTATTTTTGAGAGATTAATGAAAATCTATGATTCTCTCTTTGAACTTGGAAAGTTATAATATAATTTCTCTTATTATTTGATATGTGTGATTGTGTGATTCCCTTGTGAACAAGTTTACTTGGTGATCATAATGTGGAGCATATGTTAAGGGGGAGCTTAGTTTTGTTTAACTTAGTCCTTTAATTGACTTGTTTGCACAATATCTCATTCTTGTTTCATGCATCTCTTGTCTATTCCTTGTCAAAAGGTGGGGAGAAATGTATTCCCTCACCATTGGGAGAAATGTTTATTTCATGCATGATCTTGTCTTAAGGGGGAGAATTCTTTTAGTAAGGGGTAGAAAAGAATTCTTGTTTATATGAGATAGGGGGAGTTTGCTTGTTGGCTTTTATTGCATACTTTTGATTTTTGTGAATATATCTCACCAATCTTCCTTTTAAAAGATTTCTTGTTTGTTTGGTTGTGCTTGTCTCACATGTACTTTGATGCTTAGAGAAGAGATTATTGAAGACTCATGAAGATATGAAGAAATTTTAGTCTAGGGATCTCTTTGTAATGTGAGGTTGTGAGAATGCAATCAACCTTTTGTATTTGAGTGATCATTGTATGGTGAGGTTGAGGTTTTGTCATGGAATAGCCAAAGGGGGAGATTGTTAGGTTTTAGATTTGTGTTGGCTTGATTCCATAACAAAACTCTCTTTCTTTGTTAGGTTTAGTTGCTTAGGTGGTTTGTGATTGGATCAAGCTTCAAAGAAGAAAAGCAACTTCTTATGCAAAGCTCGTCTTCAAGAGGAAAAGTGCTTTCTTGAATACTAAGGTGTTGAGATTTTTTCTTCCTCTTACAAGGCGTTAGGGCACACACATACATTGAATTCATTTGTGTCACTGCATTGTTGTGAAAAATTTGGTATAACACAATACACACACTTATACATGTATGCACATGCATTACACTTAATTTGATTCATTTGTGTCCCTACATCGTTGTGCGAAATTTGGTATAACACAATACACACACTTATACATGTATGCACATGCATTACACTTAATTTGACAATTTTTGTAAAATTGAATGTTCTAGGACTATTTCTAGGAAATGGCATACTTGTGTGTTCTTGTGTTTATTTGTTTGTGTTTTTATGTGGTTGATCTTGAATTTGAGCGTATATTATGTCTCATTGAGTTCCGGTTGTTTTGGTTACTCATTCATTTAGTTTCGAGTTCAAACTAGGAAGTTAAGAAACTTTTCGTATTTTTATTGTACATGGTTTTTGTTCTTGATTTTCAAGTTGAATTCCATACTCTTTGAAAAAAATTTCTTAACTTCTTTTGTATGTGAGGGAGTGCCGGTTTGTAATTCAAAAAAAGGTTCAACTTCGGAATTCGGAGACCAAAGAACGGTCGAAGAACAATTAAGTGCTCGAGGGGAGTTGAAGAAGAAAAAAACGGAGCCATGCAACTCTCCCAGTGGAGGCTCGTGGCCTTCACGGGAAGGGCTGCCTTCAGCCCTCGTGAAGCCCACGTGCCTCCACGAGAAGAAGAGGTAGCTTGGCCCTATTGGTGGATTAAATTCCCTCTCTTCCCTCTCCTTTAAATATCACTTTCCCTCTCTTTTTCGAACATAAGTGTTGGTGTGGAAAATTTGAGCAGAAATTTTATCTCTAGTGTTAACAACTTCCAAACACCATAAGTCTCTCAAGTCAACTCTGATTTTAGATTTTCAAAAGCTGAAATTGTTGGTCTTGAAGAGAGAAACAAGTTCTAAGCATATTCGAGTCAAAAAAAGCTCAGATGTTTTATGATGATCTGATTTAAGTTTGTGAGTCATTGTCTGTAACTGAATCAATTCTCTTTCATTTTTCTTTCATGATCTTCGTAATGATTCTTCTTATAAGAGTTGAAAGAAATGTTTAGAATGATTTTGATTCTAATAGTAGGACTTTTTTGATTAAGTTTCAAGATTATTTTATTTTTTTCATTGAATATCATTTTTGCTAATCTTGAAGAACATGAGTTTGAATCAAGAATCTTGTTGTGTATTTGATCTTGATGGTTGATTTCTAGATTTGATTACATGTTTTTAGAACTATAACTTCTTAATTGAGATTTTGATTTTCTATGACCTACTTCTTATTTTTTATTTTGGTTGTTGAATATGTTGAGTACTTCAAGTGTTAACTTGTTCACTTGATTTCAAAGTTAGTTGTGTGATTTTCATTGAAAAAACTTGATATACTAGCTTTGATTGATATGTTTAGGTTTCTAGATATCTTTGTAAATATTCTTTGAATGACTAATCTAGATTTCCTATCACATGTTTAGAAGAATTAGTTACATTTGATTGTGAGCTTGTTTTGTGCAAAACTAATTCTTCATAGAGTGTGTTTGATCAACTTGCTCTATTTGTTTGTGTTTGCATCATTTGCACCCACTTAGATCATTTGCATTGTGAAGAGGTTGGAGATCTCTTGTTCAGGTGAGTGAAGCTTTAACTTGAGCATTGGAAGTCACATTTGGAGAGTGATTCTTCAAGTTGTGCATTGGAAGTCTTGGCTAGGATCGGGGTGATCCAGATAGCTAAGCGAGGAAGTCTTGTCTAGAGTTGGGGTGACTTGAATAGACAAGCAAGGTGTCTTCCTAGAGACGTGAGGTCTTGGATAGGAAGTTGGCATAGTAAGTTCACTAGGCCCGGGGGTAAAGTAGGTGTTGTTAGCTTAGAGAGTGAATCTTGTGTTGATTGCCTCTTGAGTGTGTAACTCATATTTGTCATAGTGAATTGCTTTTGCCGGTGGTTGTGGTTTCAACCTGTGGATTTTTCCTCATTTTGAGGTTTTACCACGTAAAAACATCTTGTGTTGATTTGTGTTTTTGTTGTCTTTACTTTCTCAAAATTTTTATTGATTAATCCATTGCTTAATTGTGTTCATATCGTTTTTTTTAATCAATATACTTGATAAAACTTCCTTGTAAAATTGTCAATCGTGTGAATAAAAAGAAATTGGAATTTTGAAACTATACCTATTCACCCCCCCCCCCCCCCCCCCCTCTAGGTATATTTGACACTATAAAATTAAGGGAATTTCATAAGGGTAGACTAGGCCTTCAATGTCCATGATCAAGCTTCAAATGCATTCTCTAGACCTCAAGCTCAAGAACACTTAAAGGTATACACTTGTGCTTAACTCCTTATAGAGACTTAGTTGCATACACAAATACACACACTCTATTCTCATGCATGTTTATTCATCTTGCATTGTGCCTTTTTGCTTACATGTGTGCATCCCTTTCTTGTCTCTTCCTTGCTTGTTTGGTGTGTCTTTTTGTCTTGCTTAAGTCTCTTGAAAACCACTTGAAAATTCAAATGGGTGTGCATTTTTTGCAATTTCGCGGGACAGGTCTCCCGCAAAGTCTCCTACGGAGAGCTCTCCGGTTGGTTCTGCGAGACATGTCTCCACAGGAACCTCCCGTGAAGTCACCTCTCCAGTGAGTTCTGAGAGACTTGTCTCCATAGGAGCTTCCCACAGAAGACGTGAATTCTGGGGCATTTTGGTCTTTTCCCTGGTGTCATTTTTCCTACCCTATATAAGAAACTTACAACTTTAGTGAGAGAAAGTGACTCCTAGAGAGAGAGCTCCAAGAACTCATTTTTTACTCAACCAAACACATTCCCATGAGCATTTAGCATCATCCTAGCATCTTCCAAGCATGGGTCTTTGTGTGTTCTTTGACTAGGTAATTTCTACATGTTCTAGAATCTCTTGTTTCATCTTATGACATGTTTGCCTAGGATTAGCATTTATTTGTTGATTAAATGCATGTCTCCTTGCTTAATGTTGTTTCTAACAAGTTTGAGACATTGAATGTTGGTTGAGTTTGGTTTTCATTGATAGCTAGAATTAGACCATTTTGCCCTCTAGCTAAATCTCTATGCTTTTCATTTAGATATTGTTGATTAGGACTTATTGATTGTATTTGTTGATTACATTTATTTTCCTTGCCAATTTGTGTGACAACTTGTGTTAATATGGCTTTGTTTGATGACTAGATTTTAGACTTGCATATTTATATTTAGTTAGGTATTTATGAGCATTCATATAGACGTTGATATCTAGGATTGCTTTTATTGCTATCATATAATCCCTAGATAAGCATTTAGTGTTGCCTAGCATTAATTGCATTTTGATGATTCATATATTCACAAAGGTTGTTAATCTCTTCTTTGAGAGTTAAGTCTTGTGACTACGAGGTGTAGTGCACAAGCAAGTGAAGTCTTGCAACCAAAGTGTGGTTGGAAAGCAAAGTCTTCAAGAATTCATTATAAAGGCCCATTGGGTAGTAGTGGTGAGTTAGTGACCGAGAATGGTGTGACTAGAGGTCAACCTAGGTTGTAAACATTATTACAATAATGAATTTGAGGATCTGAATGGCTAAGTGGTTAGCCCGTGGTTTTTCCCTTGTTGAAGGGGTTCCACATAAAAAATCAAGTGTTATTTAATTTCCGCATTATATACTTGATTTTATATGTTGATTTATGGGATAAATGTTTAATATTGATTAATCAAGAAATGTTGGTAATTAACTTGATTAAAACCTATTCACCCCCCTCTTGGTCATTAGACACACGCTTTAGTTGTATTTTCAATTGGTATCAGAGCGGGTTCGTAGACATACTTAGGTGATCCTTGCTCTTGTTTGTGTGTCTTGCATTTGTGTGCATTTTGGTTGTTGCATTCTTTTGCATTCATATATCCCAAACACCATGAGTGAATTTGGGGTGATTAAAAAGGGAGTGTCTAGTGTGAGACCACCACTGCTCAATGGGGTAATTACTCCTAATGGAAGGGGAAGATGGAGTCCTTCATATAGGCGATAGATGATAGAGCTTGGATGGTGATTGAAGATGGATACGCACCACCAACCATGATCACTAAAAATGGAAGTAGTGTGCTCAATCCCAAGTCTCAAAGTAGTTCCCAAGAGTTTGAAGCCTCGAAGTGGAACAACAAGGCGATGCATGCCTTGTTTAATGCAATGGATGAGAACTAATACAAACTCATCAAAATCACCAAAAATGCACATAAAGCTTGGATGATCCTAGAGACGGCGCATGAGGGAACCGAAGTGGTTAAGGATTCCAAGCTCCAAGTCCTCCTATCATAATTTGAGATGATCAAGATGAAGGAGCATGAGTATTTTAATGACTTTCAAGTGAAGTTTATGGACATCGTGAATCAAAGCCATCAACTAGGTGACTCGTACTCAGATAAGAGGATTAAGCAAAAGATTATAAGGTCGCTTCCAGCTAGATTCGAATCCAAGGTGACAGCTCTTGAAGAAAATAGTGATTACAAGAACATGAAGCTGAGTGAAGTGATTGGAAGGCTCCTAGCCTATGAGTTTAGATGGGGTCCTACCTCCACACCTCCCAATAAGCAAAAGGGAATAGCCTTGAAGACCTCCAAGATTGAGAATGAGGAGGATGAATCGGATAAGGAGATGGCTCTAATGGTGAAGAGATTCTAGAAATTCTTGAAGCTACAAAAGAGTGGCTATGGCTCTAAAGGAAATGACTTCAAGAAGATTGAGTCAAGTCAAGAGAAGCATTCAAGAAAGGGCATTCAATGCTTCGAATGTGGAGGATTCGGGCACATCTCTACGGATTGTAGAAACTTGAATGACAAGAGAAAAGGAAAGGCGATGGCCTCCTCGTGTAGTGATAGTGAGAGTGAAGAAGAGTCTTCGGGTGATGAAGAGCTTCCACTAACCTACACCGCTTTTTAAGTCTCATATGTGGAAGTTGACAAAGAAGGCAAGAGTGCCTTAAACTCTTACCTTGAAGAAGGGATAGATGAAGTGGTAGCTAGAGGTGTGATTGATGTAGCTACACATAGTGATGTTGTTGGCACAACAACAAGTGACCAAGACAAAAGTCTTAAGAGGAAGTTGACTCACTTGATGAGAGGCAAAGTAAGAAGAGTGCACCATCCTCGAATGTAGATAGTGACTCTAGTGATGAGAAGTCTTCATCTCACTCTAGAGGAATTTGTGAGGCCATGGACCTTGAAGACTTCATTAAGCACTTTGAAGACTCTAGGTTGAAGAAGAAATGGGAGATTCAGAAATTGAAAGAGGAGAATCTCAAGCTTTCAACCAAGATGACTCATTTGAATGATGAAGTGAGGAGAGTCAAGGAAAGTGAATACAATATGAAGTAGGAGCTTAACGAAGCTAAGGAGTTGCTTGCCAAAATGACCTCCGGTACCGAAAAGCTTGACCGTATGTTGAGCATTGGAAAGAAGTCCAATGACAAGAAAGGCCTTGGATATGTTGATGACAAAGAAGCCTCTTTATCTGTCAAAATGGTGTTTGTCAAAGAAAATGGCATGAAGGAAGCCTCACCTCCACAACATCCTAGGAGGAAGATTAAACTTGGCGAGTCATCCAAGAGTGGCCAAGTAAAGATGCCAAAGAAGAATGGAGCTCAACCTTAACAACCAAGAGCTCCACCTCCAAGATTCCATCAACCAAGATTTCCTCAACTAAGAAGACAAGCCAAGCAAGCTCAACCAAGGAAGCATGGCAATCCGGTTCAACAGCAAAGAAGAAGAGAACCGGCTCAACACCAAAGGCGACATCAAATGCATGACAAGTCTCTAATGACCTTACAAGGATGTGGTATACCAACTTGTCATTTTTATGGTGTTGATGGGCATATTAGGCCAAATTGCCATAGGTACATTAATGTAGGGTTGAGTTCATGATTGAAAGGAATAGACTTTAAAAAGCCAATATGGATGTGCTTAGGAAAGCTAGAGAAAATGATCCTAGGAAGTCTAGTAACATGTTGACTAAGACCACTAGAAATGAAAATGTATCACCTAGGTGGATTAGAAAAGATGAACCCGCATGCTATTGTGTTAACTTGTCACCCATAAACTCAACTAGGTCTAATGGACTTGGTAGGTCTATAGGGGCTCATGCCTCCTATTGACTTGGTTGGATTTGACCCCATTTGCTAAGCTCAAGCAAAGTGAGAGAACTTGCATTCTTGAAATGTGCAAAAATTTGATCTACTTTATGCCTTTTTATTAATTGCTTGAGATACTAGGTTGCACATATATGCTTAAATGATACTTTTGTTCAATAAGTGTGTAACCTTGCTTTGTTTGTAATCCATGTCACATTTATGTTCAAACATGCATTTTTTGACTAGGAGATTTGATTGGGATTTACTTTTGAATGACCTATAATTTATCTCCATGACATGTGAATTTGATTATGACATGCTTTAAATGATATGCATGAAATGCTCTTGATTGCACTATGCAAATGTGTGTGAATGCAAATGAGAAGACTAATTAATAAGGATCTTGTATCCATACAATCAATAAGGATTTTATATCCAAATTAGTCTTCACTCTCTTCTTAATGGTTTGAACAAGACAACAACCAATAAGGATTTCACATCCATTCAATCAATAAGGATTCTACATCCATGTCTTGTTTGGCCCTTAAGGATTGATATAGTTGTTTGTGTTGAATATTGTTTTTTTAGAAAAACAATATCATGTTTGCTTATGACAAAAGGGTACAAATTGGTTTGAATTCTTATGGAAACCCTTTTGATGTTTGCTTTGCCAAATACCATTACTTGAACTTTGATGTTATATGTCTTGCATGCAAAGCAACACCTTCACACATTCTAGTTAAAATAAAACTATTTGAATCTCTCTAAATTAATTAAGTTACATAAAGTTTATGCATATGATTGTGGAACCATCTTTTGTGCAAATATCTCTCTTTGCTAAAGCAACCCGATAGGGGGAGCTCATTTGCCTATCTCATAACAAAAAGGAGGAGAAGTTTTGAGTGATATAGGGGGAGCAATTCTTTTATGCTTTGGGGAGAAGTCTTGGGAGAGAGTAACCTTTTAGAGGAAGCATTGCATTGAACTACATTATATCGATTGTATTGTATTCTTATGAAAATGCTTGTTTTTATTTGATCACCTCAAATGCACTTGTTCTTGGAAAGTGCTTTCTTGCTATTGTGTGTAGATATGATGATCTACGAAGATAATGAAGACCTTGAAGACTTAGATCTTAGGTCTCTCTTATTGTAATGTAGAGTATACTTTGTTGACCAATAGTTTTATTATTGTTTTGTAAGGATATTTTTGTGAGTGGTGATTTTGTCATGAAATAGCCAAAGGGGGAGATTGTAAGAACCTCATTTTTATGATTGGCTAATTTCATGACAAACCACAATGGGGATTTAATTTGTAAGGGTAGACTAGGCCTTCAATGTGCATGATCAAGCTTCAAAGGCATTCTCAAGACCTCAAGCTCAAGAGCACTTAAAGGTATATCACTTGTGCTTAACTCCTTATAGAGACTTAGTTGCATACACAAATACACACACTCTATTCTCATGCATGTTTATTCATCTTGCATTGTGCCTTTTTGCTTACATGTGTTCATCCCTTTCTTCTCTCTTCCTTGCTTGTTTGGTGTGTCTTTTGGTCGTTCTTAAGTCCTTTGAAAACCCCTTGAAAATTCAAGTGGGTGTGCATTTTTTACAGTTTCCGCATGACAGGTCTCCCGCGAATTCTCCCATGGAGAGCCCTCCAGTGGGTTCCGAGGGACATGTCTCCGCAGGAACCTACGGCAGAGTCACCCGTATAAAGCCCTCCAATGCGTTCCGTAGGAGCCTCCCACGGAGCCTCCTTGGGGCATATTGGTCTTTTCCCCGGTGTCGTTTTTCCTACCCTATATATATGTCATCTTCTTCCCCATTCAGACCTAGAGCTCAAAAATTTACAACCTTAGTGAGAGAAAGTGACTCCTAGAGAGAGAGCTTCAAGAACCCATTTTTACTCAACCAAACACATTCCCATAAGCATTTAGCCTCATCATAGCATCTTCCAAGCATGGGTCTTTGTGTGTTCTTTGACTAGGTAATTTCTACATGTTCTAGAATCTCTTATTTCATTCTTATGACATGTTTGCCTAGGATTAGCATTTATTTGTTGATGAAATGCATGTCTCCTTGCTTAATGTTGTTTCTAACATGTTTGAGACATTAAATGTTGGTTGAGTTTTTGTTTTCACTGATAGCTAGAATTTAGGACCATTTTGCCCTCTAGCTAAATCTCCATGCTTGGCATTTAGATATTGTTGATTAGGACTTATTGATTGCATTTGTTGATTACATTTATTGTCCTTGCCATTTTGTGTGATAACTTGTGTTTATATGGCTTTGTTTGATGACTAGTTTTTAGACTTGCATAACTGTATCTAGTTAGGTATTTATGAGCATTCATATAGACATCGATATCTAGGATTACTTTTATTGTCATCATATAATCCCTAGATAAGCATTTAGTGTTGCCTAGCATTAATTGCATTTTGAATATTCATATATTCACATAGGTTGTTAATCTCTTCTTTGAGAGTTAAGTCTTGTGACTACGAGGTGTAGTGCACAAGCAAGTGAAGTATTGCAACCAAAGTGTGGTTGGAAAGTAAAGTCATCAAGAATTCATTATAAAAGCCAGAGAATGGTGTGACTAGAGGTCAACCTAGGTTGTAAACATTATTACAATAGTGAATTTAAGGATTTGAATGGCTAAGTGGTTAGCTCGTGGTTTTTCCCTTGTTGAAGGGTTTCCATGTAAAAAATCAAGTGTTATTTAATTTCCGCATTATATACTTGATTTTGTATGTTGATTTATGGGGTAAATGTTTAATATTGATTAATCAAGAAATGTTCGTAATTAACTTGATTAAAACCTATTCACCCCCCCCCCCCCCCTCTTGGTCATTAGACACACGCTTTAGTTGTATTTTCAAATGGAAAGTGGCGCATGTGTGTGGATTATACAGATCTCAACCGAGCCTGCCCAAAAGACAGTGTCCCGCTACCAAAGATTAACCAGCTCATGGATTCTACTACCGAAAACAAGCTCCAAATTTTCATGGATGCCTTTTCGTGGTACAACCAGATCTTGATGCACTCCGCCGACCAGGATAAGACCAATTTTATCACCGGGCAAGACCTATACTGCTACAAGGTAATGCCATTTGGTCTAAAAAATGCAGGTTCTACTTACCAGCGGTTTGTGAACAGGTTGTTTAAGGAGCAGATAGGAAGAATGGAGGTGTACGTGGATGACATGATCACTGACTCCCAGGTATCGGACTAGCACTAGGTTCACCTGCGACAGATCTTCCAGGTGATAACAGAAAATTGGATGCAACTGAACCCCGCCAAGTGTGCCTTTGGGGTAGCAGCAGGGAAATTCCTCGGTTTCATGGTACATACGAGAGGGATTGAAGCCAATCCAGAAAAGATCAAGGCCATCTTGGACCTTGAATCTCCCACTTCTCCCAAACAGGTGTAGGTTCTAACTGGCCGAGTGGCAGCTATAAACCATTTCATATCGCAATCTACAGATAAATACATTCCCTTCTTTAAAGTCATCAAATAAGGAAAAAATATGAAATGGAACCAGGAAAGCGAGCAGGTCTTCCGATCCTTGAAGGACTATCTAGCTAGCCCGCCGTTACTAGTGAAACTCGAACCAGGAGAAGAGCTACAACTATACTTGGATGTATCAGAAACCGCTATCAGTGGAGCCATGGTAAATGAGTGTGGAGATGGAGTCCAGAGACCTATCTACTATGTGAGTTATTCCTTGACCAAACCTGAGAAGAATTTTACACTTCTGGAGAAGCTCGCCTACGCACTTGTGACCACGGCCAGAAAGCTTCGGCCCTATTTCCAAGGACACTCGATCGCGGTGGTCACGGACCAGCCTTTAAGGCATTTTCTCCAAAGACCTGATATATCATGAAGATTAGTGTTGTAGGCTCTAGAGCTTACCCAGTATGATATCAAATACAAGGCTAGAACCACTATCAAAGCCCAAGCTCTGGCCGACTTTGTGGTAGAGTTCAGTACGATATCTGACCTCTACACCAATCCAAACTCAGACCTAGTTCTGCATACAGAGAAGGAACCCCTAGAGTGGCCTGCTGATCACGATATATGGGTACTACATACCGATAGAGCATCAAACCAGGCAAGCAATAGAGCAGGGATTGTCGTAACCGACCTTGAGAATGTTAAATGCTGCCATTGCTTCAGATTTGAGTTTAGCACCACTAATAACGAAGCTGAGTATGAAGCATTGCTAGCAGGGATGAAGGTAGCCATGGAACTTAGTGCATATTTTCTCCTTGTTAAAAGTGACTCGCAACTAGTAGTCAACCAAGTGATAGGGCTGTACCAGGCTAAAGGTGACAATATGGTGGCATACCTTAAAAAGGTCCTGGAACTTATGGCCCGATTCAAGGGAGTAAAGATGGAGCAGATACCCAGACAGCAGAACCATTCGGTAGATGTCCTGGCCAAGATAGTTACGAGCGGGGGACAAGTGTTACCGAAAGGGGTACTGCTCCAGTTGATTTCTCGGTCCAGCATAGCCAAAGGCGAGGAGGCGAACCCTGTGGACCGTCTCTCTTGCTGGATGGATCCCATCGTTGCTTACCTCCAGGTTTGAAAGACTACCAGAGGATCCAGACCAAGCACTCAAGCTCAATAGGGTCGCGACCCGATATTGCCTGGTTGATGGGTACCTCTACTGTAGGGGGAAACCTCTTCCTCTCATGAGGTGCCTGCACCCTGATAATGCAAAATGGGCACTCAAGGGGGTACACTCAGGTGACTGTGGGAACCATGTAAGGGGCTAAGCACTGGCCCATCAGGTACTCTGCATGGGATACTTTTGGCCTACATTTCATCACGATGCAAGGCAGTTTGTACTATCCTGTGAACCTTGCCAGAAGACAGCAAACATAAGTTTTCTGCCACCTGAGCGACTCTCCTCTATCAGCTCGCCCTACCCATTTGCTATTTGGGGGTAAACCTCATTGGACCACTCCCAACCCCGCCCTGGTCAAGCAAAACATGCGATAGTGGCCATAAACTACTTTACCCGATAGGTAGAGGCAGAATCCCTCACCCGGATAACAGAAGAGTATACAACTAAGTTCATCAAGAAGAATGTTGTCTGCCGGTTCGGTACCCCTATGGCTATTATCACCGATTTGGGTATGCAGTTCTATAATGCGCAATTCAAGAACTTTTGTGAGAACCTAGGAATCGAGCTCCGCTTCGCATCAGTAGCCCACCCTCAAACCAACCGATCGGTCAAAGCTAGGAACAAGACAATTAAGAAGCTTCTGGAAAAAAAAAGCTCTAACAAAAGAAGGGGAAATGGGCAGAGGAGCTCCATAACGTGCTATGGGCTTACCGAACCACGAATATGACCGCTACTGGAGAAACCCTATACTCGCTAACTTTCAGGATAAAAGCAGTCCTACCAATCGAGAACAAGCTGACCTTCTTCAAGGTTCAACATTTCGAGCTGGAAGATAACGGAACCAAGTTGAAAGCCAATCTAGACCTCCTAGAAAAGAAGCAGGATAGTTTAGCAAAGAAGGTAACGGTTTACCAAGTAGAATTGCCCGGTACTTTAACAAGAAGGTTAAAAATTAAAACTTTAGAGAAGGGGACTTAGTCCTCAGAAAAGTCACCCATAATATATGGAAGAGATCTGATGGGGTATTAGCCCAAAACTGGGAATGACTCTACCTGATTCAGATGGTAATTCGTAATGAGGCCTACAAGCTGGAAGACATGAAGAGTCGCCCCATTGATAACACCTGGAACGCGGATTAACTCAAGAGGTTTTATCTGTAAAGGCTATAAGAGCAAGATCGACCACTGACCGGTATTGTTTTGAACCTGTATTGCCTTGAACCTGTATTGCCTTGAACCTCTATCGCCTAGAGCTAGATTGTATCACCTAAAAACAATTATCAATAAAGAAGTTTTCTTTCTTCTCCTACAAAGTCTACTTATCTGTATGTTCGCCTATGATCATTTTGGTAAGTTCGCCTATGATCTCCATAAAACCAGAAAAGCCATATGGCACTCCTGATGTTTTAGACAGGACCCACCCCTCTCTTGGAAGGGTCTGGTGCATAAGTGGCATAGTTGCCTATGAAACCAAGGATGCAGATTCGTAGACCAGGTTGCCTGCTGCATCCTCAAGACCAAGAGAGCCTATACAGCAATCCTGAAGCCTTGGACATAACCCAATCTCTCCAAAGAAAAACCTAGTGCACAAGTAGCCTTAGTTGCCTACCATGATCTTTTCGCCTAAGTACTAGGATTTCTGAAACAGGAATGCCGGTCGCCAGTAAGTTTTTGCCTAAGTACTAGGATTCCTGAAACTAGAATGCCTGATACCTAGATTCGCCAATCAGTCTTCGCCTAAGTACCAGGATTCCAGAAACTGGAATGCCGGGTACCCAGATTCGCCAATGAGTTTTTGCCTAAGTACCGGGATTCCTGAAACAGGAATGCCAGGTGTCCATATTCTCTAATGTGTTTTCACCTAAGTACTAGGATCCCTGAAGTGAGAGTTCCAGGTACCTTGATTCTCCTATGCATGTAGAGATGGCAATTGGACCCAGACCCGCGAGTACCGACCCGAACCCGACCCGTACAGGTCGGGTCTAGATCCTCATATTTAGGTCTCGGGTCTGGTCTGGGTCTAAAATAATAGACCCGTATCGGGTCCATGTCTAGTCAAAATACCCGGACCCGGACCCGAGGACTCGACTATATTATTGTTCGAGAATTTTTTAGTGCATAGGTATACTAAGCAACCAATAAAACTGCATAAAAAAAGTTGGTGGGTCTACAATTAATTATTGAAACCATTAAAAAATAAAAAAAAAGTTGGTGGGTCTACCATTGATTCATGCACCACTTTAAATTTTAAAAATTCTTAAATTTCTTTTTTCAGTCCAAGCATGACAATTTGTTCCCTGCTTTTGGGAAAAAAAAACTCATGATATAGTTAAAATTACGTTTAAGAGCTTGACAGAACATGACCTGATGCTGCTCTGACAACATGTTCTTCTTTCTTATTCTATTTTCTTTGTCAATTTTCTCATTGATTGAATTTGACCTAACAAAGACTAGTACATTTTTAATATGATGAAGTGAAAAACGTTGGTATAATATATAACATAATCAAACCTAAAATTGTTAAAAGCAAACCTAAAAAAAAATCGAGGAAATCTTAAAACCATTTTCAATAAATAAAAAGTTTGACATTTTTTATTTTCAAATTTTACTTGAACGTGAGAATCATAAATTTAAGATAGAAAGGAAAAACTAAAAACAGTGAGATTCTAGCATTTTAAAGGTTGTGCGGATCCATGGGTCCGTGGGTCTAGACCCGGACCGTCAATAATTCATAGGTCCATGGGGCGGGTCAGGGTCTACCTAAGACTCGTGGGTCTAGACCTGACCCGAACCCAAAATTTTTTCATGGGTCTGGGTCCTGGTCTGGGTCCAAATATTTTTGATAGGTCTGGATCTGGGTCCAGTAGGACCCGACCGGATCCCGACCCATTTGCCATTCCTATATGCTAGAAAGCTGGTTATTAAGGTGCACACTTAGGGGACTGTTTCTCAGTCCACTCCAAGCGTAAGACTATGTACCTACTACAACTTGGGCATGATGCATGATGCAAGATGCTACCGGAGGACCCGAACCAGAATCAATCAAAAATCTGACATAAAAGAAAATGAGAGAAACCTTTCATAAATCAATCAGGGAGCCCATCCCCCGTTTCCGGGCTACATACACGGGAAAATAAGATGTACTAGTTATATATCAAAAAGAGATAAAAATGCATCATGCCATGTCCTTGGTAACTGTCTCCTCTTTTGCCTCTGGCTCACCCTCCTGGTTGATCTCCCCGGTAACCTTTGTCTTTTTCTCTCCGGTCCTAGCCACCGGTGGATCAGAAAAAAGTCCTTATTCTCTATTACCGTCGCCTCGGTTAGGACCTTTGCATCCTCTGCCGCATCAGTCTGGACCTCCACCTCATTCGCGGGAGCGGTCTGGACCTCTGGCTCTTTTTTCGTTTCACGTTGAGAGGTAGAAGGAGCAAAGATTGTTCCTTCAACCACCTCTCTTGTGGCACTTGGAATCAACGAGATGGTTTCTCTCCTAGTTTGGCTCTACATGAGGGAGGAGATAGGTACCGAATCATCCTCCTAAGTAGGAACATCAGTAGCTTGAGAAAACCCTGCCTCAGTTGGAGCGGCCTCAGACAGTTGAGTAGCCTTGGCCATGATTTCAGCCCAGTCCCATCCGCTGGATCAAGCTTAGGTCGAAAGGAGGAGGAAGTGCTTATGTAGCCTGGAAAGAAGCGAAGAAGTACCCCTTTCTAAAGGAGGCGACCACTTTGGCCTCAAAAGCAATCACATTGTCACGTAGGACCCGATTCTCCTCCTCCAAGTGCCTTTTTTCTTCCTTCAACTTATTTCTTTCAGAGGCATGATAGATGGACCTTAGCCACTTCGTATCATAGGCATGTTGGATCCACTTCATGTCTACCTACGCCTCGGCTGCGGTCGTCTAAGCCTCATCCACGACCCTGGCCAGGAAATCCACGTTTCCCACCGCCTTGGACAACTCTCTCTTGACCTCCTCAAGCTCTGCCTTAGCAGCGTTGGCTTACTCATGAAGGGCCGCAACCCGCTGCCTCATTGCCATGTTAAACCTGAAAGCTTGTAGAGCATAAAAAGACGGATTAAGTATTTCCCGATACTTGGTCTGGACAGAAGACATGTAGGAAGATCAGACAGCCAAGAGAGCGGACCCTTTGGTAACCAGAACATCGACTGGCATCGAGGTCATGGCCTGCAGACCTCCACCTGGACATGCTGCCCTGAACCGAGACAGGACTTCATCCTGACTGGGGCTCCTCGATCGTGAGCCGGGTCGATCTTGAGGAACGATGGAAGGGGCAGCAGCAGAACCATGACTCCTATCTACCCTACATGGGTGATTAATGGTCACAGCGGGAGGAGGAGGGGAGACCGGTTGGGAAGGTCTGACAGTAGAAGCAATAGGGGCTAGACTCTGCACCTGGCTAGGAGGCCCCCTAATTTTGGCAAGCCTGCCGCAATCTCAGCCAAGTTGGAGCGTACCGGGGGATGAGGACGGTGGGAAGATCTTGCTGTTACCATGTCTAGATCTGACACCGGTTGAGCCAGTCCAGATGAGGTACTGGCCCCCGGAGAAGAATCAGGGTGAGAAAGAGATAAAGTATAGAGGCATGTAGAGAGGGAGACTGGTGGCGATCTTCAGGATGGGGAGGTGAATCCTGGGTTGGTAGAGGCACTACAGAGACTATTCAAACAAAATAGGCATTAGACAAATCATAAAAAAGGAAGGATATCTATCTGGAAAAGCATGTGATACCTGGAGGTAGTAATCCACCCTACCAGGCTCAAAGAGGTCAAAGGTAGGATACTTCTTGTTCAGGTAGGACCGAGCAATAATGTTCTTTAAGATCCCTTCTACCTCGGTAGAAATGCTACCTTTCCCACATTCAGTCCTACCACTGAATCAAGTGGGGACCTTAAATTCAGACCCCAGATATGGAGCGAGCTTCCCTAGTCGCCTCTCATGACAATCCATTCAGTACACCATTAGCTATCTTTCCTTCTAGCTCTAGGAACCGTGTACTTCAAGGGATTTTCGGGCCGCATGTAGAATTAACCCTTAGGACCGAGAGCATTGGCCGTAATTTGAAAGATGTACCTAAGCTCATCCAAGTCCGGCTCCGTGGTAACTCGATTTATCTGACACTGTTCTCTCCACAGTACCAGGAACCTGTTGTTCTAAATTTTAAAAATACTAGCAAGCGAATGAGTCTATTGTAGAATAGTTGATGCAAGCACGAGGTCGTTCCCATGAGGATTGTGAAAAACTAATCGAATCTAAATTTAATCTAATCCTAACCTAGTTAACTGAATGTGATGAATTAAAATTAAAATTAAGTTCGAAGGCAATTAATAAAGAATACTAAGATATTGGAATCCACCACTGTGTAATTTTATAACTTTCTGATAATTTATTAATTCCCCGAATTACAGTGACAATTAAAAATCAATTCATTGTCTACCCATGAATTTAACAATAAGCACATTAATCAAAATTTTAATCTAGTTTTCATTCGCTTCAAAATACAATCCCTAAACATTCTATGTATCCAAATTAATGAAAAAAAAAGAATCAAAGGAATTATAATTAACGTTACGAAACCAATCATTGATTAAAATATATACCTAACTATCAAAAATACGTGATATTATAGATGAAAGGGTTTTATATTAAAAATCAATAGAAGCTGTTAACAGGGTTTTTTGGCAGGGGTCCAAAGAAGAATTTTGCACCAAGTAACCACCTGGTAGGGACCATTCCCAGCTCCCTGGTACCCAGCAGGATCGATACCGCCACTTTGGAAGAATCGATACCTGGTAAGGCCATAACCTCGACTGCCTGTCTACCTAAATGAGGCACCAGAAATACGAAACAGGAAGAGCAGGTACATCTACACCGACACCTGTGAAGCTGGCATTGCGATACCATACACCCAGTACCTCGTATATACCCGATGCCTCCTACCTGGCACCTAGGTACCGCGACATGTATCCAGTACCCCAGGGTACCTCAACATCTACCTGGTGCCCGAATACCTCGATATCTGCTTGGTACCTAGGTACCGCGACATGTATCCAGTACCCCAGGGTACCTCATCATCTACCTGGTGCCCGAATACCTTGATATCTGCCTGGTACCCAGTACTTTGACATCAACCCGTAATCCACCATAGATAGGTATCCTACTCGCCAAGCAGGAAGAATGTCACCACGAAGCCACTAGCATGCTAGAACAAGCGCCACGCCAGCGATAAGGGACTGGTACACCAGAGTACCTCGCCTGAAGGGAAGAAGCATGCAACACCATCTTACCTCATTAATGGCCATTCACAACTCCATTAATGAGGGAATCAGTCAACTCCATTAATGGCAATTCACAACGCCATTAATGAGGGAATCGGTCAACTCTATTAATAGAGATAATCAGCCCTATTAGTGAGAAGATCAGTCAACTCTTTAATGGCCATTCACAACGCCATTAATAAGGGAATCAGTCAACTCTATTAATGGAGATAATCAACCCCATTAATGAGAAGATCAGTTAACTCTTTAATGGCCATTTCCAACGCCATTAATGATAGAATATTCAACTCAATTAATGCCAGGTCAACGTTCCTTTGATTGCGAATTAATTAGTAGAGTGGGCAACAAGAATCGGAACATATAAATATGACCAAGTTCTCTCCAAGAAGGAGGTTCAGACTTCGCCATCAGCTCTCTCGAATTTCTCCATCTCAAGGGTTCAAACATTTTCTCCGGTCGACTCCCCAACATTTCTCCGATCAAACATTCTCCAATAGCTTATGAAAAACACTTACTTATCGTTTACAGCACGAGTTCGCCATCGCCTGGAGTGTAAAAGGGACCTTGCCTGAATTCCCTCTACACCACCATTGTATCGACTACTATGTATGTTAATTTTTGCCATGAATGTACCGGTACCAAGTGGTACCCCTCCAACCGTGACCTATCAGGACTCAGTTTGTACTAATGTAAGCTCTCCAGAGCACCTCTTAAGATATATAAATATAAAGAAGGGTCTTTCTCCTTCTTATGGATATTGTCTGGGGGTTTTTCAGCATGTGATCAATCGTGATGCTTTTTCCCCCTAGGTCAGTCCACCTCTATCATATGAATTGTCATATCTCCCATCTATCTCTTTATTACTAATGTATGTGAGCTAGGCACCGACCCCTCTGGTCCTAGCTCTCCAGTACCCCTCCTTGCACGTCATCTAGGTCGGTGAATTATGGAGGGCACTTAGAGAGGTGACCAGGTACCAGGATCAGATACCAAGTCCGGGTACGAGACTATTACGCCAGATGGGCGGGATGATATTTCTCCTACCTACAGCAGCACCTTACCGTTTCACCTTACCAGAATCACGGTAAGAAGTACCTACACCTGCTGCAGCCTCCGGGGTAGCGGGTTGATGGTGTTGATTGAGATTTTCATCCCGACTGGATTCTTCCGTTAATAGAAGTGAAAACCATAAACAGTAAAGAACAATCTTTAGGAATCAATAAATATATCTGAAAATTATTCCATATGCAGGGTTTCATCATCTACCCTAGTACAAAGAAAATTAGAAAAACATTAAAATTAAAAACAATAGAACCCAGAAGATGCATTGGAGCCCCGTCTTTGACGTCAAAATTGTTCTCCACCACTATACGCACCCATAGCTACCCAGCTCCACCCTCTTTCAAGAACTGTCCACACATTCGGCACGAAAAGGAAATCCCTTTTTATAAATCTTCTAGGTCGATCACCACAAAGAAATAGGGAAGTCAATTGTTTTTATCTAATTGGGCCACAGGAATGACTTTAAAATTGTGATCCATGTCTTCATGCGGCCCATTTTAATTTGACTGAGCACACTTTATGTCTCTTTTATTTATTTTTCATTCTTTGACTTTGGGCCTTGGATTTTCTTGGACTTGTGGTTTCAAATATTCCAACAATTGAAATAAGGATACGTCTTATTGATTATTTTCCAGATTCCATGTTATTTTACCTAGAACACAAAAATAACTCTAATTGAACTAAAATAAATAAATCAAATAGCTAACAAATCCAAATTAAGGGTTATAAATATGATATAAAATATGCCCATCAAATACCTCCAAACCTAGATTTTGCTAGTCATCGAGCAAAATAAAAACAAAAACTAAGAAAACTAAGAAAACTAAAAATTAACATCCTAACTAAACCTAAGCTAAGCCACAAACATATTTCTCCAAAAACCAATTAGATCAAAATGCGAATAAAGACAAATGCATGCTAAAGCCACTGAATAAAGACTAAAATTATGTCACTTATTTAAATGCATCACTAGTTTGATGAAAAACCCATACTTAAGACGATCTAGCTTCAAAACACACAGTCATCAAATGTCATAGATGTAATTCTCCTCGACTCTAATTCTCACAAGATGTCACTCATATGACACACAGAACCTAGAAAAATACACTCATCAAGCATATGCGAATGGAATTTATGTACAAGAAATTTTAAATTATTATCGCATATGAATATATAATATAGAAAAACTATTGAATTTATGCAAATGATCTGATGAACGGAATCAGACATTAAGAACAAGATAGAACACATGTTTCCTTTACTCTTAACCCTGCATTCTGAAAAGATCAATTAGGACTTTAATTTGGTTGTAATGGGGTCATGAGGTGAACGCTAGGAAGAACGGGATAAAGGTAAGCAACAAAACCTGGGACTATATCGAGAAATTTTCTAGTTGTCTTCAATGCTCGATTGAATACGTATGGATTCTTTCTTCTGCCTTGTATGTACATTTCACGATCCACCATTTCTCTTAATTTATGTGTCTTTGAACCCTCTCCACTCTTCTCATCACTTCCTCAATATAATCCCAAGCTATAAGGTATGGCTAAATATTAAGGCTTATTGGGTTTTCAGTTAACGTGGGTGATGAACGAAAAAGTCTTATAGTGTTTGGCTTCATAATTGGCTATGGAGCACATACACAAGGTAGAAAATATTTAAGGCCTTTTTGAAGTGAGTTTAAGCACACATTGCCTATGTCACTTCTAATGGTTCAACAAAATCAAGAGCAATTCCACATGTGATATCTTTTATGATGAATGTTCTTTAATATCCAATGCATAACCTATTGAGATCAATTTCTAATACTAAGAACCTGATAAGTATTTAGGAGTAGAAACAAACAAACCCTCTAATATGTACGATTTCTGGCTTAGTAAACTCGCAAGGGTAGTCTCCACTATTAATCAAGGCAATTCAACTAAGCATCCTATCTAATATCACATCAAGAGC
Source organism: Dipteronia sinensis (assembly GCA_033220585.1). Classification (NCBI taxonomy): domain Eukaryota; kingdom Viridiplantae; phylum Streptophyta; class Magnoliopsida; order Sapindales; family Sapindaceae; genus Dipteronia; species Dipteronia sinensis. Next base: position 36,712,958 of record CM065638.1, read on the forward strand.
ATGTCATAATCTTGTAAAAATGCAATGCAATACTTTAAGTGGCAAGACGTTAGTTTAAGCTCAGTGATTAAAGCACACACTTACGTCTCTAAAGGCAAACCTAAAAGCATCTTGAACTTGGTTATTTTGTAGAAAAAAAACTCAAAAAAGAAAAAGATATCTATTCTTTTTTTGAAACCAACTTATTTTGAATTGAAAATTTATTTCCCCACCCCCAAACCAATTGTAAACATTGTCCTCAATGTTTCCTCAACATAATAACCACAAATGCACATGAACATATCAAATACAGGAAATAAGAGACAATATCAAATAGTAAGGGAGAGATCACACCTTGTTGGTTCCGCAATGCATTCTAACAGAAAGAATATAAAATCACGAACACTTGTTAGAATTGCATTAGAACATCAACAAGATAAAAAAAATATTACAAAAACAAAGAAAAATATACCTACACATAACAAACAATTAATCAAAACTGACACTACTAACTCAAACAAACAAACGAGTAACAAAAACAGAAAAAAAAGGCAAAAATAAAACAAACTAAAACACAGACAAACAAATTAATCTAAAAGAACGAAATTGACCCCATTTTTTTTTCAATTTAACATCCTAACACTAACAGTAAAGAAAACAAAAATAAAATCCTAAAAACTAAAGAAAAAACAGGACAACACAATGGATCAACCATAATCATCCAAAGAATCTCCTCCACTTTCGAGTCTAACAGTGAAGTTTTCCGTACAAATAGTAAATGTGTAGACTCAAGAGAAGAAAAAGATTTAGTGACAACATTTTGTCCATCACTCACACAATCATTATTAATTCCTATGTCAAACTGAGTTAATTTCGTTTTCATTGGGTCGTCATCAAAATGTTCTAAAAATGGATCATGATATGCATGGTCAATCATGTTAATCTCACTTACCTTTTCTTGCTCTTGAAGTTGCTAACTAACATTAAAAACATTAAGCTCGACAGTCATATTCCTAAAAGACAACTTCAACACACCATTACGACAATTAATTATCGCATTAGATGTAGCGCAGAAAGGAAGACCCAAGATTACAAGAATTTGTCCACTAGTGTTCATTACAGGTTGAGTATCAATAATAATGAAGTCCACAATAAAATAAAATTTATCAACCTTAATCAGAACATCCTCTATGATTCCCTTAGGAATTTTAATAGACCTATCAGCTAATTGGAGTCTCACATGAGTGGGTTTTAGCTCCCCTAATCCTAATTGCACATACACAGAATATAGCAACAAATTAATGCTCGCACCTAAATCAAGTAAGGTCTTATCAATCACATGATCACCTATAACACAAGAAATAGTAGGACATCCAGAATCCTTAAACTTTACAGGAGTTTTCATTTGGATTATGGAACTTACAGGCTAAGTTAAAAATGCCTCTTTTAGAACATTTGTTTTTCTTTTCACAACACAGAGATCTTTCAAAATTTTGGCATATGCAGGCACTTGCTGAATAGCATCAAGAAATGAGATGTTTATACAAACTTGCTTAAACACATCAAAAATATCATTATGTGGTGTGCCTTTCTTTAATGGGGCAAGTCTCTATGGAAATGGAGCTCTAGAACATAGGGTGCAGTAGGCAAATCTAGCTCTAGCGACTCTGTAGAAGTGGGTTTCTCAACTATGTTCTCTTCACTAGGCTTACGACCAGGCCTCTCTGTTTCTTTCCTCTCCTTGGGTACACTCATATAATTAAAGAGTGATGACATATTTAACTTCCTCATGATGAACATTAGAGATAAGTAACAATCTTACCTCATATTGTCGACCCTTTGGATTAGGAACTGGCTGACTCGAGAGTTTCCCCATTTCTCTCTATCCTAGGACAGTGGCTAACTGACCCACTTGAGTTTCAATCATCAAGATAGCTTGCTGGATAGTTTGAATAAATTGATGCAAAGTGTCATCTGAGGAAGGTTTCCTTTGATGGGAAGCAAAATGGGGAATTGACTGAAAACCAGGAGGATGTGATGGATTAGAAGGAGCAAATTTTTTGCTCTCCACGACTCATGGGAGACTCTTTTTGCCTCCAAGAAAAATTGGGTGATTCCTATAAGAATTGAGTGCATTGCTTGCTCAACATAGCTCTTAGGATAGGTAGAGGATGGGTTGGCACATGAAGCACACATCTCACTCCTAACACTATTGGCAGTGTTCATCTTCTGACTCAAAGCTAATGCTTCTACCTTCCCATTGAGACTAGCTAAGGCACTCGTCGCATGTACATCATCTCTCACCTCATACAACCCCCTCTTTCTTAGGTACTTGTAATGACCTCTCCCCTTTGGTAGAAAAATCCCACTGTTGAGAATTTTCAGACAATGTCTATAGGAATTCCCAAGCATCCCTCTCCCTAAGATTTAATCATGAACTCAATCATATGTCGGTTTGACGTGGTCAAATCATTATAAAAATATTGCACAAGTCTCCAAACTTCAAAACCATGGTGGGAACATTTTAAAAGCAAGTCTTTAAATTTTTCCCAACACTCAAAAAAAATTTAACCCTCATTTTGATAAAAATCAGAAATTTCTCTCCTAAAGGTATTAGTTTTGGCCATGGGAAAAAATTTAGTTAAAAACTTGTTAACTAATATGTCCAACTAGTGATAGATCTAGGAGCTAGGAAGTTCAACCATGCTTTTCCCTTATCTTTCAATGAAAAGGGAAACAAACGAAGCCTAACTGACTCATCTGAAAAATTCTAGAAACGGAATGTAGAACAGATGTCAAGAAATGTCAAGAAATTCCTTAACATGCATGTAGGGATGCTCTCTATCTAACTCATAAAAAGATGGAAGAAGCTGAATTATAGCCGGTTTAAGTTCAAAGTGTGTAGCCGCAGTTTCCGGCAACACGATGCATGATGGATGATTAGCTGTAACATGTGAAAAGTACTCCCTAAGAGTTTTCTCGTTAGGTTCTACAATCTCAGCCATGTCAAAACTAACTAGAAAATCTAATCAAATGCCTAAAATAATTATGTTTCCAAACACACAAAACTAACGAAATTTATTAAAAATAAAAAGGAAACAAAAACTAACAAAGAATATAAAAACAACTAGATGACATGCATCAGACCTGACAGAACCAACAATGAAAAGAAAACAAATAAAATAAAATAAAGAGTATGTAAGAACCTTTATTTTGTGATTGGTTTATTTCATGACATAACACATTAGGGATGATTTTGTAATGGGTAGCTTAAGGTTTCATTGGCAAGCTTCCAAGCATCTTTATAACTTCAAGAGAAAATGCAAGAGCAAAAGGTAATTCACTTTGAATTGATTCTTGAAGAGATTAGGTGCACACACACACTTACATGCATTCTCATATAACTTTGCATTTGGGTTTCCTTGATTGTGTGCAATTATGTCTCAACTCACACAAGCACATATTTGTTTGTCTTTACGTGTGGTTGTTGTGTTTTACGTTTTCCGTTGTGTGTTCGGAAACTTCCTCACTCGCACGATGGCGTGCTTGTGTTGTGTCCATGCTTGCACGTTGGTGTGCTTGAGTCTTAGCGCGATTTGTAACCATAGAGATGTTCCATTTATGCTCTCCTGGATTGGTATTTGGTTACATGGTCTTATACCATGAGTTTGGGGATTTTTGTTATTGACCCATTCTGACCTTTGATCACTCTTTTGACCATAACTCTTTTTATAGTTATCCAAATCTTGTTTGGTTAATTGCAGTAGAAATTAGACTTCTATAGCTTTCCAACGGTATATTATTTGTAATATTTTATGACCGTTTGGTTTGGTTTTGAAGTCTCCAAATTGACCACTGAAACAGAGTATCTCTGCTGTTATCCGTTTTTGACCTTTGGTCACTTAAATGACCTTAACTCTTTCTAGAGAAATCAAAACCTTCTTCTCTAAAATGGAGTAGAAAGTAGGCATCCATACCTTTCCATTGGTGTATTATACGAAAGGTTTCAATATCTTTTGGTCATGTTTTGGGTCTCTCGAAACTGGAGCTGGTGTGCTGTCTAGTGAGTAAAGCGACTTCCAAAGCGACTTTGTGCAAGTCGCCTTGAATGTCGCCTTAGACATCAATTTTTCTCCATAACATAAAGCGACATGTAAGGCTATATGTGCAAGTAGCCTTGGATGTCGCCTTTTGCACCAGAAATCAGTTTTCTCTTCAAAACGACGTAGTTTCACTTGGGCACCTATAAATACATCCTTAACTCATCTTCTTCAGTGGATGACTCTCAAGAACCCAGAAAATATACCCTAGAGAGAGAGAGCTCGTTTTAGAGAGAGAAAGCTTCATTTAAGCTTTGATTAACTCTCCAAACCCAAAACCCAAGCATCCATTGCATCAATCTTTCATGGGTCTTCATCATTCATGACTTGGTAAGTAAGAACAAACCTTTAATCTTTGATTATTGTTCTTTAAGTCCAAGAGTTCGTTTTTATTGCATATGATTTGTTGAAATCATTTTTGAATGCATTTATTGTTGAATGATGACATGATTGGGTTTGTATTTTGCTAGCTTAATTGATTAGGTCATTTTTGCCTAAAAGCTAGGTTATAAATATTCATGTATGATTAATTGATAACTAGGTTGATAGATTGTGTTTTAATCAACTAGTTAATGTTAATGAATATTTATGTGTGTTGTATTTTGATAGCTTGCATGATTAGGTGTTGTTTTCCTAAATAGCTAAGACTTGATTATTCTTAAGAGATTAATTGATAATTAGATTGATAGATTTGTGTTTATCAATCTAGTTAAGCTCTCTTGAATATTCAAGGTTGTTTGTTGACAATTAAGTTGTTGGAAAATCTCTACACAACTAATTGAGTTTGTTTGTGATAGAATTTTGTCTAAGACTTGAATTTAGTGAATGATTAAATGTTTTGTCTCAATCACATGAATATATGCTAAGTTTATGTTGAATACATTGTGAGCATATTTGTTGATTCATTGTGATTGTTTGTGATAACTAGGATTGTTGTTATTCATATCATCTAGCCAAGTCTTTATGCTTTGCATTTAGACATTTGACAACTTGGATTTGTTTCTACAAACTCCTAGTTGGGCAATTTGTGTGAGTCTAGCACGTGATTGCATTTGAGCATTTTTGGCATGTTCACATTTAGACATTGATCTCTTCATTGAGTTAAGTCTTGTGGCTACGGGTGGTAGTTACGCAAGCAAGAGAAGCCTTGCAACCAAGGGTGTGGTTGGCAAGCATTTGGTCGGGAATCCATTATAAAAGGCATGCAGGTAGATTAGGAGGTGCTCACGCCAAGAGTAATGGATCCGGGAATATCACTAGGGATTGAACCAATAGTGGTGAGTGGTAGTGTCCATAGCCTGATATTATCTAGAGTGAGAGTTCGCGAATCACTTGAGGGTGTAACTTTCTCTTCATATAGTGCATTTGGTGACTAAGTGGCTAGCGTGGCTAGTCCCGTGGTTTTTCCCGTTTGGAGGGTTTCCACGTAAAAATCAAGTGTTCTTTATATTCCGCACTTTTACTTGATTTTGTATGTTTGTTTATGTTGAGTTATATTGTTAATACTGACTAATTGAAAAATTGGTAATAATCGATTAACAACCCATTCACCCCCCTCTAGGTTGTATTAGACACACGCTTTTGAGTAGTATTTTCAAAGAGATTAAAACACAACAACTAACACCTGACACAAACTAAAAAATATTAAGAATAACTAACCAACAAAAGTAAACACAAGGCTACTGTCCTAATTTTTTTTCCTTTTTTTTATTCAAACAATAAAATAAAACCTAAACTATAACTAGTGGAAGAATTAAATAAATCTACATTAACTAATCTTTCAAGCAATCCCTGGCAACGGCGTTAAAAACTTTTTGTACTAAATTTTAAAAATACTTGCAAGCGCATGAGTCTATTGTAGAATAGCTAATGCGAGCACGAGGTCGTTCCTATGAGGTTTGTGAAAAACTAATCGAATCTAAATTTAATCTAATCCTAACCTAGTTAACTGAATATGATGAATTAAATTAAAATTAAGGTCGAAGGCAATTAATAAAGAATAATAAGGTATCGGAATCCACCACTGTGTAATTTCATAACTTCCTGATAATTTATTAACTCCCCGAATTAGAGTGACAATTAAAAATCAATTCAATGTCTATCCATGAATTTAACAATAACCACATTAATCAAAATCTTAATCTGGTTTTCCTTCACTTCAAAATACAACCCCTAAACATTCTATGTATCCAAATTAATGAAAAACAAAGAATCAAAGGATTTATAATTAACGTTACGAAACCAATCATTGATTAAAATATATACCTAACTATCAAAAATACGTGATATTATAGATGAAATGGTTTTATATTAAAAATCAATAGAAACAAAAACCATAAATATTAAAGAACAATATTTGAAAATAAATAAATATATCTGAAAATTATCCCACAACATAGGGTTTCATCGTCTACCCTAGTACAAAGAAAATTAGAAAAACATTAAAATTTAAATAACAATAGAACCCGGAAGATGCATTGGAGCCTTGTCTTTGGGAGATGGCTATGGTACAAAGGGTGGGTGTGCTTTGTACCATACAACAACACAAAAAGCAATATATAAACAATAAAAAAAAAAGTTAGTGTTAGCCAGCTAAAAAAAGCAACCGGTTTCAACCGGTTGCTGTAGGTTTAATAATTTTTTAATATAATATATAAATATATATTAATAATGTAATTATATTATATTACATAATAATTAATAAAAAATAATTTGATGTAAAAAAAATATTGAAAAAATTCATTTCAAATATATGAAAATTAGAAATATTATTATTTAAGATAAATAAAATAAAATAAAATAAAAAGTATAAAAATTTTTGAATTTCAAGAACGAGTTCAACGTAGGTTGAACAAGTTTAACGTTCGTATTAACGTTAAACTTGTTCAATGAACAAGTTAACGTAAACCTTCATGAACAAGTTTAACGTAGGTTGAACAAGTTTAACGTTGGTTGAACAAGTTTAACGTTCATCTGAACGTTAAACTTGTACATTGAACAAGTCAACGTAATTCTTCATGAACAAGTTCAACGTATGTTGAACGAGTTTAATGTTTATCTTATAACGTTAAACTTGTTCGATGAACAAGTTAACGTAAACCTTCATGAACAAGTTCATCGTAGGTTGAACAAGTTTAACGTTCGTATTAACGTTAAACTTGTTCAATGAACAAGTTAACATAAACCTTCATGAACAAGTTCGACGTAGGTTGAACAAGTTTAACGTTCGTATTAACGTTAAACTTGTTCAATGAACAAGTTAACGTAACCTTCATGAACAAGTTCAACGTAGGTTAAACAAGTTTAACGTTCATCTGAACGTTAAACTTGTACATTGAACAAGTCAACATAATTCTTCGTGAACAAGTTCAACGTATGTTGAACGAGTTTAACGTTTATCTTATAACGTTAAACTTGTTCAATGAACAAGTTAACGTAAACCTTCATGAGTAAGTTCAACGTAGGTTGAACGAGTCTAACAGTCATCGGAACGTTAAACTTGTTCAATGAACAAGTCAACATAAATCTTCATGAACAAGTTTAACGTAGGTTGAACGAATTTAACGTAGGTTGAACGAGTTTAACGGAGGTTGAAAGAGTTTAACGTTCGTCTTTACGTTAAACTTGTCCAGTGAACAAGTCAACGTAAATCTTCATGAACAAGTCAACGTAAATCTTCATGAATAAGTTCAACGTAGGTTAAACAAGTGTAACGTTCATATCAACGTTAAAATTTTTCAGTAAACAAGTCAACTTAAATCTCCATAAACAAGTCTTTCGTGGATGTTGAACAAGTCTTTCGTGGATGTTTAACGTTTATCTGAACTTAAAATTCGTTTAGTGAACAACTCAACGTAAATCTTCATTTTTTATTTCAATAATTAATTTGTAAAACATAAATACATATTAGTGATTTACTCATTATCATGTTTAAAAGTTTTGATTTTCCCCCAAATTGTTAACCAAATATGTAGTATCAATAATCTTCATGATAGTGATTTACTCATTATCACGGTTTATGTTGACATTGCTATCACCTGATATTGCTAAAGCAAAGGGACGCTGAATTAGTCATTAATATGATTTTAGAAAGAAATCCCTTAGTCTCATTGAGTGTGTAGATTGCCATCCTCCATCTGCTTGAGTGTTTGGGTTTCCTTTCTATTTCTTTGCCTCGTAGATCTACTTACAATGTTTCGTAAAGTATTGAGGAGATTACTCATCCTAAAGCTTTTGCTTTGCTAGAAGAGGTTAACCCTCTATTGTTTCTCTAATTCTAGCTGATTGGCAGAGTATTTTGTAGTTTGGTTTTCTTTGATGGTTTTTTTTTTTATTTCACAAAAATAAAAATAAAAAAATCAATTAATGAATAAATATATATACAATTAATAATAAAATTCAGAAAAATTAATTTAAAAAAATTCTAATATTGTCAACAGTTAATATAAAAATATTTTCCTACCTAGTGAATATTTCCTCTCAATTTCAGTTTAAAATTTACAGTAATAAATTTAATAATTAACGATTACCCCTCATTGTCAATATTTTGTTTGCCAAGTTCCCAACAACATGCTTAGTCTTCAGAATCTTCAAATTCAACCTAACTTGTACAAAAAAAAAGGTTCAATAATGACTGATGTAATGCCATAAAGAAGATGAAAACACACCACCAAAAAGCTTGAAATAAAAGACTCCTATGAATGAAAATATAATTATATTTAATATAATTAGATGGTCTAGACATATGGGAAATACTACCGTAAAAGTTTCAATGTAATCTATGATCATTAGCATAGCCAAACAATCTTGTTTTTCCCAAATCTGTCCAGTAGAGACCTTATCCGACCTCTGTCCACTCCGAAATTTATATCAATATTTTTACCCATGTATAACTTACAAAATTTTCCAGATTTAATCTAGAGATATAAGGTAATCTACAGTAAAATTTTCAGATCAATACGAAGTCATTAGAACATACAAAAATATCAATCTTTCATGGTTTCCAGAAACTGTCTTAGTAGAATTCTAATACTTACCTCTGTCTATTCCAAAAATCATAACAATATTTCTACATATTTAGAAATCATGAAACTTTACAGATTGATACTAGACATATACATCTACCGTCATGTAACTTTTCATAGTTTTTAACTATCATTAACCAACTCAAAACAATTTTACGAAACCTATCTAGTCTTGTAAAAACAGGGATCTCCAGAAATCTTATGCAACGGTCCGAAAATTCTAATTAAAAACATGCGAACAACCATGAACTATGGAATGACTATAAATCAATCCTATACATATTCTCATTGGAAATGGCAAATGGTCGTCGGTCTTCATCGAAAATGATATCGTGGGAAATAATCTTTTTTTGACGAGCCGTTGGAAATACAAAATTTCTATGGGCCATTAGTGATTGGAGATAAAGGAACTATGCCGTCGGAAAAAGATTTTGGAAACTAAGTTAAAGAATCATTTACCGTGAGAGATGATGGTCGGAAATAATATATATATTACCAAGGAACGTTGCGGTCGGAAATAATGTTTTCTTAACGAAACATGTTGTTAGAACTTAGGATAGGCATGATTTAATAATGTATTTCCAAGGGACACAATGGTCAATAATAATATATTTTTGATCAATGTAGCAGTCACAATTAATGTATTTTTAAGGAGTGAAGCAGTTGGAAATTATTTACTTCCGTAGTTAGAAATAATATATTTCCAAGGATAGGCATGATGCCGGTTCAGTTCGATCCGGCGAACCGAACCGGAACTGGCGTCAAAAATACCATATTTCCAATGAGCCCCATGGTAAAAAATAATGTACATTTGTTTCTTTTTGCCATAAAAATAAAAATAACAAAATATTGTCCAATATTACAATTAATTCAACATATTTTGAATATATACAAATTACATTGTCCAATATTAAAAATAACAAAATATTAACTTCTGTTCACAAACTAGGAATCTTCTTTCAAAATGTAAAAATTAATCTTTTATCGAGTTGTTTGAGAGCCTAAATTTAATTTCTTTATTGTACAGATCTGCAAAATAGAATAAAGAAAAATAACTAACTTCACAAAATAACTGGAAAATATATTGCAGAAATTAAATATACGATAAAAATTTATATACACTATCAGATTGCCTTGTACACAATAATTAAAAATAAATATATATAAATAAAACTCAAATGTTAAGAACTCCAACTAAAAAAATAAAATGAACACATAAAATGAAAACACATAAAAAATAATGAAAAATAAGAGAAGTGTAATAATAACAATAAATGAATTCTTGATTCTTAGAAGCGGGGAATAATAACCTAAATCTTTTGAGTAAGTTCTCATCATTAAAGGCACACCACAAATGGAATTATTCATCTCTACAAAAATATACTACAAATTCCATTTGCCATGTTGTAGCAAACTGAAAATTCACATAAAACCCATTCCACTCATCAGTATTCCATTCCATATATCTGTGTGGACTCCACTTACTAATTCATGACATCATTTGGCAATTCAACTTGGAACATGGAAACTACTTACCAGAAACAAGAAGCATGAGTCTAAATTGGAATTACACCTCATTATGAATCTGCAATTATCAAATAAAGATGATATATCAAGTTGAACTACTACTTCCTAATCCATGTTGAGATAACTTTTACCCATTTACATGAAACTATTATTTAAGTTAGGTTTTATTAACATTTGACAAATCATAAAAGATTTCTGCATCAATTAGCATTCATCTAAAAACTCATTATTTTAACCCAAGATCTGCCATCAGTTTGACTCTATCAAAAAACAACAAATTATTGAATTCTAAAGGATGAATCCTCTGATTACAAAATAAGGTTAAAACTGTTGGCAATAGAAAACTTTAAAGCAATCCATATCACTTGTTACATTGAGTGAAAAATGGTTATGTCATCTCCATAGAATAGACTTCTTCAACTAAAAAGCATAAATTTCGATATACCTTTGGTGGGTGGGCATCTCTAATGTGATTGTTTGCAAGAATCCACTGGTGGTTTCCCGTGAAATCAGCTCGCCCTATTATTCTGGAAAACAAGAAAGACCAATGATTCTATATTTGAGTGCTAAATCAATAGATTGATCTACTGAATACCAGTCCAAGTGTCCAACAACACAAACAGGATTTGTCAAACAAATACGAATCAACTTTTCTACTGAGATTCTTCAAGACAAGACAGAATAAACCATCATCTACGTATCTAACATGTCTATCGTATCATAGAAACAAGTTAATCTCACAAATCCACCAAGAATATACCCCAAAATAAAAATCACCCAGAAAATAATTATGATAGACATCAAAATCTAAAAAACATGAATCAGCAAAACATAAATTGAAGTGTCTAAATACATGATAAACTGAAGAGACTCTTGCAAGTAAGTAGTTGTCTCTCTATTGAAGAATGTAGCACAAGCCAGTAAACATTTAAAAACTTCAAAATCTAACTACGATAAGAAACACTACTAAATTTTGCTGAAAATCAAATGACAATTAGACAACCTCCAAGTACAAAAGTGTTTATGCCTTTTACATGGACAATACATTGAAATTGAATACACAAACAACAAGCAGAGGGAAAATTGGAAACTGCTAAACAGGGCACAGCTACACACCCACCCACCCATTTCATATAAAACTGGGTAAAAATTTCATACTAACATCTTCCAGCCAAAAATCAATCCTTAGCCCTCCTTGACAAAGAAAAAACACTACTCTTAAACAAGCTTTAGCTCAACTTTACTTAATTACTAGAACCCTAATATCTTTTATGAGATTTCAAGTGTTTCTAAAAATATTTAAGACTAATAATCATAATAAAAGGAAACATCCAACTCAATTCTAACACATAATGAAGTCTGAGTACCTCTATAATAAATTAGAACTCTTTATTTCCCAAATGCTACAGCTACACATACTAAAAGTAGAGGTTATGTAAGAGATATCAAATACTCACCATCATGCATCAGTGATAGATAAACAGAACAAGGAACTGGTGTCATTCTCTGCAACAAAATATAATTTAATAAGGACACTAACTAAATGAGTGCATCTACCAAAAAGTACTAAAAATAATACAATTCTAATTAATTTCATGTTTAAAACAATTATTCATCCAATCAAACAAGCCAATGAACAAACATCAAGCTGCATTTAATTCCACCTATCATCAAATTTCTGAAATTGATCAAAAAATGTAGCTTAACTTCAGCATATCAACATTAGTGGGTTTTATATAGCAACATAGTGGAATTTTCTTCATATTCATAATCATAACGAATTCATTCAAGTACATATAGGAGGATAATTGAAACTGGAACGGGTAACCTTTGTAATGATTTCAAGATAATATCTGCATAACGGATTTTCAAATGAGTAACAACTATTAGACTATACAGAAAACGTTTTCCAATTATACCTCACAATACATGTTAAATTCAATAAAACTGCAAAAGAGCTTGGCTGAACTATATAACCTTGGCCTTTAGTTCTGTTCAAAGCTTCAAGCATAACTAAAGGGAAAAAAATGGAAGCAAAGTCTGGCTCAAGAAAAGTGCTCATGTTTAACTCACCTGTTACTATGTAAATCCTATGTAACTCACCTGGTACAAAACAAATATATGACAAAAAAGTAGTCAATTCCTCATTATTTAAATGAGAGAATTTAGGCAAGATATCACTATACCTCTCAGTGTTAATCCTAGTTATGTCTCAATTTCATGAGCCAAAATTTACTAAATTTCAGTACATATTTAAGACTCAATTGTCTGGAATTAGGATCTTAAATTTCAGTACATATTTCATGAGCCAAAAAGTATCCTTAGGAATGAATGAAATAGATAGTGCAGCAACATAGAGGAGGCTATCAATAGTATGCATAAGATAAGCCAGCAACCCAATAGCATGCAAAACAAAGTCCAAAAACAAAAAAATAGAGCAAGTCCATACTTTGTTGTGTCCAGAAACTACATTATGGGGCTAGACAGGCAAACCAGTTAGTTGTAATTTTATTTTTACTCATGAAAATTGTTTGAATACAGATGCATCCTACTCACTAGCGTTGTTTCTCAGCTCACATAGACACATTTTCACGGGCCAATTACAGTCATTCTCAGCCTCCCACTCCACAATCACCAAATATAACATGAATTCACACACATAAGCCCACATTTCGAAACTTCAAATTAAAAAACACAACATAACTAGTTGTGGAATAAATGATTCACATACAAAACCACATCCTTTAAAACAATTGTGCAGAAATAAAGGATTCCAGCGGTCTTTAATTTAGGTATGTGAAAACTAAAAAAATAATAATTAATGGTAATTAATACTAAACTCTAATATACAAAGAGGTATGCTCTAACTCCAGAGCCACAACTGATAGTAGAAATAGGCATGCAACATTGCTATAATGACACCAAGCATCTAACAACACCTACACACTCTAAAATTCATTTACCAAACAAAAACCAAGAAAGAGAAGGCTAAGGGAAATTAATTATTAGTACTCACATATTTCATTCATATCATATATTCATATCGACATCTTAAATTCTGTAGAACCCCCGGTTCATGAAGATAAGCCAGCTTTGTCATATCATCCACACTAGATGAAGGAAATTCAACATCCCTTGAATAGACACCAGAGGTTTTGGCAACCACCTAGAACTCAAATCAAGAAGATTTCATTAGAACCACAAATTTCATGTAATTGAACAATAAATGAATCAAGCCTTCAATTTCATAAAGATACAATCAACATGACATCTATATTAACATTTAAACAAAATAAAAACAATTTTAATTTCACAGTTTTTTTTTTCATGCCCAAAACCATGGCCCAAAACGATTTTAAAAACCATGCTAATATACAAAACCCACATCTTCAAAAAAAAAAAGTATATGAACAAGAACACTAATCGAACAAAAAATAATTACCAAAAAATTACCTTCTCATTTTTGGAATTCGATGACCGAGGCTCGTTTGAATCTAACCCAAACCTTGGTCAGATGAAACACCTATAAACATTGTCCTAAAACCTAAAATAACTCAACAACACAAACAATAGAGGATGTGGGCAAAAATTTGAAGCAAACTAAGGAAGGGAAAGCTTACCATGTTCTGAAAGTGGATCCATCGCCGAATCCGCCTGCTCTTCCACGTGCCGCCGCCGCCATTGAAGTCCTCAAGGACTGGCTCCAGACCTACTAGTTGAAGAAAGAAGAAGAAGGACCAATGACACCAAGCTCAGATCTTCTTCGTTCGATACAAAAGAATCAGTTTCGGGTCTTCTAAGTGGCCGACCTTGCTCTGAATCCTGTCCAAAACCGAGTACTTGCCGGAAACCATGCAAGATTGAGAGGCGATCTAGAAAGTGAGAGTTGGGAGAGAAAACTAGATGGAGAATGAGAGGAGAGAGACATAATTTGTTTTGTTTGGGTAAGAAACCAGTGTAACCGGTTGCTGGTGTAACATTAATTTCTGATTTTCTCTTTTAACAGGTGAATTTTTTTCAAAAGTGGTTGTTGTATGGTACAACACACTCTCTTATTTGTACCTTAGCATGACCCCTTGTCTTTGACATCGAAATTCTTCTCCACCACTACACGCACCCATAGCTACCCAGCTCCACCCTCCTCCAAGAACTGTCCACACATTCGGCGCAAAAAGCAAATCCCATTTATAAATCTTCTAGGTCGGTCACCTCAAAGAAATAGGGAAGTCAATTCATGTTTTTATCTAATTGGGCCACGTGAATGACTTTAAAATTGTGATCCATGGCGTCATGTGGTCAAATTTAATTTGACTGAGCACACCTTATACCTCTCTATTATTTATTTTTCATTCTTTGACTTTGGGCCTTGGATTTTCTAAGACTTGTGGTTTCAAATATTCAAACAATTGAAATAAAGATACGTTTTATTGATTTTTTTTCCAGATTCCATGCTATTTTACCTAGAAAACAATAATAACTCTAATTCAACCTAAATAAATGAATCAAATAGCTAACAAATCTAAATTAAGGGTTATAAATATGATATAAAATATGCCCATCAAAACCCTACCAGGTTCCTCCAAAATTCTAGAGTCAGTTGAAGGGGAGTGAGCTGAAGAGCGTGAAGCGCCCTATGAAGAGTCGAGTGAGGGGGTAGCCTGACTCCACATTAAAAAGATGAGACATGAATAGGAAGCTGGTTGGGGGGAGGAGAGTAGATGTCATATCCCTGGTACGGTATGGTGAGGGATATGTCAGACGGGATCATAAATTCCCTCCTCTGACGTCTAATTGAGTCGGGGGGTACAGGTAAAGTTGAGAACTGCACTGGAAGTCGTTGGGAAATGTGAGTACCCTGCCGGTCAAGGGCGCAACTGTAGGGAAAAATTAACTAAAACCGCAGCGGAAGGCGAAAAGTAGATTTTCGTATAGTTTAAAATTTTTCTAAAGATTTTAACCTTAACCCTTTAATTAATAAAACACAAATATACGGTTAGAGTTAAATACCTCTTGTCGCGTGATCCGATTGACTTACGTCGATGGTAATCCTGCAAGATCTTCAATCCTAGCACGTACGTGAATCACCTAGGAGTGTGGTCTCCCTTTTTTTCTTTGAATTGCTTACCTGAGAATGGATGTATGGAACTTCTGATCCTGATCTTCAATCCCAAAACGCCAAGAGCCTAGAAAAATAGTTCCGGTTACTTTTGAATTCACAATCGATATGATTGGAACTTGCGTAACCCTAAATCGAAAGTGTGCACAAAACCTTTTGATGTTAAAGGCTTGCAAGTGCACTATCGAATGAGAACTTATTTTTCTTTTTCTCTCTTGGGCGAAATTCTATGTGTATTGAGTAAGATTTTTATTTTTCAAAGCAAACAAAAATCTCTCTCCCTCGAGCTTTTTGGTGGCCGAAATTTATCACCTTATATTTATAAGGTGACCGAAATTTCTCCTTCTCAAAATAGGGTTGGCCGAATTGTTTGTGTAGGAAATCTAGGGTTGGCCAATTTCCTTACTTGAAAAGGAATTGTGCTTTTCCCTAATTCCTATCAATTTAAGAATCCTAACCCTTATAGGACTAGGGTGGCAGAATTCTTTGTGTGGTATGGAGTGTATGTGGACTTAATCCTTACCACATTTGGACTCCTATCACTTAAAAGAATTCTAACCCTAATCCAACACATAGTATTTTATTTATTGATCAGGAAAAGATTTTGATTTAAACTATTAATTAATTTCCATTTAATCAAAACAATAAAATAAAATAATATCTTGGGCTATTTTATTAGCCTTGCCGCCCACACCATATATATATGGGACTAATATTATTTTTCTTATTTTATTTAATCCATTAGACTTTAAATAAAAGCCCACATGTGAACCAGACTTATTCTTACTAAAAGAAACAAACCCACATGTCTCCTTTTAATATATTAATATAATAGAGTAGCCCATTAAATAAATAATAGACATATTATATTCTTAATATATTAAATGCAATTCTAGATGGACCCATAAATTGGTCCGGTAGAATATATCAAGTGATCCATGTAAGTACGTGTGGATTGTGGATCTTGGCGGGCTATCTAAATTTAAGCTTCAATAGACATAACCTAATCACAATCAACAAATGATTCATTTAGGTCCGATCTATTAATTTTAACTCATTCCACTAAAGAGCTAAAATTGAACTCTTAAATAAAGATAGAATAAAGAGATGTTTCTCATTCATACCCTAGACAATCTTATAGGAGATGGTGTATCCTCGTGAATAATATCAGTAATCGCTAAGAGCTCATAGGCTGCCTATAGCTCTCCAAGTTACCATATTTCCTCATATGACCACATTTTGAACTTGGATATTTTGACTTGTCCAGAAGCCATGTCTTCAATAATCATTATTGAAAACTCAACGTTGAGATTTAATATCCAATACCTCAAAACATCCATATGATGATATTATACTCTCATTTAATAAATGGAGCCACGATGTCCATATCTATAAATGAAGTCCTCTATCGATTAACAAATGAATACCACCAAACTATCGAGGATAGACTATGCTATATAATCGTACCATTGATAGCTCAAATGATAACACTTGCAACCATAAGTCCATCATTTATCTCAGTATTAAGATCGACTCTCCGATTGTCCTAATAATGAAAAGACTTATATCTAGTGACGATTCTAGATAAAGTATTTCATTGTGATCCTGTTCAATGCACCCAGTGCACTAGATTCTTTTACTCGAAAACCTTTCGATGATTTTAGACTCATCATAACTCATTTCATCCCACTCAAATGCTAGTAAAAGAATTCTACAACTTTATCAAGATAGAGGTGCCCAACCTTTAACTTAAGTTGTGAACGTTATTCAAGACTAACTAAAGAATTGTGTCTACCTCACACATATCCGGATGTATGAATAATTCTTCATATCTCATAGTCTTTTGACCTTATGATTATTTACCTTGACAATTATAATAATAAATGTTATAAGTATTTGTAAAAATCAGAAAACACTTTATTAATATGAAAAAATTGTCAATTACAATATTACACTCTTGCTATTGAGCATAATCCTAACAATCTCCCACTTGCGCTATAGCAAGTGTGTCATATCTCTCATTCCCATCTTCTCTAGGTGCCTATCAAAACTCTTCTGAGGTAGAGCCTTTGTGAAAGGATCCGCTAGATTTTCTTGCTGACGCGATTTTGGTGATCGTCACGTCTCCCCTATGAACAATTTCCCTTAAAAGGTGATATTTCCTTTCTATGTGTTTACCTCTCTTATGACTTCTTGGTTCTCTCGAATTAGCCACTGCTCCACTGTTGTCACAGTGTATAGTGATCTGCTTATTCGCATTAGGAACCACTTCCAAGTCAATCAAGAATTGGCGGAGCCAAACAGCCTCTTTTGCAGCTTCGCATGTAGCAACATACTCAGTTTCCATGGTGGAATCAACAATACAAGATTGTTTGATACTCCTCCATATGACTGCTCCTTCTCCAATGGTAAACACAGATCCTGATGTGGATTTTCTAGGAGTCGGAATCCAACTGGAAATCAGAATCTGTATACCCAACGGGAATTAAATCCCCTCAGAGTATACAAGCATATAATCTCTAGTTCTTTTAAGATACTTGAAAATATGCTTGACTGTCGTCAAATGATCATGACCAGGTTTCGATTGAAACCTGCTAACTATGCCAACAACAAAACAAATATCTGGTCTAGTACAGAGCATTGCATACATGAGACTTCCAACTGCCGAGGCATATGGAACTCTACTCATGAATTGCCCTTCATGCTCATTCTTAGGAACCTGTTCCTTAGAAAGTTTGATTCCATGTCTAAAAGGTAACATACCTTTCTTGGAATCTTGCATGGAAAATCTAGACAAGATTTTATCAATGTATGAAGCTTGGGATAATGCAATCGTTCTATTCTTTCTATCCCTTATTACTTGGATACCAAGAATATAACTTGCTTCTCCTAAGTCCTTCATATCAAATTGTTTTGCTAACCATTCTTTTACTGATGTCAATACACCTACATCGTTTCCAATGAGTAGTATATCATCAACATAAAGAATGAGGAAAACCAACTTGTCACCTTTAATCCTTTTGTATACACAAGGTTCGTTAGGGTTTTGAATAAATCCAAAACCTTTCACAGCTTGATCGAACCTTATGTTCCAGGATCTGGATGCTTGCTTCAGTCCATATATGGACTTTTGCAATTTGCATACTCTTTCCTCTTGGCCTTTTTCAATGAATCCTTCTGGTTGCATCATGTAGATGCTCTCGTCAAGACTTCCATTAAGGAAAGCTGTTTTGACGTCCATTTGCCAAATCTCTAGGTCTAAAGATGCTGCAATGGATAAGAGTATCATAATGGATTTAAGCATGGCCACAGGAGAGAAGGTTTCCTCGTAATCGATACCTTCTTTCTGAGTATAACCTTTAGCTACCAGTCTAACTTTAAAGGTTTCCACCTTACCATCCATACCTCTTTTCCTCTTGTATACCCACTTACACCCAATGGGTTTTATCCTTTTAGGCAAGTCTACAATGGACCAGACTTTGTTATTGAACATCGATTCAATCTCAGATTGCATTGCCTTTTGCCAATGATGACAATCAACATCCTCCATTGCTTCCTTGTACGTGTAGGGATCATTGTCTGGGAGATTCTCCACAGATTCTCCTAGACCGATGTATCTTTCGGGTTGTGTTATAACTCTCCCACTACGACGAGGAATGGTAGGTTGTTAATTTTGTGTTGGAGTGGAACTTACAATTGGGCTAGGTTGTGAAACCTCTTGTGGAATTGTGTCTCCTGACATTTCATTCAGGACAATTCTACTTTTGGGCACAAAATTATTCATATAGTCCTTTTCTAGAAATGAAGCATTTGTTGAAACAAATACTTTTAGATCATTAGGACTATAGAAATAATATCCTTTTGTTCCTTTTGGATACCCCACAAATATACATGTTTCTGAACGGGACTCCATCTTTTCTGTCTTTCCTTTCAACACATGTGCAGGACAACCAAATATCCTCATGTGTTGTAAACTAGGTTGCCCAGTCCATAATTCATGTGGGGTTTTAGCGACAGATTTAGATGGTACATCGTTTAGAATGTATATTGCTATTTGTAGAGCATATCCCAAAAAAAAATAGGAAGTGTTGAATAACTCAACATTGACCTAACCATCTCTAAAAGAGTTATATTTCTCCTTTCTGCTACCCCATTTTGTTGAGGTGTACCTGGTGCAGAAAACTGAGAAACTATCCTATTATCAATAAGATATTGCTGAAACTCTCCATATAGATATTCTCCACCACGATCAGATCTCAAGATTTTTATATGTTTCTCAAGCTGATTTTCTACTTCAACTTTGAATGCTTTGAACATGTCAAAAGCATCCGACTTATGTCTCATGAGATACACATAACCAAATCTTGAGTAATCATCTGTAAAGGTGATGAAGTACTCATATCCACCTCTAGCTTGAATGCTCATAGGACCACATACATCAGTGTGTATTAGTCCTAAACATTCAGTGGCTCTTGCACCTTTGGTATTGAACGGCCTTTTGGTCATTTTACCTTCCAAACAAGATTCACAAGTTGGTAGATCATCAACCTTTAAGTCACTTAAAGGTCCGTCACATACCAATCTTTTAATCCTATTAAGGTTAATGTGACCTAGGCGTAAATGCCAAAGGTAGGTTTCATCTTTTGATAATTTTACTCTTTTACGATTAGGTTCCGTTATTTCT
Source organism: Dipteronia sinensis (assembly GCA_033220585.1). Classification (NCBI taxonomy): domain Eukaryota; kingdom Viridiplantae; phylum Streptophyta; class Magnoliopsida; order Sapindales; family Sapindaceae; genus Dipteronia; species Dipteronia sinensis. The sequence goes on from CM065638.1 coordinate 36,733,388, forward strand.
GTGTCTAACGAGTGAGAGATATTTCTATGCAAAAAGAATAGACCGTTTTCCAATGTACCTTTGCAAACAATTTTGTCATTCTTACTAATAATAAAAGCTTTATTAAAAGTAACCGAATATCCAAATTTATTTAAACAAGAAACTGAAATTAAATTCCTCTTGAATTGAGGTACATAATAAACGTCTACTAAATCTAAATGCCTACTAGAATCTAAAATAACTCTAATATCTCCCACTGCACTTGCAGACACTAACGTTCCGTTGCCCAAGCGCAAATTGACTTCATCTTCATTCAGCCTTCTCCTTTCTTGGAACCCCTGCAAGGAATAACAAACATGATTAGTGGCTCCAAAGTCTATGATCCAAGAATCAGTAGAATCTGCCAGAAAACATGTTTCAAGATAATTAATATTATCTTCTTCCTTCTTATTCTGGGACTTTGGGCAATCTCTTTTCCAATGTCCCTTTTCACCACAAAGGAAGCATTTCCCTTTGATCTTGGTTACTTTCTTAGTTTCCTTCTTGGTAGGCCCAAGTTGCTTTTTCTTATGTTGTTTCTTGAATTTCTTATGGGTCTTAACAGTAGCAACTTTACCAACCAAATGAATCTCTTGACCTTTGTTTTTCACAAGGATCTTTTCAGCGCTTTGAACATCTTGCATCAGGCCCTGCAAGGTGTATTCCTTTTTGTTCAAGGTGTAGTCCAACTTGAACTGATCAAAGGAATCTGATAGTGAGTTAACTACCATATCAATTTTTGTCTCACCATCAATCTCAGCACCATTTAGTTCACCATTTAGTTCAGCAATATTGAGATGTGCTATGACTTTCATCATGTGATCTTTCACAGATTGTCCAGGTTTCATCCTAAGATTCATAAAAGCAGTCACTGCCTCTCTCTTAGTCGTCCTAGACCTCATAGCAAACATTTCCTCTAGAGACATCATTATATCAGCAGCGGACTCCATTCCTTCATGTTGCTGTTGCAACACGTCGGAGATAGTGGCCATAATATAACATTTTGCCATATCATCAGAAGTCTTCCACTGCTCATACTCATCTCTTTGCATAACACTAGATTCATTATTAGGAAGGGGTGGTTTAGGAGTAGTCAGAACAAATTTATGTTTTTCACTTTGCAGCAACAACCCAATTTTCCTTTTCCATGTGACATAATTATCTCCAGTTAAGGTGTTATCTTTCAGGATGTTCATAAGTGATGGGGTCATGATTTCTGATTAAAACAAAAACATATATAAGTAAATAATCATGATAAAGCACTTTTAAATATTTATCTTGAATTAAATAAATAATTCAGTCGTAAAAATTCAACGGTGATCCAACACCCATAAATCTTACGCCTCCTTTGGGAGTTCGTACTATTTACTAGTTGGACTAGGTCCCACCTAATTGTTAACATAACAACCAGCGTTTTCAATTTTACCCTTGCAATTTTATTAACAAGAACTCTTGGGAGGATATTAATAAAATTAAATTGAGTGTGTCACCAAGATATCGACCCTCAATTTTCTCTCACGAGAATCCCTCATTGGTGAGTAGATTTCGTTTAAGTCAATTGTCTAGTCTATCCTTATAAGGAAGTATTTTGTTAAATTCCATTTATGGACGCCTCTTGGGGGGATTACCAAAAATAATAAAACTCAACTAACCTTGGAGGCCATAGGCGTTCTAATACACCTTCTCCCACTCAATTATTTAAGGCGTGTGATTAAATTCCAAAGAATGATTTTACAAAGTTATCTAGATGCCAATTAGATACCTAAATCATTCAATGCATGTTCATACAAAAAGAGATATATGAGTGGCACTCCTATTCTATATGACATGTTATCATACAATAACAAATATTGTAATATTTATACATAAAAAATAAATAGCCACAATTTTGGTCCATCCTAGAAAAGCATGTAAATTACAATTGTACGGAATACAAAAACTCCTTTCTTGGCGGACAAGACTTCAAGCGACCATCTCGCGCATGAAACTCGCATGCCCAAAGATTACCACAGCAGCCCATGCGCACGCCTAGCCCAGGCAAGGGCATGAGCTGCCGCACAGCCAGCCTATGCATGGGTCGCGCGCTGCTGCATCGCAACAAGCGCAGCTGCACGCTTGGTTGCGTGGGCGCTTGTTGTCTCAGTGCGCGCGGGTGCCAAGACGGGTTCCGGATGCTCCAATTTCTTCAAATCTTCGAGTCTTCGAATCTTGAATATATTGCAGCTTATTTTATACAACAAAATACTGCAGTAATTTTTTTTTTTTTTATTAACCACTGCAGTATTTATTTATTTATTTTTTTTACAAATAAAAAACTGCACTATTTTATACAACATAAAAAAAAATTAAGCAACTATCAAGAAGGAACTTGTGACGATAATAGGCCACCCTTTTTGTTACAATTCCGAAACAAAAATTACATGGAAAATCTAGGACCAAAATTGAGCAATAACAATTCACTTTATAACAACATATATAAATCCTTACATTCGACATATAATTATATATGCGAATACCTAGAGTGCCATCTCTTTCGAAAACATGCATAATCACAATAAAAAGAAATAGATTCACGTATATATACATTAATTAATTAAAGGGTACAACCTGGCTCTGATACCAATTGTAGGGAAAAATTAACTAAAACCTCAGCGGAAGGCGAAAAGTAGATTTTCGTATAGTTTAAAATTTTTCTAAAGATTTGAACCTTAACCCTTTAATTAATTAAACACAAATATACGGTTAGAGTTAAATACCTCTTGTCGCGTGATCCGATTGACTTACGTCGATGGTAATCCGCAAGATCTTCAATCCTAGCACGTACGTGAATCACCTAGGAGCGTGGTCTCCCTTTTTTTCTTTGAATTGCTTACCTGAGAATGGATGTATGGAACTTCTGATCCTGATCTTCAATCCCAAAACACCAAGAGCCTAGAAAAATAGTTCCGGTTACTTTTGAATTCACAATCGATACGATTGGAACTCGCATAACCCTAAATCGAAAGTGTGCACAAAACCTTTTGATGTTAAAGGCTTGCAAGTGCACTATCGAATGAGAACTTATTTTTCTTTTTCTCTCTTGGGCGAAATTCTATGTGTATTGAGTAAGATTTTTATTTTTCAAAGCAAATAAAAATCTCTCTCCCTCGAGCTTCTTGGTGGCAGAAATTTATCACCTTATATTTATAAGGTGACCGAAATTTCTCCTTCTCAAAATAGGGTTGGCCGAATTGTTTGTGTAGGAAATCTAGGGTTGGCCAATTTCCTTACTTGAAAAGGAATTGTGCTTTTCCCTAATTCCTATCAATTTAAGAATCCTAACCCTTATAGGACTAGGGTGGCCGAATTCTTTGTGTGGTATGGAGTGTATATGGACTTAATCCTTACCACATTTGGACTCCTATCACTTAAAAGAATTCTAACTGTAATCCAACACATAGTATTTTATTTACTGATCAGGAAAAGATTTTGATTTAAACTATTAATTAATTAAATAATTAATTAATTTCCATTTTATCAAAACAATAAAATAAAATAATATCTTGGGCTATTTTATTAGCCTTGCCGCCCACACCATATATATATGGGACTAATATTATTTTTCTTATTTTATTTAATCCATTAGACTTTAAATAAAAGCCCACATGTGAACCAGACTTATTCTTACTAAAAGAAACAAGCCCACATGTCTCCTTTTAATATATTAATATAATAGAGCAGCCCATTAAATAAATAATAGACATATTATATTCTTAATATATTAAATGCAATTCTAGATGGACTCATAAATTGGTCCGGTAGAATATATCAAGTGATCCATGCAAGTACGTGTGGATTGTGGATCTTGGCAGGCTATCTAAATTTAAGCTTCAATAGACATAACCTAATCACAATCAACAAATGATTTATTTAGGTCCGATCTATTAATTTTAACTCATTCCACTAAAGAGCTAAAATTGAACTCTTAAATAAAGATAGAATAAGGAGATGTTTCTTATTCATACCCTAGACAATCTTATAGGAGATGGTGTATCCTCGTGAATAATATCAGTTATCGCCAAGAGCTCATAGACCGCCTATAGCTCTCCAAGTTACCATATTTCCTCATATGACCACATTTTGAACTTGGATATTTTGACTTGTCCAGAAGCCATGTCTTCAATAATCATTATTGAAAACTCAACGTTGAGATTTAATATCCAATACCTCAAAACATCCATATGATGATATTATACTCTCATTTAATAAATGGAGCCACGATGTCCATATCTATAAATGAAGTCCTATATCGATTAACAAATGAATACTACCAAACTATCGAGGATAGACTATGCTATATAATCGTACTCATTGATAGCTCAAATGGTAACACTTGCAACCATAAGTCCATCATTTATCTCAGTATTAAGATCGACTCTCCGATTGTTCTAATAATGAAAAGACTTATATCTAGTGACGGTTCTAGATAAAGTATTTCATTGTGATCCTGTTCAATGCACCCAGTGCACTAGATTCTTTTACTCGAAAACCTTTCGATGATTTTAGACTCATCATAACTCATTTGATCCCACTCAAATGCTAGTAAAAGAATTCTACAACTTTATCAAGATAGAGGTGCCCAACCTTTAACTTAAGTTGTGAACGTTATTCAAGACTAACTAAAGAATTGTGTCTACCTCACACATATCCGGATGTATGAACAATTCTTCATATCTCATAGTCTTTTGACCTTATGATTATTTACCTTGACAATTATAATAATAAATGCTATAAGTATTTGTAAACATCAGAAAACACTTTATTAATATGAAAAGATTGTCAATTACAACATTACACTCTTGCTATTGAGCATAATCCTAACAGCAACGTCTCCACCCATATCTCCACTTTCTCTTACGTCACCGATTTCGATGACATAATCATCATCAATGTTAACTAAAATGTCCGGGTCGTTACTAAAGCCCGTCCCGATCGCCACGCTCTTGTTTGACCAACGGCATTGTACCATAGTAGAGCCTTCGCCATCGTCGGCCCTTTGTCGATTTCTTTTCCGTCTGAGAATGAGGCTCTAGTCACCATCAAAGATTTTGTCTAGGCTATTATACGACCTGAGAGCAGACGGTTGAAGTTTGAAGATTGAAGAATAGATGAAGCTAGGGTTCAGCGAGGAAATTAGAGATTTTTTCTTTCTTTAAGAAGCAAAAGGCAATGTGGTTTAAAGGCAATAGGGGTTGAGTTATAAATAGGGAAGGAAGGCAGTTACCACTAACGGAAAGGGAAGATGATTAATAGGGTGAGATAACTAGTAGCGTGGGAAATGGCAGTTTCTAAAAAATGTGCGCCGCCAAAACCTCTTGTTTGAAATGACGAGCCTCTCATGGTTTGACACGCGGAAGGTCCATTGTATATAGCGTGCCAACCGAAGATTTCTTTCCAGATAGCGGTTACCAATTAGAAACGATGAGCAAAATTCTTCAAGCATTACAAATCCTGAATCCAACCCCAACCAGGTACCTGTGTTCAAGTCAAGGGGGACTTCTGTTAACAGTCTTTTTTGGCAAGGGTCCAAATAAGAATTTTCCATCGGATTAACACCTAGTAGGATCTGGATCAAGACCACCTCGGTTCTTCAGTACCGAAAAACTTTGATGCCATGATCTAAATCTCAATACAGCAGCATGCCATTTCCCCGGTACTAAGGAGTACTAGTACCACGACACCTGCTACCTGATATTTGAAGATATTGGTACCACGGCACCAGTTACCTAGAATTCAAGCACCATGATACCTACCCGGGACCGATCTAATGAGCATGTTCTATCCACCCAGCAGGGATAATGACCTTGAAAAGGTTCCAACATGCTAAGAAGGAGACCACCCTAGCAAGAATGGACCTGTACACCCAAGAACCTAGGATAGAACCACATCCGGAGGAGCAAAGCCAGCTTCCGTCTCCAGATAGGAAGTTGACCTCTTCCCCTATTTAAAGCACCATAAATAAGACACGAAATTTAACCAAATCAGAGTTTAATACAAACTGTAACTACAACTTGATTCAAGGGAAAATTTCCATGCTAACTTACAGCCTCAATCAACGCCAATCAAGGCAAAAAAAAGGTTTTCGATGATTGCAGATCAATTGATGAGATTTTTGAGAGATTGACTGGATGAATGGGAAACCATCAATACGATGACAAATGACGAAAAAGGGGATCCAAAAATCCAGAATTAGAGAAAGAAAGAAAAACAACAGCAAAAGGGTTGGAGATAGGCTATTTGTAAGATTTCCACTTATCGACTGGCACGAGTTTGCCATCACCTACTGTGTATGGTATTGTAATAGTGACTTGAATCACCAATAAGATAATCAATACTATCGTTTGTTTCCACTATATTCTACACCCCCCCCCCCCCCCCCCCCCCCCCCCGCCCCTTACTGTTTCATTCGTGATCAAACTATAGTACCAGGAGGTACCTACCCTACTATGATCGCCCAGATTGCAGTTTGAGGGTATTAATCAAAATTTTACACCTAAACGAATTTTTGGTTAACAGATATATATGAATCTCCCCAATCCTATATGATCATGGCCCAGTCCTATATAATCACATCATATAAGATGCTTCCATTCTCCTATCTCCATATGAGTAGTCTAAGATAAGACCATCGTACATTACAAAATGGACCGCAGTTGTAGATTAACCACAAATAAAGTATCCAACTTTATTTGCTCTCTACGGACTCTTTAGATTGCACTTCTCAAACTGAATTCCTCTGTATATGACACCCATATACTCAGTTTGAGGTTAGATTTGACAATCTTGGATGTTTAGCACATATGATTTAAAAGTATGAGACATATAAATAGAATGAAAAGGTACTTCTTTTATTTATAATTTATCATTATTTACATATTACAAGCTTTAGGGCAAAACCCCCAACAATCTCCCACTTGCACTAAAGCAAGTGAGACATATCTCGTAATCCTAGACCCTCTAGATGACCTTCAAACACTTTAGCCATTACGGTCTTCGTAAGTGGATCAACATGATTGTCTTGTGACGCTATCTTGGTCATGGCGACATCTCCTCTCTACACTATCTCCCTGATGAGATGATACTTCCTCTATATATGCTTCCCTATTTTATAGCTTCTTGGTTCGTTGGAATTAGCCACAGCACCATTATTATCACAATAAAGTTTGATGTGCTTATCCAGATTTGGAACAACTTCCAGATCACTTAAGAACTTATGGAGCCATACAGCCTCCTTAACTGCTTCACAAGTGGCTACATATTCGGCTTCTATGGTGGAATCAGCAATACATGATTGCTTGACACTTATCCACACTATGGCTCCACCATCAAGGGTGAATATTGACCTAGACATGGATTTTCTAGAATCTCTGTTTGATTGAAAGTCAGAATCTGTATATCCTTACAAGATCATATCCTCTCCTAAATATACTAGAATATAGTTTCTCATTCTCCGAAGATACTTGAGAATAGTCTTTACTTTAACCCAATGATCTAATCTTGGGTTAAACTGAAACCTGCTAGCTACTCCCACTGCGAAGCAGATGTCCAGTCTCGTGCATAACATAGCATACATGAGACTACCTACTGCTGATGCATAGGGAACTTGTCTCATATCTTCAATCTCTTGAGGTGTCTTAGGATACTATTCCTTAGACAAGTGAACTATATGCCTGAAAGGTAAATAATCTTTCTTGGAGTTTTGCATCAAGAATCGCACAAGAATCTTGTCGATGTATGATGCTTGAGACAATGCCAAGAGTTTGTTCTTACGATCCCTTATCAATTAGATCCCTAGAACATAAATCGCCTCTCCCAAATCTTTCATTTGGAATTGACTTGCCAGCCAGCCCTTTACCTCTGATAATACCCCTACATCATTCCTAATAAGTAGGATATCATTTACGTATAGGACTAAGAAAACTATCTTCTTGTCAATGATCCGCTTGTAAACACATGACTCGTTGCCTTTTTGCTTAAAGCCATAGGTTTTGATAGCTTTATCAAACCTAATGTTCCAAATCTAGATGCCTGCTTAAGTCCATAAATAGACCTTTACAGCTTGTAAAACCTTTTTCTTTGGATCTTGGGACACAAATCCCTCTAGTTGCATCATATAGATGTTTTTATCAAGATTGACATTCAAAAATGCAGTCTTGACGTCCATTTGCCAAATTTCATAATCGAAATAGGCAGCAATGGATAAGAGAATCTGAATAGACTTAAACATAGCTACTGGCGAGAAGGTTTCTTCATAATCAACCCCCTCCTTTTGGGTTTAACCCTTTGCCACTAGCCTTGCTTTGAAAGTCTCTACCTTCCCGTCTACTCCTCTCTTTCTCTTATAGATCCACTTACATCCAATGGGTTTTATCCCATTTGGTAAGTCTACAAGTTCCCAGACTGAGTTAGAGTACATGCACTCCATCTCGAGATTCATGGCTTTAAGCCATTCCTCTTTATCAGAATCTTCCATTGCATGTTTAAATGATAATGGATCATCCGCACTTTCATCAGAGACGACAGCCTGTGCCTCCCCTATACCTAAATAGTGATCAGGTTGTTGTACAACCCTCCCACTATGCTTAGGTGGTAGTGTGGTCTGACTAGGAACCATCTGACTCTCAGACGTAGGTGGAACAACAACTCTTATTGATTGCGCACTAGTCGTACCAGGCTCTAACTCATCTAACACAATCTTACTTCGAGGTTTATGATCATTCATATAGTTCTCCTCAAGAAACGTTGCATTTATCGATACAAACACTATGTTCTCTTCAGGACTATAGAAGTATCCACCTTTAGTCTATTTGGAATAACCTACGAATAAGCAAACCATTGATTTAGGGTCTAGCTTTCCAGTTCTGTTCTTCAGTACATGTACTGGACACCCACATATGCCGAAATGTCGCAAACCAACTTTACGACCATTCAACAACTCTAGGGGAGTCTTAGGAACAAATATGGATGGGACTACATTCAAGATGTAGGGCATTGTTTGTAGTGCATATCCCCAAAAAATGTTTGCTAATGATGAGAAACTAATCATAGATCTCACCATTTCTATCAGGGTTATATTTCTCCTCTCCATAACACTATTTTGCTATGGTGTTCTAGGAGCTGTGAGTTGGGATACTATCCCATGCTCAACTAAGTAGTCTTTAAACTCTTAGTCAAGACACTCACTTCTATGATCCCATCGTAGAGCCTTGATTGTCTTGCCTAATTGGTTCTTAACTTCAGCTTAGAATTCTTTGAACTTTTCAAAACTTTTTTGACTTTCGTTGCATTAGGTAGACATATCCATATCTTGAGTAGTCATCTATAAAAGTGACATAATACTCATAACCACTCCTTGATTTAACATTCATTGGTCTGTAGACATCTGAATGTATAAGCTCTAGTGGTTCTATAGCTCTAAGCTCTTTTCCAGTAAAAGGTCTCTTGGTCATTTTACTGTCTAAATAGGATTCACAGACAGGTAAGGTGCCGACCTTTAACTGATTTACGGGTCCACTTTTTACTAGTCTATATATCATGTCAAGGTTAATATAGCCAAGTCTTATATGCTATATATATGTTTCATTATTTGGAGAAACTTTTCGTCGTTTTGTTTTTGTTTTTTCAACTTTAAACATTTCAGCATTGAGTAGTGTTGCATGTATTAACAACCTTAACACATACAAGTTATTTTCAATTAAACTTGAACATATATTTAATCCATTTCTAGAAACAATAACTGATTTATCATTAAAAGAAATTGAATAAAATTGTTCCAAGAACATGAATACAGACATTAAATTTCTAGTAAATCCAAGAATAAAGTAAATATTGTTCAAAATAATAAAACCACTATTAAATTGAAGTATAAATTCTCTTATTACTCTTGCTGACACGACATCCCCCGACCCAACACGCATCGAAAAGGCCCCCTCCTCTAGCTCCGTCTAAGAATCAGTCCGCTGTAAAGAAGAACAAACATGGTTAGTGGCTTCTGAATCTACTATCCAAGGTAAAGAATCATCTTCCACTAAACATGATTCAATGACAGGTAAATCATATTTACATTTCTCCTTTTTCTTCTTAGCAAGCACCTCAAGGTACTGTGGGCAGTTCCTCTTCCAATGACTGACCTAGTCGTAATAGAAACACTTCCCTTTAGCTTTGGCTGTCGAGGTGCTCTTTTTCTTGCTTTGGGCTGGTTTCTTCTTGGGCTTCGCTTTAGCCTTACCAACAAACCTTTTTCTCTTCTTAGACCTAGAAGAAGATGGTTTGGAAACATTTGCCTCACCGGTTTTACCTTTGTGGTTCTTAGTCAAGAACTCAAAGGTAGTGAGCTCATATAGCAACTGAGTCAGGTTGAACTTCAACTTGTTCATCCCGTAGTTGCTTTTAAACTGATCGAAACTCTTTGGAAGAGTCATTAGTATAATGCTCACCTGGCTTGCCTCATCAATGGCCCCACCATTGACCTCAGCTGTGTTGAAGTAGGATATCATGTCGAGGACATGTTCACGGATCGATGAACCCTCCTTCATCGGTGCAAGCATTGCGGAAAGAATAGCTTCATGCCGCTTTTTCTCGGATGACTGCCCGAACATAGCCTGTAATGACTCCCTAATTTTGAATGCTGTAGTCATTGCCTCATGCTTCGTGACAAGCACATCTGTCATGCTGGCTAACAGACATATCTAGACCTTCTCAACAGCTGAGACCCATTTCTAGTGCGCCTCTCGACCATTTCGTGTGGCATTGGCAGCAGGCTCTGGAGGACATTCCTTTATAAGCACGAATTTTAAGTCTTTAGTTACCAAGATTGCGTTTATATTATTTTTCCACTTTGTATAGTTTTCTCCGGTTAATATGTCATTTGTGAGGATTTGTAAAAGTGCAGACGACATTGCTAAAAAAATAAATAAAAGATTTCATTCATCTCATACATTCATCACATGTTAATGTTTGGAATAAAATTAAACATGATGTATGAACATGTTTAATGAACAAGAAATAAACCCTAAAAAATTGTTGCTACTCCACGACAATCCAACATACCACAAACAAGTGCCGCTTTAAGGTCGGTCAAGTACTTGTATGTTGGACTGAGACATTATCAGCAAATGATATACCATAATAACTCTTATTCTTATATCATTCAACCATCGTTTGTTTCAATCAGGATCTTAATAAATCTATTTTATTAAATCCTTTGTGAATGTGACCCATCATTTCAGATCTCATGAACTTAACTTGAGAATTGCTGCCTTAGGGTCAGCCAATCCCAAAACACATTCTGAAATCCTATCCGTTAGGAAATCAACCTTGATATTAACTTTTGTGAAAACCTTCCTTAGGGAGGATGCAAACAAAGCCATCTGGAGGCCCCACTTGAATCTCACGGTGTTGAACTAACGATGGAGACTGCAGGACATATTGTAATATATCCCTCTCTCATTCACTATTTTCCGGTTAGGGTTTTCATTTATTAATGCACCTAGTTTATACTAAGAATTGACGGCTAATGTAACTCTAAGTGTCTAGGGCATTTTAGTATCTCATTCTATAAACTAATTATTAAACTATCCGATTTTTTAACAATTTAAAAGTATAGTTTATTAATCTAGTTCTAATCTATGTAAACTAATTTACTAATACTAGAATTAATAATGTGATTTACCAAGTTTAACTATTAAAACTAAAACACATTTATTAGTCCAATTATTATTAGGCCCTTAATCAAATTAATCCTAGTAATAAGAGGACCCAACTAATAGCCAATTATGTGAATTGCTAATTTTATTAATCTCATTAAAAAATAAAAGACATAATATGATAGGCTATTATGCATGTATGACATTTAATAAAAATGTATGTGTAGGCACTACTAATCTATATGGCATGTGTATGCATGACAATACTTTAATTATCACATAATAAAAAGCATATATAAATTAACCAAGTACGATGAGTTTATCTAACTTAAAAAGAAATTCTAATTACAAAATATTATTCCTTTCAAGTCTTGTCTTCTGAATCTTCTTGGTCTTCTTATAATTCCATGGTCTTCTTGGTCTTCATGTAATTCCTTAATCTTCAAGTCTTGTCTTCTGATCAGGCCCAAAAATCAAGTCCAACTTGATTTATTTTTAAAGGATCATCTCATGGATTAAATCCCTTAAAGCCCAAATGTTACTCTAACATTTTTCGAAGGCATGGGATTTCCCAAAATCAGCCCAAACACGCTCGTGTACACACAGCCCCAGCGCTTGCGAATGTGCAGCCCTAGCGCTTTACGTGCATGGCCGCATTCCCAGGCATGGGCCGCGTTGCAGCGCTGCCACTTGCGCAAAGGGCAGCCTTGCGCTGCGCCAAGCGTGCATGGTTGTTGCACCATGCGCAACAATTGAGCAACATGCATGGCCGTTTAGCAGTGCATGCGCATGACCATGCTGTGCAACACTTGCACATGGGAGTGCATGACACTTGCAACACAATGCTACAACATACTATATTGTGATGCAGTAGTGCAATGCACAAAATAATAATTGTATATTGAATATGCGTATTGCGCAACAATTGAGCAGGGGTGTGAGATTGCTTTGCACATCTGTTGAGCGTGCGGCTGCCGTTCTACTCCTTCTGGATTGTCGATTTACATCAATAAAATTAAATTATAACATAAAAAAATAATACAACTCGGAATTAATATTACTTGAGAAAATTAATATTACATTAATATCCAAAACCCTAAAACTCACTGTACCATACAATTAACGATCAATCATACTTTAAAAAAAATTAAAACGTCATACATTCAATAGATTGTGCCTACACACACACACACACGCACACACACACATATATATATATATATATATATATATACATGCAATCTATCAAGAAGAAAGAACGATTTATTCGAATATATTGTACTAAGGCTCTAATACCAATTGTACGCCCTAGAGTAGTGCAGCAGAAGGAATTTTAAAACTTATATAAAAATATTTAAAGCGACTTAATAACCATATACGATATATAAGAATAAACTAGGCAGGATTCGTAATCATACCTCAAGGCTAACTCATTCGTTCTTTCACTTCTTTATTTTGCTTTCCGATTTGTACCACCGGATCTTCCTCGCTATCTCCCAGGTTCTGGCAACTACGTGTGGGCACGTCAAGGGCTATAAGATGTTGTATGGAGGTAGAAGAAATATTCGAAAACAACTCTTTCATTTTCTTTGTGTGTGGTTCGGCCACCCTCTTTGAAGAACAAAAAAAAAACCTTTTTTTTTATATGTTGGTCGCACCTCTCTCTTCTTTTAGGGTTGGGGTTCACTTTTTGTTTCATGATATCATATTTATATATATATATATATATATATGTATAATCATGAGTCTAGGGTTTCAGTTACCCAATTAAGATAGGATTCCAAATCCTATTAAGACTTGAACCTGTGACCTATAGGATTTAAAATAATCTTTATTATTCTTTTAATCCTTTTGTATTAGTCATTGTTCGAACCTTTAACCTCCATAAAATAATTAATTCAATTAATAATTCATAATTATTAATACAATTAAATAATCAAATTATTTAATATAATTAATTATTTATCCATTAATTAAATAATCACATTATTTAATTAACTGCCTGAATAAAATTCTTATTACTTTCGTAACATAATTAATTGAACCATCCAATTAATTAACTGAGACCTTTGTTACCATCAACGTTTCGGGCTAGCAAGGGGACCTAATGGACCCATGGTCTTTAGCTCCAATAATCCTTAGAAAAAATTAATTAAACTCTTTAATTAATATTTCATGATTATTAACCTAGGAGTTACTTCACTAAAAACCCGATTCTGAACTCTCGTAACTGTAGATGTTTTTACACAAACCAAAATTCATTGTCTATCGATATATCTATTACATATGGTATGATCCTCCACAAGTAGTTCATAATTAGAGTTGGGTCATAAAGTCCGTTATACCCCTCTGATTATATCTTTTCCATTAAGTACCATTGATTCTCTAATGAACAATTATATCCTTCATTCCTTTACGGAAGAAGGAGAGCGCTCTTAATTGTTCAAGCCCTGAATCAACCCTTAAGGGAACTACTTCTCTACTTCTTGCAAGAAGGATTAGATTCCACTATTGTGTACAGACCTTCCCTGCCATAAGCCAAACCACAATTCCAAGATACGGAGATATTGATCAGGAATGCTACTCCGATCTCACCCATGGTAAATCAAAAACCACGATGTAACCTGAAGGGGTCAATAAGACACTCAGGATTAAGATCACCCATATATAACCATCATTTGTCGATATATATGAATCTCCCCATGTAACGGATATTAGTGAGAGATTCATATAGATCGTGGCCCAGTCCTATATGATCACATCATATAAAGTGCCTCTATTCTCATATCTCCATATGAGTAGTCTAGGATAAGACCACCGTACATTACGGAGTGGATGGCAATTGTCGATTAACCACAAATAAAGTATCCAACTTTATTTGCTCTCTATGTACTCTTTAGATTGCACATCTTAAACTAAATTCCTCTGTATATGACACTCATATACTCAGTTTGGGATTACATACGGCAATCTTTGATGTATAACACATATGATATAAAAGTATGAGACATATAAGTAAAATGAAAATGCTACTTCTTTTTATTTATAATTTATCATTATTTACATATTACAATCTTTAAGGTAAAAACCTCAACAATGCAACCAGATGGATTCGTGTCCCAAGATCAAGGGTAAAAAGTTTGCAAGTTGCAAAGGTCCATTTATGGACTGAAGCAAGCATCTAGATCTTGGAACATCAGGTTTGATACTGCTATCAAAACCTATGGTTTCGAGCAAAACATTGATGAACCTTGTGTCTACAAACGAATCATTGACAAGAAAGTAGTTTTACTAATCCTATACTTAGATGATATCCTACTCATTGGGAATGATGTAGGAATATTATCGAAAGTAACGGAATAGCTTACTAACCAATTTCAAAGGAAAGATTTGGGAGAGGCTAGTTATGTTATATGGATCCAATTAATAAGGGATCGTAAAAATAAACTGTTAGCACTGTCTCAAGCATCGTATATAGACAAGATACATGTGCGATTCTCATTGCAGAACTCCAAGAAAGTTAATCTACCTTCTAGACATAGAGTTCACCTATCTAAGGAACAGTGTCCTAAGACACCTTAAGAAATTGAGGATATGAGACAAGTTCCCTATGCATCAACGGTAGGCAGTCTCATTTATGCTTTGTTATGCACGAGACCTGACATCTGCTTCACAGTGGGAGTAGCCAGCAGGTTCCAGTCAAACCCAGGATTGGATCATTGGGTTGCTGTGAAGGTTATCCTCAAGTATCTTCGAAGAACAAGAAACTATATGCTTGTATATTCAAGACAAGATTTGATCCCGTTAAGTTATACATACTTTGACTTTTAGGCAGAGAAGGATTTTAGGAAGTCCATGCTTGGGTCAGTGTTCACCCTTAGTGGTGGAGCAATAGTGTGGAGGAGTATCAAGTAATCTTGTATTGATGATTCTACCACGGAAGTTGAATATGCAGCAGCTTGTGAAACAGCTAAAGAGGTTATATGGCTCCGTAAGTTTTTGAGCAATCGTTCCAGATTTGGATAAGCCCATAACACTTTATTGTGATAATAGTGATGATGTGGCTAATTCCAAAGAACCAAGAAGCCATAAAAGAAGGAAGCATATAACGAGGAAATATCATCTCATCAGGGAGATAGTGCAGAGAGGAGATGTGACTGTGACCAAGATCGTGTCACAGGATAATCATGTTGATCCATTTATGAAGACCTTAATGGCTAAAGTGTTTGAAGGTCACCTAGAGGGTCTAGGATTACGAGATATGTCTCACATGCTTTAGTGCAAGTGGGAGATTGTTGAGATTTATGCCCTAAAGATTGTAATTTGTAAATGTTATAAATCCATTAATAAAAGAAATTGTATTTTCATTCGATAAATATGATTCATACGTTTATATTATAAGTGCTAAATATCCAAGATTGCTAGATGTAATCTCAAACTGAGTATATGAATGTCATATATAGAGGAATTCAGTTTGAGACGTGTAATTTAAAGAGTCCGTAGAAAGCAAATAAAGTTGGGCACTTTATTTGTGGTTAATCTACAGTTGCAGTCCATTCCATAAGGTATGGTGGTCTTATCCTAGACTCCTCATATGGTGATATGAGAATGGAGGCACCTTATATGATATGATCATATAGGACCGAGCCACAATCTATATGAATCTATCACCAATATCTGTTAGTTGAAAAGATTCATATATATCGACAAATGATGGTTGTATATAGGTGATCTAAATTCTGAGTATCTTGCTGACTCTTTCAAGTTAGATCCTGGTTTTTGACATACCATGGGTGAGATCGGAGTAGCATTCCCGATCAATAACTCTGTATCTTGGAATCACGGTTTAGCTTGTGGCTGGGAAGGTATGTACACAATAGAGGAATTCACTCCTTCTTACAAGAAGTAGACGAGTAGTTCAGTTAAGGGTTGATTCGGGACTTGCCCGATTGAGATCGCTCTCATTCTTTTGTAAAGGAAAGAAAGATATAATTGTTTATTAGAGAATCAGTGTTACTTAAAGGAAAAGATATGATGAGAGAGGTATAACGGACTTTATGACCTAGCTCTAATTATGAACTACTTGTGGAGGATCATACCATATGAAATAGCTATATCTATGGACACTGATATTTTGGTTTGTGTAAAACATCTACATTACGAGAGTGCAACCTCAAGTTTTTAGTGAAATAACTTCGAGGTTAATAATCATGAAATATTAATAAAATAGTTTAATTAATTTTTCTAAGTATTATTGGAGCTCAAAAATATGGGTCCATTAGGTCCCATTGCTAGACCTTTACGATTATTGGTAACAAGGTTCATGGTTAATTGGACGGTATAATTAATTATGTTACGAAACTAACTTGGATTTATTCAGGGAATTAATTAAATAATATTATTATTTAATTAATAAATTATTTAATTGATTAATTAAATATAATTAAATAATATGATTATTTAATTGACAAATTGATAATTAAGAATTATTAATTGGAGGTTGCAAGTTTGAACATTGACAAGAGCAAGAGATTAAAATAATAGAGATTATTTTTATTTCCTTTAAAGAGGTTAAGGGTTCAGGTCTTAGTGACAATCCATATTAATATAGGATTTAGAATCCTATCTTAACTGGGTCACTAAAACTCTAGTCTCCTGAATATATATATATATATATATATATATATATGATATCAGGAAACAACCTAACCTAACCCTAGCAGAAAGAGAGAGAGAGAGATTGCGGCATGAAGAAATTAAAAAAAATTCTTGCTTGGCCGAATTTTTCAAGAGGACAAGGAGTTGTCTTCTTCTTCCTCTGTAGCCTCCATCCAGTACTATCAAAATCCGTGACATGCCCACACACAGTTGCTAGATCGCGGGTCATAGCTCGGAAGGCTTAGTGGTGAAGGATAAAAAAGAAACAAATGAGAGATCTTCAAAGGTATGAAAACAAATCCCTCCTCATATTTGTGTATACCGAAAAGGTCCAAGATAATTTTAAAAACCTATATTTTTTTCCGATGCGCAACTTACACACACTAATGTGAAAGCACAGATGTTTCCGATCAACAAACAGAAACTAATTTACAACACAAGCACACAGACTGTAAATCTGAAATCATATACTGAACAAGCAAATGAGTTCATAGAACTCAAACAATGAAACACGTACGAATACCAAGGAATCGTGATGCATGTGTGTGTATGCGTAGTGAGTATAACTAATGCAATGACACGTGTAATCAAGTTGTATGTGTGTGCAATGAATGATGCACTACGATGTAAGGACACATATGAATGAAGTGTGTGTGTGTGTGTGTGTGTGTGCCTATGTAATCTCTTCAAGAGAACAAGTCAAGTACTTTTGAAGCTCTTGTTCCTAAAGCTTTGAGATGCCGGGAAGATTACAAATCACGATCACACTTTTGAGCACATGAAGATCCTAATCTGCCCATTACAAAAACATCATAATGTGGTTCGTCACAAAAATAAGTCAATCACAAAATAAAGGACCTTATAGAATGGTAATTGGAATGGTAATGAGAATGGACAGGAAAAGAAAACTGATTTCTTTTTGTTTGATTGGGACATTAGAATTAGTCTCTGAATCGGTATTATTTTATCTGGTTAACAACGGAATAGAATGGAATTAACTGCATTTTGACCAACATACCCCTAATTGCAAAACATTTATAATAACATGATATATTATGGATAATAATAATAATAAAATATAAAGTTATATATAATAATGATATATATTAATCTAATTAATAATAAAATTTATATTTTCAATTAAAAAAAATTATATGAAATTTTTAAATAGATAACTCTATAAAAATAACCTTTTGTGCTATTTTATATTTATTTTGAGTTGTGTTTTTCATTTCTCATCTCTTAAAATCGAACAATTGGATGAAAATAAATTTTACCATATTTGTTATTCATAATATGCATGTTTACACTTATAATGAATGGATGAAAGCATTTATAGTTGGTTTTCTAAATTATTTTTTGGTGAAATATGTCAAACCGTGCATAACTTGGCAACTAGTTATGGAAAAAAAATGGACATTTATGCGTAATGACAGATTTATTTAGATTCAATGTATTTGATGTTCTTGTAAGTGCCTCATTTTATGATTGGCTTATTTCGTTGACAAAATTACAATTGGGTTTCAATGTGTAAGGGTAGCTTATGTTCAAAGAGCTTCCATCATCAAATGACATTGGACATCGAGTGCTTCAAGGAAGGTAGATTACTTGACTTTACTCTAAATTGCAGAGACGTAGTTGCACACACTCACTTGCATGCATTACTATTTGTTATGCATTGAATTCTGTTAATAGCCAAAATTGGCTAAGGACCAAAGGGAAATTTTCCACTTCCCAGACCTGGTTCCATACCCGAAAGTTTCACCTGAAGACCTCTATATCCAGAGCCAAGCTACGATACCACCCCACGCACAAGGGCGGGCTCCAAAAACATCAAGGATATAGCCAGGACCCGAGAGCTTCCACCAGGAGACCTCTCTATCCAGGGCCGAACTGCAATATCACCCCAGAAACAAGGGCGGGCTCCGGAAACATCCGGGATAGAGCCCGGAATGATCGGACTTAGCCCGCATCATCAAAACTAGAAGCTCCCCGAAGTCAAGGTCATCTCGCAAATGCTCAAGAAACTCGTCTGTACCTCGATTGACACAGAAGAATGTCCCTAGAGGGCCGCGAGGTCAGTCGAAGCCACACCTAGCTTCAAAAAGGTCAGTCGAGGCCACATCTAGCTTCAAAAAGGTCAGTCGATGCCACATCTAGCTTCGAAAAAGTCAAGAGAAGCCAGATCTGGCTCCAAGCTGGATGAAACTTCTCAGACATCAAGGTCGAAATACTAAACAACCTCTCTGGTTGATGCATCACACCATATCGTCATGTCCTGCGACTTCTATAAGGATCATACTGAAAGGATACGAGGAATGCATTAATTCATACCTGGAAGCGTTATCTACATGCAGAACAAGTAATGAAATCCAAAAAGGAAACAAACTGATCTCCACCACTATACTCTCAATTCGGGCGTCAATCTAAAAGTCAAATGATATTAACGCAAGAAATCCCGCCCGATAAGGAAGAGACTGAGACAATCACTGAGACAATCAAGGGAGAATTAGTCTGTTGACCTACAAACCATGTATAAATAGAAAAGAAAAGAAATGAAAAGAGGAGACTACTATTCGACAGGCATACGACTAGCAATCGACCATTCACCAAAGAGAGTTGAGAGAAAAGAGAGAAGAATTTTTGTATTCGTATACCATGCTTGCTAAATAAAAACGTTCTTGTTTATTTGTTATTATATAAACCACTGTCACATATATAAAGAATTTTGGCCACCACCTACGTGGTAGTGGTCTCGAGGGCGTTAACAGAGATTTCTCATCCCGAGCAAAATTTCCGTTAACACTTTCTGGCGCCGTCTGTGGGAACAAATCCTACACCCAACTAACCAATCGTTTGTATTTATATTTTCATTGTTTTATAGGAACTATGAGGCTCCGCTCCTCCCAAGGCCAACACAGAGTCCCGGAGCAATCTCCGGCGAGGCTAACCCGAAAGGCTCCAGGAAGGGGGAGAAAGTCTGGATATAGTAGTCAAGCTCCGATCCAGACACCCGATACACGGACTGCTGGCCACCCCATAGTGAGCTAGGCAGCGCTCGACCAACAAGCAGTGGACTTCGTAGAATCCGTCCACGTCCGCCTCCTCGCTGAAGGCATCACAGTCCAGCCGACCCACCTGAATGATCAGGGAGAGCCGAGCAGGCTTGGAGCTAGACCACCTGCTTTCAATCGCCTAGGCCCTCCTCCTCTCGAGCCGGCTCGAGATAGATCAGGGCCCCAACGCTCGATCCGGGATAGGCTGGGACCCATGCCCCCAGTTCCTAAAAGACTTTCACATTATCAACCCCGGCTAGTTAAGTCTGCCGTGGATGTTTTTACCCGGAAGCCGTGAGGGCTATCTCATCCAACTACATCTAGGAGAACTACCCTGGGCCCTAGAGGAGGAAAGTAGACAAACTCCCCGAATGGATCATGTCCAGGAGGAGGACCAGATAGAAATTTGACAATGACGTTTTTCCCTTATGTCGTTTTAAAAGATTAGTCCGTCAATAATATTTAAAGAAACTACACAAGCCTAAATCAGTTTACAAACATAAATGTAGTGGCAAGTGGGTGTCGTCCACAGGGAGCGGAGTTAGCCAAATTAGTTAAAGCTAAAGCAATGGTATGTATATATAAATAGCAAAACATGAATTGGTGAAAATGTAGATTGTGAACCAATTCTAAATAACACCAAATTAAATAAGTAAATAAAATGAAAGGGGAATATGGAGTGAAGGATATATAGATGATGGAAACTAAGGAGTTAATGGATTCGAAAGCAAATACTGGGCAATGTAACAAACTTGTCAATAGCACGGCTCTTCAAGGTAACCGACCTAGGATGTATAGAGTCGGTTATTTATCCCTAGAAGGTGGCCAACCTAGGATGTATAGTGCGGACCACCTATTAGGGATTAATCCTTGTAAACTACCAACCTAGGATGTATAGAGTTGATTGTTTACCGGATTCTAGAAATGAAGCTCGTCTACCTAACATTGACTCAACCGATTACAAATAGTCACCCTAGGATGTATAGTGATGACTTCTAACTCTTTCACGGATTCCGACCTAGGATGTATAGTGCCGGAAATACGATCGAGGTTAGATTAAAACCGCGGTTCAAGAGTCGGAATTCATGACTTTTCGTCTATTCTTTAGAGCATTAAACAACTAAATAGGATGTATATCTAGATGCAATACCCATTCATAATATAAAGACATCTTGCAAAGATCATGTATCTACACAAGAAATCAATGATAAACACTCACAACAAGAATAGATCAATGGAAGATAAACATGAATATCAATATAATATCAAGTTTATGTACAAGCCCAATATTAAACTAACTACTCCATCAACCCCTTAGAGGGGATTTAGCTACTCATTACAACTAGGAAATCAGTAGAGAGGAGAAAGAAATAACCCTTGGAGAACATCTCCTTCCTTGAAGTGGCTCCAATCTCCTAACTTCCTTGAAGTTGAGTAGAGAATGTGTGGATGAGAGGTAGAGAGAGAAACTAGATCTAAGAATACCTAATCTCCTAAAACGGAGTTAAAAGCTCTTTAAAACGTTTCTATACTTTTATATTTATACTAAATACAAAAATAGGTCACTTAAGCTTTGAAAATCAGACTGGCGCGCTCGGAGTGCGGGTGGAGTGCGGGTGGTTTACCCGCACTGTACCCGCACTGTATGGGTTGCCTGCAACTTCAGTTCTCGGATCAGGACATTAGTGCGGGTGGAGTGCGGTTGAATTACCCGCACTTGACCCGCACTTAGCCCGCACTTGGCATCGCACTGTGACCGCACTTCCTTCTCAGGTGCAAAATCTACCTACTGTCTTGAGCAACAGTGCGGGTAGAGTGCGGTTGGATGACCCGTACAGTACCCGCACTCTAATGTCAGGTGCAATTCTGCTCTTCTGTTCTTGATGCAAGTGCGGGTAGAGTGCGGTTCGATGACCCGCACAGTACCCGCACTCTAGTGTCAGGTGCGATTCTGTTCTTCTGTTCTTGGTGCAAGTGCGGGTGAAGTGTGGTTTGCTGACCCGCACAGAACCCGCACTCTAATGTCAGGTGACCTGCGCAGCTTCTCTGGTTTGGCAATAGTGCGGGTGGAGTGCGGGTGGAGTGCAATTAGCTGACCCGTACTGTACCCGCACTTTATCTCTGTACTTGCATTCTACCCCGGCTATGCACATAAGTGCGGCTGGAGTGCGGTTGCGACCCGCACTGGACCCGTACTGGACCCGCACTATAGACCTGTTTGTGCTCCTTTTCTGCTGGAATCATCACAATATGCTTCCAAGCTTGTCTCTACATCATTTCCTTCAAATAAGCACAAAACAACTTATAAGAGACACAAAAACGCACGAAAACAGAACATAAGGTAAGGATCTGAGGGCCTAAATATAGTACATATTTGGCCCGATCAAAATTGCCGGTTCATCAGAAAGGTTCGACAGTGAGGAATCTGAGGCTAACTCGAAGAAACTTGGAAATTAGCGACTGAGGGATCAGCTGGCAAAGCTACAAAAAAAAGGTCCAGCAGATAAGGAAGGGAAAGAGTAAGGAGGACAAAAAGAATCCCCTGAGCGAGATGAGCGCTCCCTTCACTAGGAGGATCCGGGAAGCAGAGCTCCCCCCAAAATTCAAAATGCCAGCAGATAAGTTCTCTGGAACGGAAGATCCTCTAAGCCATTTAGAGAGCTTCGTTCAACAGATGGAGGTCCAGAACACTACCAGAGCAGCTATGTGCTAAATGTTTCCAACAACCTTGACCGACTATGCGAAAACCTGGTTCAGGAAACTGCCCGTTGGTAGCGCGGATTCTTTCACAAAATTGTCAACCGATTTTTGCTCACAATTCCAGGGAGTTAAACCTCGCCCGAAAGATCCCTTACACCTCCAATATGTGATCCAGGAACGGAGTGAAACTCTTCGATCATACGTGGAGCGGTTTCACAAGGAGGTCATACAGATGGGAGTTTTCACTGAAAAAGAAACCCTCGCCAACTTCAGACGAAACCTCTGGGCAGGAAAGCTTTTCCGTTCTTTTGCGAAAAGACCTCCCGAGACTTACCAGGAGGCCTATGTCCGGGCTCTTGAGCAGGTCGAGATCGACGAACAACTCAAGGTCAAGATAGAACATGACGACATGAGAACGGCAAAACGTTTGAAGAAAAAAGCCCCTAAATTTGAGCCAGTGCAGAGAGCTCAGAATAAACCTCCCAATAGGTCGACCTATCGCCCCCCTGCTTCTTCGCATAGTCAAGAAAGATATCCAGCGAAACGAACCCCTCCCCGGGCTTCGCCGCCTCCCAGAACCGTGGCTCTAGTAATGCAAGGGGAAAAAGGGTTTGACCACTATACCCCATTGAATGCATCCAGGGAAACGGTATACCTTGCCATACGGGATAAAGGGTTGCTCCAAAAGCCCGCTCCCATGAAGGCCCCAGCTGACAGGAGAAACCGGTACAAGTACTGCGACTTTCATGAAGACATGGGCCACAACACTTCGGAGTGCTATAACTTGCGCAACCAGATTGAGGCCCTGAGAAGGGGAGGATGCCTGATTGAATTTTTACAACAGGTCAGAGATAATATCAGAACTGGAAGGGAGGTACAAGCTGAAATCCGCGAGGACGAAAAAAAGAGGAAAGGGGAGCAGGCTGACTTAATGCAACAGATCCAGGTGATACACACTATCAGCAGAGGTCCTACATTGGCAGGCGTTTCCAATAACTCCCGGAAAAACCACGCAAGAAAGGTTCCCCGCCTTGGAGAGAGCCGGGGGATCTTCGAAGTTAGCCAGAGCCCGACAGAGCCCGCCCAGTCAGCTCAGATCGTGTTCACCGAAGCAGATGTCTTCAACACTGTGCAACCTCATGATAATCCTATGGTCATCACGATACAGATCGCCAACTGTCTGGTCCTTCGCGTGGTCGTGGATACAGGAAGCAGTATAGATATCCTCTTCAAAGATACCCTGGAAAAACTGAACCTGAAGCAACATTGCTACAACAGCTGTACCACTCCACTTTACGGTTTCACTGGGGACTCGATCATACCAGTGGGGTCGATGATCCTCCCAGTAATCATCGGGGTCACCCCGCTCCAACAGAACATAATGACCGACTTTGTTATGGTGGACACCCCATCGGCCTACAATGCCATCTTAGGGAGACCTTTCCTGTCCACCTTGAAGAGAGTCTTGTCCATATACCACAACGTTTTGAAATTCCCGGTTGGAACCAAGGTAGGAGAGGTACGCGGAGACCAGCAGGCAGCCAGGAAATGCTACGCAGTATCTGCCAATCCTACAGCCCTAGCAAAGCAGTGTGTACAGGTGACAGTAATCAGAGAAGACATGGATACATCCCGGATAATCCAGGAGGAGAAGGAGCCCGCAGAACATCCTGGGTATCCGGAGGATGAACCTATCATGCCCTACGAGGAAGAAAGGGGTAAGGAATGGGCCAGTGGGCAGCCCGTGGATAAACTAGAAAGATATCCGTCAGGACTGACGATCCCTCCAAGGTCGTCAAGGTAGGAGCCGTCCTTGATCCAGAAGTAAAAAGAGGACTGATTGATCTTCTCAGGGAATTCAGCGACATCTTCGCCTGGAACCATAATGAAATGCCTGGAATCCCGGCATCGTTGGCCACCCACCGGCTAGCAGTAGATCCAACAGTCAAGCCCGTCAAGCAGAAGAGGCGTCATTTCAACATTGATAGGAATGCGGCGGTGCAGGAAGAGGTTGATAAATTGGTCAAAGCGGGGTTCGTCAGAGAGGTACGTTACCCCGAATGGATCGCCAACGTAGTCATGGTCACGAAGGCGAATGGAAAATGGCGTATGTGTGTCGACTACACTGACCTCAACCGGGCTTGTCCGAAAGACAGTTTTCCTTTGCCAAAGATCGACCAGCTGGTTGACTCCATATCCGGAAATAAACTTTTGAGTTTTATGGATGCATGCTCAGGATACAACCAAATTAAAATGCACCCGGCTGACCAAGATAAGACCAGTTTCATTACTGGGCAGGGCTTATACTGCTACAAGGTGATGCCGTTTGGTTTGAAGAATGCAGGGGCCACATACCAGCGGCTGGTTAACAAATTGTTCAAGCCCGAGATAGGAAGGACGATGGAAGTATATATCGACGACATGATCACGAAATCCCCAACCACAAAGGGACATCAAGAAGACCTTCGCAAAACCTTCCTCATACTGAGGGAAAACCAGATGCGTTTGAACCCCTCCAAATGTGCTTTTGAGGTAACGGCAGGAAAGTTTCTGGGCTTCATGGTTCATGAGAGAGGTATCGAAGCCAACCCAGAAAAAATCAAAGCTATCCTGGACTTGGAATCAACGACCTC
Organism: Dipteronia sinensis; assembly: GCA_033220585.1. NCBI lineage: Eukaryota > Viridiplantae > Streptophyta > Magnoliopsida > Sapindales > Sapindaceae > Dipteronia > Dipteronia sinensis. The sequence continues at coordinate 36,759,137 of CM065638.1, forward strand.
GCTCAAGCAAGTACAGATTCTGACTGGACGGGTGGCAGCACTCAACAGGTTTATCTCTCGCTCCACCGATAAATGCCTCCCTTTCTTCAAGGCCATCAAACAAGGAAAGAACATGAAATGGGGCCAGGAAAGCGAGCAGGCGTTTCAAGCTTTGAAGGAATACCTAACAAGCCACCATTTTTTAGTCAAGCCGGTTCTCGGAGATGAACTGCAGATTTACCTGGCTGTATCAGAAACTGCAGTAAGCGGGGCTTTGGCCAAGGATTGTAGCGACGGTTTTCAAAGACCCATATACTATGTGAGTCATGCCTTGACCAAATCAGAAAGGAACTACGTTCTCCTGGAGAAGCTCGCTTATGCTCTGGTGATCTCAGCGAGGAAACTCTGTCCCTATTTTCAAGCTTACACAATAGCAGTGGTGACAGACCAACCCCTCCGTCAATTCTTGCAAAGATAAGATGTGTCAGGAAGGTTAGTTCTGTGGGCACTACAGCTCACTCAGTTCGACTTAAAGTATAAGCCCCGGACTACGATTAAGGCACAGGCTTTAGCCAACTTCATGGCAGAATTCTCAACGATCCCAGATCCAGTTGATCCCTCAGTATCAAACGAGGTCCTTGAGAAGATATCCGAGGTCAAAAATTGGCCTGAGGGCTGCAAGCCATGGATCCTCTTTTCAGTCGGAGCATCCGGACGAGCTAGGGGAGGAGCTGGCATAGTTTTGATAGATCCGGAGGGGACTGAATTCTGTCACTGTTTCAGATTCGAGTTTAAAGCTACCAATAACGAAGCGGAATATGAAGCCCTCCTAGCCGGCATGAAGGTAGCCATCGAGCTAAAGGCCGACTACCTGCAGGTCAAGAGCGATTCGTTTCTTGTTGTAAACCAGGTGACTGGGGTCTACCAGGCAAAGAGAGATAATATGGTTGCCTACTTAAATCTAGCTCGGTTGCTGAAAAGAAAAATTTAAGGGACTCAAGATCGATCAGATGCCTCGACACCAAAGCCATCGCGCAGATGTTCTGGCTAAAATAGCGGTGAACGGAGGCCAATCCCTACCAAAGTGAATTCCCCTCCAAGTAATCACCCAGCCAAGCATAGCCACAAATGGAGAAATTTGTTCCCTGGATCGCCTACCTTGCTGGATGGACCCAATCGTCACCTATCTCCTTGAAGGAGAGCTTTCTGAAGAGCCCGACCAAGCCCAAACAGTTAAGAGACTCTCAGTTCGATACTGTATGGTGGACGGATACCTCTACAGGAGGGGCATATCCCTCCCTCTACTTAGGTGCTTGCATCCCGATGATGCTAAGTGGGCACTGAGAGAGGTCCATTCTGGGGACTGTGGGAACCACATAGGTGGGGAAGCTCTAGCCTATCAGGTGCTTCGTATGGGGTACTACTGGCCGACCATCCATCAAGATGCAAAGAGTTTTGTGCAATCCTGCGAACCTTGTCAAAGAACCTCAAACTTGAGCCACCAGCCACCCGAGCGACTGTCGTCCCTCAGCTCACCTTACCCCTTTGCCATGTGGGGAATCGACCTAATTGGGCCACTTCCTACCGCTCCTGGACAGATGAAACATGCTATCGTGGCTATTGACTACTTCACAAGATGGGTCGAGGCAGGGCCTCTTGCTCGAATATCAGAAAAGAATACAACCAAGTTCATCAAGACTAACGTGGTATGCAGGTTCGGGACCCCCCTCATCATTGTAGCCGACCTAGGAAAGCAATTCGACAACGGCCGATTCAAAGACTTCTGCAAGGGATTGGGGATCGACCTCAGGCTCGCTTCAGTGGCTCATCCCCAGACTAACGGGCTGGTGGAATCCACCAAAAAGACAATCAAGAAACTTCTGAAGAAGAAGCTTCAGCAGAGGAAAGGTAAATGGGACGAAGAGCTACCAGAAGTCCTTTGGGCATACCGGACTACAAAAAGAATAGCTACTGGAGAAACGCCTTACTCCCTGGCCTTCGGGGTTGAAGCAGTCCTCCCCATCGAGTATAAATTGACCTCGTTCAGGGTACAACACTTTGAGCCCGAAAGTAACGAAGTCAAGCTCCGGGCTAGTCTAGACCTCTTAGAAGAAAAGCAAGACCGGGTAGCAGAGAAAGTAGCGATATACCAGAGCAGGATCGCTAGATACTTCAACCAAAGGGTTAGAGCCCGAAAATTCAAGGAAGGGGATCAGGTACTTAGGAAAGTAACATTGAATACTCGGAAAAGGGCGGATGGAGTCTTAAGTCCAAATTGGGAAGGGCCATATTTGATAAAGCTAGTTGTTCGCAATGGAGCTTATAAACTCGAAGACATGGACGGACGACCCATCAACCACACTTGGAATACAGATCATATGAAGAAATTCTACCCTTGAAAGGAGTTCTCAAGCATACTACCCCCACTTAGTTTTTATTACAGGTCCTAATAAAGATGTACTACATCTCAATCATCAATAAAGTCATTTTCCTTTTCTCTTCCATCTTTGTCTCCAACCATGTTCAACGTTAGTAACTATACACTTGTATAGGAATTCGACATAAACATCTCGAGACCAGGAAATAGCTCGATAGCCCTCCTGATGCCTTGGTCGGGCTACCACCCCCAAGAAGGATCTGAGTGTAAGAGCATAGTTGCCTTCCAGATCTCGAGACCAGGAAATAGCTCGATAGCCCTCCTGATGCCTTGGTCGGGCTACCACCCTCAAGAAGGGTCTGAGTGTAAGAGCATAGTTGCCCTCCAGATCTCGAGACCAGGAAATAGCTCGATAGCCCTCCTGATGCCTTGGTCGGGCTACCACCCCCAAGAAGGATCTGAGTGTAAGAGCATAGTTGCCTTCCAGATCTCGAGACCAGGAAATAGCTCGATAGCCTTCCTGATGCCTTGGTCGGGCTACCACCCCCAAGAAAGGTCTGAGTGTAAGAGCATTGTTGCCCTCCAGATCTCGAGACCAGAAAATAGCTCGATAGCCCTCATGATGCCTTGGTCGGGCTACCACCCCCAAGAAGGGTCTGAGTGTAAGAGCATAGTTGCCCTCCAGATCTCGAGACCAGGAAATAACTCGATAGCCCTCCTGATGCATTGGTCGGGCTACCACCTCCAAGAGAAATCTGAGTGTAAAGGCATAGTTGCCCGCCAGATCTCAAAGACTAGGAAATAGCTAAGTAGCCCTCCTGATGTCTTGGTTGGGTTATCGCCCCATATATATAATGTTTGCTCTCGTGTGCAGGATCAAAATCATCATAATTGCCTACACGAATCTTAATTGATGCTACAGATGCTACTCTGGATACCATTCAAGACCAGAAACAGAATAAAGTTCTCAAAAAGGCGCGTCAATTTATCATTAAGGGCAAGGGGAGCCTATCCCCCGATAAGGCTACATCCAAATGGGGAGCCCAACCCCCGAATTTGGGCTACAAAAAGAAGAAGAAAAAATAAAAAACTGACAATGGCAAAGCAGGGTGCCCACCCCCTTTTTCGGGCAATCAGAAACAAGTCATCCGCTTCAAGCTTTGGGGCTATCATGGCTCCCCTCTGCTGGCCCTCCTCCTTCCTGCTGATCTTCAGCATCAACCCCCTCAACAGGTAGCTGTCCATCTGGGTTATCCTCACCGACTGCTCCTCCATTTAGAGGCTCTATCGGATGATCAGCTGGATCTTCCTTCAAAACTTCATTGATTACATCCATAACTTCAGGAGGAATAGCCGCGTCGAGAAGAGCAGCCAAAGGCCCCATCTGGCTCCTGTCAACCTCCATCTCTGTTAAAGCTGGATCATCTGATGGGCTCCTAACCTCTTCACCAGCTCCCGATTGGTCCTCCTCAGATCGAGAGGACATCACTTTACTGGAAGATTCCCCAGGACCTGAGGGGATAAAGGAAGGAAGATGGAATGAGGGATCTGACTGAGTGGGCTGCTTCCCAGTTCCTGCCGGGCTAGAGGGGACCTCCTCGTCGCCTTCAGGACGAGATAACTTGGCAACTTTGAGCATTATTTCCTGTCTGTCCCAGCCCGCAATAGACGACAAATCAAAAGGAGAAGGAAGAGCTTCCGCGGCATGAAAGGAAGCATAAAAATACCCATCGCTGAAGGAGGTCTCCGTATCAGCTTGCAGCTTGGCCACCTGAGTAATCAGAGACCGGTTCTCAAGGTTCAGCTTCTTAGCCTCAGATCTCCAGGAGTCTCGCTGCCTAGCCCGCCGGAGAGATTGAAGACGCTCCTGATCGAAAGATTGCTTCATCCTCTCATGATCGCAGCGAAGCTCAGCCATCTCAAGCTCAATTTTGCCTTGGTTGGAAATCACCTCTTCCACTAGAGACCGAGCCTGCTTGAGCAGTTCCCCGGCCTTCTCAGCTTCAGCTTCGGCTTTCGTAGCCCGATCACGGAGAAGGGCTACCTGCTGGCCCATCGCGATATTAACCTTAAAGGCCTACAAATATAAAACCCGAATTAGAAACTGAACGAGTTAACAAAAATAGCGTTAAGGAAATACAATTACCTCAGCTAAGATAGCGGACCCCTTGGTTATAAGGACATCCACAGGCATAGAAGCCATCTTGGAGATCCCGCCACCTGGACAAGAAGCTATGAACTGCTCCAAGACCTCGTCCCGCCCTGTCGAGCTCGACTGAGGCCGGGAGCGGCTGGAAGGAGCCCTGGCGACATCTTTCCCAAAAACCTCCGAGTCTTTGGTTGTTGGAAGCGCCACGGAATCAGGTGTTTGAGTGGCTACGGCCGAGGGGGCAGAAACAGCTGGGCCAACCACCTGGGGAGCTTTACCCAAAGCCCGGAAAGCCCGCGAGGCCAGAGTGGCCATCTTGGACCCAGCCGGAGAGACAGAAGAAGCCAGGGCAGGTTCGACCCCATAGGAGAGAAGAGAAGCTCCACCTTGAGGAGAGCGTGAGACGTGTCGGGTGGCTGGCTCCACAACAAAAACTGTGAATAAGCAGATTAAAGAAGAAAATGTTAGAACCAAGCTAAGTAATAAGATGAAGCAACACAAGGATACTTACGAGGAATAGCGTCTGAAATCCGTAGATATTTATTCACCCTACGAGGGTCAAAAGCTTCAGCGGTAAGGAGCTTCGAATTCAGGTAATTCCGGGCTAGAATGGCCTTTAAGACGGTTTCGGACTCGGCAGGTAGGGAATCCCGGTCCCAGGAGGGCTTGTCACTGAAAGCCGTAGGAACCTCAAATTCATGCCCTCCGATGAAAATCGAGCTCCCCCAGTCATCCCCCGCCAGGATCCATTCTTCTTTCCACGCAGGATCCTTCTTCGAACCACCAGGAAAGATGAAATTGAGCTTATTCTTGGCCTTAGCGTAGAACTGACCATGAGGAGCCCCAGACAAGGTCCCAATCTGAAAAAGATAAGCCAGCTCCTCTGTACCTGGCTCCCTCGTCACTTTACTCATCTGGCATTGTTCCCTCCATAACACAAGGAAACCGATCAAATGCCTCCAGAAGCCCAGCGTTAACTGAAGGGGAGCGAGCTGGATGGCGTTTAGAGCCCGCCGAAGGGTCGGATGGAGAGGAAGCATGACCCCGTTCTCAAAAGCGGCCACATGGATCGGAAGCACGCCTTTAGGGGGGTTGAAAAACACGAAGTTCTTAGGAGGCACCGAGATGGATACACTGTCGGGGATGCCAAACTTTGACCTCAAGCGGTCGATCGACGCCGGGTCAACGGTTGAATCTGGGATAACCCAGAAATCGTAGGGAGAGAGCCTCTCCCCAAGGGGACCAGGAGCCGAGACGCGACGCTCCCCTGCAGCTCTACCGGCCGTTTCTTTATCGGAATCATCATCGACGATATCTAAAGGGTGGTCGGGATGATTGGAGAACCCAGTCCCGATAGATACATTCCTACTGGATCACCGACGTTGTGAGGTGGGCGAGGAATCATCACCGTCAGAACTCCTCCTAGCCCGCTTCCCCAGACTAAGACTGACGACCTCCTCGCCATCGAATATGGAATCACTTGAATCACGACTGTTTTTTGACATTATAGAAAACGAAGAATGAAGAAAGAATAGAAGATGAAGAATGAAGAAAGAAGCAAGCTTGGAGGAAAAACTGTGGAAATATTTCTCAACAAAAGGCTCTTTTAGCTCGAGAAGATGTGAGGAAGATGAGGAGGAGAACAGACATATATATAGGCAGGAGGGCAACAGCTCAAGTTACCAGGATACTCGTTTGGTAATGGTAAAAAATCGACTCGGTAACGTAACTGGATTAAACTCGAAAGCGGGCTAATCATCTCATGCCACATCATTTACGCAGTTAAGAGGAAGATCTCCCCAAGATCCTGGTAACGGTAAAAAATCTCGGGGACTGCCATAACTTGATCAGATTAATTCGAAGATAAAATAGTCGGCTCACAACACGTCACTCAAATGAAGAAATTTTCCAAAATTTCGGTAACGGTAAAAAGAGGAAGATTTCCCAAATAAAGTGAGAATCTGACCTCAACCCCGAGCTCGACGTCTGGTGTTCAAGTCAGAGGGGACTTCTGTTAATAGCCAAAATTGGCTAAGGACCAAAGGGAAATTTTCCACTTCCCAGACCTGGTTCCATACCCGAAAGTTTCACCTGAAGACCTCTACATCCAGAGCCAAGCTACGATACCACCCCACGCACAAGAGCGGGCTCCAGAAACATCAAGGATAAAGCCCGGACCCGAGAGCTTCCACCAGGAGACCTCTCTATCCAGGGCCGAACTGCAATATCACCCCAGAAACAAGGGCGGGCTCTGGAAACATCCGGGATAGAGCCCGGAATGATCGGACTTAGCCCGCATCATCAAAACTAGAAGCTCCCCGAAGTCAAGGTCATCTCGTAAATGCTCAAGAAACTCGTCTGTACCTCGATTGACACAGAAGAATGTCCCTAGAGGGCCGCGAGGTCAGTCGAAGCCACACCTAGCTTCAAAAAGGTCAGTCGAGGCCACATCTAGCTTCAAAAAGGTCAGTCGAGGCCACATCTAGCTTCGAAAAAGTCAAGAGAAGCCAGATCTGGCTCCAAGCTGGATGAAACTTCTCAGACATCAAGGTCGAAATACTAAACAACCTCCCTGGTTGATGCATCACACCATATCGTCATGTCCCGCGACTTCTATAAGGATCATACTGAAAGGATACGAGGAATGCATTAATTCATACCTGGAAGCGTTATCTACATGCAGAACAAGTAATGAAATCCAAAAAGGAAAAAAACTGATCTCCACCACAAGACTCTCAATTCGGGCGTCAATCTAAAAGTCAAATGATATTAACGCAAGAAATCCCGCCCGATAAGGAAGAGACTGAGACAATCACTGAGACAATCAAGGGAGAATCAGTCTGTTGACCTACAAACCATGTATAAATAGAAAAGAAAAGAAATGAAAAAGAGGAGACTACTATTCGACAGGCATACGACTAGCAATCGACCATTCACCAAAGAGAGTTGAGAGAAAAGAGAGAAGAATCTTTGTATTCATATACCATGCATGCTAAATAAAAACGTTCTTGTTTATTTGTTATTATATAAACCACTGTCACATATATAATGAATTTTGGCCACCACCTACGTGGTAGTGGTCTCGAGGGCGTTAATAGAGAATTCTCATCCCGAGCAAAATCTCCGTTAACGAATTCCATGGATTACATGCTTTTTGTATGTCTTTGTCTTGCTGCATTTATGTCATTCATCAAACTTCACACTTGCACATCACGCATTTAAGTTAGTGTGTTTTAATTGCCTGGAAAAGAGTATTTTTCTCTTAACGGTGATACAGGTCGCTGGCTATGCACCTGTCTAAACCGCGGTCCCAATAGCGGTTGGTTCCAGAGGTGTCACGCGTAGGGTACCGCGGCTTGTGAAGATGCCTGCATAGCGGTCCCTACCACGGTTTTCTCCAGAAGGCCTCTGTTGCCTGTACCACGGCCTATGCACTTGCCTGTACAGCGGCCCCATTGTGCATACCACGGTCTGGACAACTTGCTTGAGCCGCAATATTCACAGCGGTAATGACGGGATTTTGTTTGCTAGTCTCAAAAAGTCGCCATTTCAACTAGGGCTTCATATATATAGATCCTTTTCTCTTCTTAGCCTCCTTAGAGCTTCAGATTTCAATTCAACTCCATTTATAGAGCTCAAGAGTGACTTGCAAAAAAATCCATCAAGATTCAATCTTTTTTGACCAAAATCCAAACACCCACCATTCATTCGTGAATCAAGCATCATCTAGCTTCATCTAGCTTCATCTAGGATTTGTTTTAGCATGGGTCTTCATCAACACACATGACTTGGTAAGTATAACACCATCTTCATTCATTCTAGTGTTCTTGCTTAACAAGAAATCTCGTTTATGACTTGTTTGCATCTAGACTAAGTTTTTATCTACAAGTTGAGATTTTTTCTGTAATGATTGTTGGGTTTTGTATTGTGATAACTATTGCATCTAGGTTTGCATTTGTTTCATATAGCTAAGTTATATGTATGTCATATAGCAACATAATATTTAGGATTGTTTGAATCATTCATCCATGATTAGATAAGTATTAAATGTGTTGACCTAGCATTTATGCATTTAAACATTTAGAATATTTTTTATATTCACTTTATGTTACATATCTCTTCTTTTGAGAGTGAAGTCTTGTATGAACCGTTGGGTGTATACAAGCAAGAGCCTAAAATAACTATTAAAGGTCTGCGGGTAGCAAAAATAGATTAGTAACCATTTAGGTGTGATGTGGTCAACCTAGGTTGTAATTGTTTTTGCAAATAGTGGATTTGAGGGTTCGATTGACGATTAAACCCGTGAGTTTTTTTACCCTATTGGGGTTTTCTCACGTAAATCAAATCATTGTGTCATTCTCTTTTATCCCGCATTTATTTTATGACAATGATTGATCGTGTTATAGATTAGAGGTTGTGTGATTAATTTTGAGTAAGTAAAAAGTTGGCAATTAATTTTGGTAAAACCTATTCATACCCCTCAGGTTCGTTTAGAGTCGTTAGACACACATTTATGTATTTTCGGTTCTATTTAGATTTTTGTGTAATATTTTTGGTGTTTCTTTATTAATTTTTTTTTCTTTTTGTGGCCGGTACAGGTGGAAAGGCCAAGCCTTGGAAGCAACCAAAGGCTGAGAAGAAAGATTACGATGATGTACTCCTTTTTTCTTTTTCTTTTTATTCATTAATGGATTTTTTTTTAAGGGTTATTCATTAATGGATTTAATTTATATGTTTTAACTCAATTGATCTAATTGTGTGTCAGATTATGGATGATTATCTCTTTTTGCTTTATTTTTTCTGTTAATTCATTGTTGGCGATTATGATATAATTGTTTTTATTGCCTGAAAAGGATAAGCATGTAAAAGTTGTGTAATTTATCAATAGTTCAAGTCAAATAGCCAAAGGTGTCAGTTTTTATATTTAATTTGTGATTTTCGGTTTTGTTGATTTGTTACCAATTTTGAGTTTCCAGTTTCTACGGTGAGGATCACACATAAATTGTTAGTTTTTATTACCAATTGTTAGGCTGAACATGGTTATTTTTGGAACATCAATTTTACTTCAGAATTGGAAAGGACTTTCCATTAGGTTTTGAGAGAAAAGCTCATTCCACCAAAATGGTGGAAAGTTCATTCCAATGGAAAGTTTGTTCCAATATTTAGGGTCAGTTTGGTATTTCTGTAACTTTTATAATATCACTGTTAGCTGTGCTGAAGGAATAATCAATTGTAAAGTTAATCCGTAGATGTTTGCTTAATTGTATTTTTAAAACTACTGTATAGCTCAAAAGCAGTATACATATGTTTAGTAATTTTATTACAAAAGTGCTGAGATTAGTTACAATGACTAAAATATACATGAATTAAGGACCCTATTTCATTTTTTTTTCATTAATTATATATATTAAATCAATTTTTAAGTAGAATATTTAAATTGAAAAATGAAATCCCATAAGAACAATAAAAAGATTTTATAAATCAAATCAATATTTAAATAGAATATTTAATTTTGAGATGAAATAAGGTATATAAATCCTAAACCATTTTTATGTAATAATGATAAGATATTATTCATGATTAAGATATGATAAATAATTGTTTTTTTTAAATAATTATTTAGTAATGGTTTTGACTTTACAAAAAAAAAAAATAAGGTTCAACTATTGTTTTGAAAGTGACAATGCGATCAATGTTTTTTTAAGTTGTTTATCATAAGTAATAGGTTGAAAGAAATAAATTTGTACAATACAAATTAAAATAAAATTGGAAGTATGTTATCTTTTGGATGATAATCTTGGAAGAAAATATATTAAATGCAATCTAGTGATTTGAATTTAAATCAAAAGTCGGGATTTTTTACTTTTTATTTTAAGTTGTTTTTTATGGTATTTTAAAGTTGTTTGACCATTTAAAAGGTAAACAAAACAACTTAATAATTTCAATTCAACAATTTTTCTCTCATGAGCACACACTTTAAGCATATCTTGAGCTTTGTTATTGAGAAAATCTGGAAGGATGACAGGTCAGTATGATCGTCAGTATTCATGATAGTCAGAGATGCCATGTCACCAAAAGTCAACTAGACTAAACCAACCTAAGTTGACCAAAGATGACTTCACGAGACCTAGCCGGGGTTGCCTAGATGATTGGGTAGAAATAACTCAACTGAGGTGATTAGATCGATCGGGTGAAGGTGATCCGGTCGGGGTCACTAAGATGGTCGGGCCAAGACATTCGGTCAGGGTCAAGTAACCGGTCGGGGAGAGTGAGGTTTGGTCGGGTCTGGTAGACGGTCGGTTGAGCGACAAATGGACAATGTTGAATTCAATGCAACCACGATTCAAATACGCATAGAAAGAATCCTACTCAAACAAGGTGTCTCAAAGCACGTTCTGATAAGGAAATAAACTTCCTTAAAGATATCAAAATCTATATTAGGCAAGAGATCTAATACATTTAACACGCAAGAGACACAGAACATGAAAGAAGATAATCACAACTCCGATAAGTTAGAGTTTCATTAAATGTCATCAACTTTCCTTACTTGTGTATCAAGAATTAGGGTTCCATGCATGTATAAATAGACCTTAAAATACCATTGTAACAGTTAGAGTGCAGCAGTTTGCAAAAGAGAGAACTAGAGTGTGTAATTATCTCATACATAGTGAATTTTCTTTCTCCCTGCCACGGCAACCGTGGACGTTTCCCCAACTTGGGGTTTTACCACGTAAAACTAGGTGTTTGCATGCTCTATTTTTTTCAATTATTCCCATAACATTATTAGCAATTTACAATAGTTTGTTGGACGCGTGATCAACTTTACGTAGGCCTAAAAATTATCATCAACAATTGGCGCTAGAAGAAGGGGGTAAATGTAATTTTGGCTAAATTGCTAAGATCAACCTCAAAGGAAATCGTGAAACAGCAACATGGTGAATAATAGAGACGGAAGTCAGTCCCCGCATTACGTTGGCACCCCGCGTGATGTTAACAATTCCGGCCCCATAAACACCAGTGTCACCGGGGAGATTTACCCTCTGCGACTCCAACCTCAACTGGCCAGGCGGTGACAACCTCCACGGACCCTACCCCAGGTATTTCCCCAGACTCATTCTGGCAAGTCCAGGAGTCTCTACGGAGAGTCATCGAAGACGCTGCTAGACAAGGAATCAATATAAACGCAACTGCCAATCTGACCTTGCCATATCAGTTAGCTAAGTTTGTGGTGGCCCAAGACTCCAAGGTGCGTTCTAAGATAGTAGGCTTGACCCTAGGAGTGCCCCGTAAAACTGGTAAAGATGGGGCGGATCATCATGGAAGAAGGGAACATTCTCAAAGGAGATATAATCGTCAAGATGACCAGGGCCACATATGGGTACAAAGGGCATAATCACCGAGATATGGGTACAAAGGGCATAATCACTGAGACGAGAGGGGGTACATTGAACATAGCCTTCAAGAAAACATAGAAAGATAGGATGACGGCATACCGAAATATGCTCGGGAGAATTGGTATGATGGTCATAGAAGAAGATCTCGATCAATCAAGTGATAAGGAGGCTCCACCCAAAAGGCATCGGGAAACTAGCCCCGTGGTTAGGTATGATCTTTGTGATGCCCAGGTCACAGGACGAGTACCAAAGGATCCGTACGAGCTCACCATCCATTAGAAGTTCAATGATCCTGGGGAACCAGAGAGTGAGCGAGAGGTCTTGTTGAGAAGGATAGAAGCGATGGAGCGAAGACAGGGCCGTGGGAATTTATTAATTGGTAACTCTGGTAGCATATTTGCTGACTACATCCGGCAAGCTCAGTACAAAGAATGCCATACATTGAGCAGTTTAAGGCCAACATTGACCCTTAGGAACACGTCAGAATGTACCATAGTACAATGGCCCAGTATGACTATGATGATACGCTTATGTGTAGGATGTTCCCGTAGACATTGAGAGATCAGGGGTCTAGATGGTTCGACGGCCTTACCAGTAGCTAGATCAGAAACTTCGAAGAGTTAATACAATCCTTCACCAGGCAAATTATAGGAAATATATAGATGAGAAAATCATTATCTGTCCTTTCAACTTTGAAGCAAATGAAGATGAGAAATTGAAGGATTTCTTGACCAGATTCTCCTAGAAAGTATCGGAGTTGCAAGATCCCAATGATGACTTAGTGATCTTGGCCTTCATTAACAGTCTGCAGTATAGTCAACTGTCACTCAGCATGAGGCAGAGAGGGGCAACCACTTGTGCTCATTTGGTGGATGACGTAGGAGGATACGCGATGGCAGAAGAAGAGCAAATAACCCATGGTGGGGAGTTCATACATGACGGCCGATCGGAAGAGGGCCAAAAGCCTAAAGACAATGGTTCGAAGGGAAACCAAAAATAGGACAAGAAATACAACAACCCGGGAAAAGGCAAGGAAGGTCGTAAGGATGATGACCAGAAGAGCATCAAACCCTTCAAAAATAGTATACCAATTACACCCCTTTGACCAAGAAGCAAGAGGAAGTTCTGACTGTGATAGAAGATAAGAACTTGTATAAAATGCCCCCAGAGAATTCACGCTTAACTATGAAGGACACTTCCAAATACTGCCGCTTCCATTGAGAAAATTGCTATGAGACTTCAAAGTGCTACCAGTTGAAAGACAACATTGAAAAATTGACCAGAGAAGGACACTTGAAGGATGTAGTCCTAAGAAGCAATGATGATCGGCAGAGAGACCCCCAGAAAGGTGACCAAGATGGGAAGAGCAGTCCCATGATGAGTTCAGATGGAGGGACCATTAACACAATCTTTGGAGGACCTTACACTGAAATAAGTAGCTGGGAGAGAATGACCGAAGTGTGTGAGGCAATAGACGGCCAAAGGACCCTAGAAGTGAACTCAGTCGGTCCCAACCAAAAAAAAAACAAACAGGGCTGAGATCCGATAGTGTTTTCTGAGGCTGATGCACACGGGCTCGAAGTTAGGCCAAATAATGCAATCATAGTATCAGTACACGTCAGTCACAGGGGAGTAAGAAGGGTACTAATCGAAAATGGGAGCTCAGCAGATGTATTGAGTGTCAGAGTGTTCAATTAGTTGACATTACAGATAAAATACTTGCAGCCGCTGATAGTCCAACTTAGGAAATTTGGAGGAGCAGAAGTAAGATCTTTGGGGATAGTCAAGTTACTAGTTGAGATTGGATCATACCCTTGCCAAAAGAATGTACTTCTTCATGTTGTGGTGGTAGACACGGAGAATTGGCCTTATAATGCCCTACTAGGCTGACCCTTCTTAAACAAGTCAAAAGTTGTCACGGTAACCTATGCCCTGATAGTCAAGTTCCAAACCAAGGCAGAAGTAGGTGTTATGAAGAGTTCCCATGAGTGAGCAAGAAAAGAAAACCTTGCAGTATAAAGAGAGAAGGCGGTGTCGAATGTGATGCAAATAGACCTGTTAGAGAGGGAATAGTGTCCTAAGGTTGATGAGGAAGAAGCCCGAGCGGAAACCCCAACTCAATATGACTTGGACCTAAGGGAAACATCTCTGAATCATAAAAAAGATCAAACTGGAGAAAAACCAACCCTAGAGGTTGTACTCGATAAAGGTAGCCCTGACCAAACAGTCAAGCTAGGGGCTCAGCTGTCTGAACAGGTCCAGGGTGATTTGGTCAACCTATTGAAGAAATTCAAAGATGTGATGGCTTGGAAGCATGAGGATATTTTAGGGATAGACACCAAAGTAATATCTCACTATTTGGCAGTCGACCCTTAGCGTAGGCTGGTCGTTCAAAAGAGACGACGATTCAACCAAGAAAGGAATAAGCCGATCAAGGAAGTGGTCTAAAAACTCTTAGCAATACGTTCAATCAAAGAGGCACAGTACCCGAAGTGGGTGGCCAATGTTGTGCTGGTAAAGAAAAAGAACGGACAGTGGATGATGTGCGTAGATTTCACAAATTTGAGTAAGGCGTGCCCAAATGACAGTTTCCCCTACCTAGAATAGATCAGTTGGTACATGCAATGGCGGGGCATGAGTTGCTCAGCTTCATGGATGCTTACTCTGGTTACAACCAGATTAGGATGTTTGAGCTAGATGAGGAGAAGATTGCCTTCACAACTAACCAAGGGCTATATTGTTACAAGGTGATGCCTTTTGATCTCAAGAATGTCAGACCAACTTACCAAAGATTTGTAAACAAGATATCGGCAAAAATATGAAGGTATACTTGGACGACATGATAACAAAGAGCGTCACTGCAGAGAGGCACGTGGTAGATCTACGGGAAACATTTGAAGTACTAAGGAAGTACATGATAAAGCTCAACCCGAAGAAATATGTTTTCGGGGTGCCTTCAGGGAAGTTCCTCTGTTTCTAGGTCCACCAAAGAGGAATTGAGGTGACCCTGAGAAGGTAAAGGCACTGAAGAATATGAGGTCTCCCGTTACCTTGAAGGACATTCAGAAGCTGACCGGCTGCTTCGCCTCACTTAACCTCTTCATTAGCAGATCGATAGACAAGTGCTTACCTTTATTCAAGGCCATAAGGAAAGGCAAAGGAGTGGAGTAGACTGAAGAATGCGAGGAAGCCTTCTAGAAAATTAAATAGTACCTTGGTAAGGCTCTGATACTGCCAAAACCGCTAGATGGTGAGGTGTTATACATATACCTGTCAGTAACACCAGTGGCTACAGGATCAATATTAGTTAGGTTGGATAAAGGAGTATAGAAGCCTGTATATTATACTAGCAAGGATTTACTACCATCAGAAACAAGGTACTTAGCAGCTGAACAGATGGCACTAGCACTGGTAACAGCAGTAAGGAAGCTGATGCCCTACTTCTAGGCACACATGATTGAAGTTTACACAGACTACCCACTTAAGCAAATCCTGTCCAAGCCAGAAGTACAAGGGAGACTGAAAAAATGGGAGCTGAGCAAGTTCGATATCACTTACTCACCAAGGGCTTCAATCAAAGGTCAGGCAATAGCAGACTTCATCACCGAGTTCACTGAATCAAACAATGAGGTGATAAAAATGCTTGAAGAAAAAGAGATGCAGGTTTTCCATTGGCAGCTGCACATCGATGGATCATTAAACGCTAATGGCAGCAGGGCAGGCATAGTGGTATCCACCCCGGAAGGCGATCATGTAGAGTGTGCCTTGCGGTTTGACTTCAAAGCTACTAACAATATGGCCGAGTATGAGGCACTTCTGGTAGGGCGCAGGGTTTGTACGGCTTTGGGTGTGGATGAGCTAGAAATATTTAGTGATTCACAGGTCCTGGTCAACTAGGTATTGGATGAATACCAGGCGAGGACAGTAACATGGTGACTTATCTGGAAATAACTAAGGTATTACTCGGGAGATTCAAAACTTACAAAATCACTCAGATCTCAAAAGAAAAGAATGAGAAGGTTGACGCCCTATCAAGAGTGGTATCAGCAACAACTGACATCTGGTCAAAGATAATCTCAGTGGCTCATCTCAGGGAGCCCAACACCAAGGAAGAGGAAGAGCTGATGGTTGAAGTAATTAAGGAAGGGCAAGTAACTTGGATGACCCTGATAAGAGAATACCTAGAAGGTGGTATGCTCTTTCGGGACTCGATTGATGCAAACTGTATCAGGTATAGGGCCGTTCGGTATTCAATAGTAGGGGGAGAACTTTACAGAAGGGGGTTCTCAAGAGCCCTACAAAGGTGTATTTGTCCAATTGAAGCTGACAAAGTTCTTAATAGTATACACATCGAGGTGTTTGGGAATCACACTGCAGGTAAAAGTTTGGCCTATAAGACTCTTAGGCAAGGTTTCTATTGGCCAACCCTATTCCAAGATGCACAATCAGTGGTGGAGAAGTATGAAACCTACCAAAGGATTGCAAATGACATCAGATAACCACCTGAGCATTTGAAGAACTTGACTTCGCCCTAGCCGTTTATGATGGGAGGATTATATTTGATCGGCCTGATGCCAACAGCAACTAATGGGGGTGCAAAGCATGCCATAGTGGTAGTGGATTATATCATAAAATGGGTCGAGGCAGAAGCACTGGTGCACATAACCGAGGCTAACACAACCAGTTTCGTAAAAAAAATATCATATATCATATAACAAAACCCAATTCGATAGTGATCACTTTAGGGAAATGTGTGATCAAGCCAAAATTGTTATATATTTTAGCCCTCATTCCTTTTCCATTGTCTTATTTTCGAGCGTGTTTTTGTATCTTATGGGGCTCTTTTATCATAATTGCAGGCATTAGGTAGAAATTAAGAAGCAGAATCAAAAGGGGATAAATTGGTGCAAAAGAGGATTCTTGAAGGCCATACTGCATGGGTACCTTACCCGTGCACCGAAAGATGGAAATCAAGAAGATCTCAGTGCACGGGTATTGCATGGGTACCTTACCCATGCACAACTCGTGCACTTGTCCAAACTAGGGAGCAAACCATGCAAAAAGACCAGACTACACGGGTACTGCACGGGTAACTTACCTATGCACTACCCGTGCACGTTGTCCAGACCAGAAAGCAAGATGAAGGCTGCACGGGTACCTTGCCCATGCTATACATGTGCACTACGTGCATCTGGTGCAGCCACATCAGTAAAATTAGACCTATTTCGAGGAACATATTGTTAATAGCCAAAATTGGCTAAGGACCAAAGGGAAATTTTCCACCTCTCAGACCTGGTTCCATAACCGAGAGTTTCACCAGGAGACCTCTCAATCCAGAGTCGAGCTACTATACCATCCCAGAAACAAGGACGGGCTTCGGAAACATCCGGGGTAGGGCTCAGACCTGAGAGCTTCCACCAGAAGACCTCTCTATCCAGAGCCGAACTGTAATACCACCCCAGGAACAAGGACGGGCTCCGGAAACATCCGGGATAAAACCATGAATGATCAGATCTAGCCCGCATCACCAAAACTAGAAGCTCCCCGAAGTCGAGGTCATCTCGCAAGTGCTCCAGAGACTTGTCTGTACCTTGATTGACACAGAAGAATGTCTCTAAAAGGCCGCGAGGTCAGTCGAAGCCACATCTAGCTTCAGAAGGTCAGTCGAGACCACACCTAGCTTCGAAAAGGTCAAGGGAAGCCAGAATTGGCTCCAAGCTGGATGAAACTTCTCAGATATCAAGGTCGAAATACTAATCAACCTCCATGGTTGATGCACCACACCATATCGTCATATCCAACGACCTCCATAAAGGATCATACTGAAAGGATACGAGGAATGCATTGAATCATATCTGGAAACCTTACCTACATGCAAAACAAGTAATAAAATCCAAAAAGGAAACAAACTGATCTCCACCACGATACTCTCAATTCGGACGTCAATCCAAAAGTCAATGACATTAAAGCAAGAAATCCCGCCCGATAAGGAGGAGACTGAGAAAATCAAGGGAGAATCAATCTGTTGACCTACAAACTATGTATAAATAGAAAAGAAAAGAAATGAAAAAAGGATACTACTATTCGACAGGCATACGACTAACAATCAACCATTCCCTAGAAAGGGTTGAGAGAAAAGAGAGAAGAACCTCTGTATTTGTATACCATGCATGTTCAATAAAAACATTCTTGCTTACTTGTCACTTTATAAATCACTGTTATATATACAATAAATTTTGGCCATCACCTACGTGGTAGTGGTCTTGAGGGCGTTAACTGAGATTTCTCATCCCGAGCAAAATTTCCGTTAACACTTTCTGGCGCCGTCTGTGGGAAATTACACCCAACTAACCAATCGTTTGCATTTATATTTTCATTGTTTTACAGGAACTATGAGGCTCTGCTCCTCCCAAGGCCAACACAGAGTCCCGGAGCAATCTCCGGTGAGGCCAACCCAAAAAGCCCTAGGAAGGGGGAGAAAGTCTGGATATAGTAGTCAAGCTCCGATCTAGACAACCAATACGCGGGCTACTGGCCACCCCATAGTGAGCCAGGCAGCACTCGACCAACAAGCGGCGGCCTTCGTAGAATCCGTCCGCGTCCGCCTTCTCGCTGAAGGCATCACAATCCAGCCAACCAACCTGAATGATCAGGGAGAGCCGAGCAGGCTCGGAGCTAGGCCACCTGCTTTCGATCGCCTAGGACCTCCTCCTCCAGAGCCGGCTCGAGATAGATCAGGGCCCCAACAGTTTGATCCGGGATAGGCTGGGACCCATGCCCCCAGCTCCGAGAAGACTTTCACAATATCAACCCCGGCTAGTTAAGTCTGCCGCGGATGCTTTTACCCGGAAGCCTCGAGGGCTATCTCATCCAACTACATCTAGGAGAACTACCCAGGCCCTAGAGGAGTAAAGTAGACAAACTCCCCAAAGGGATCATGTCCAGGAGGAGGACCGGATAGAAATTGCCAGTTCATCAGAAAGATTCGACAGTGAGGAATCTGAGGTTAACTCGAAGAGACCTGGGAACAAGCGACTGAGGGATCAGCTGGCAAAGCTACAAAAAGAGGTCCAGCAGATAAGGAAGGGAAAGAGTAAGGAGGACAAAAAGAATCCCCTGAGCGAGATGAACGCTCCCTTCACTAGGAGGATCCGGGAAGCAGAGCTCCCCCCAAAATTCAAAATGCCAGCAGATAAGTTCTCTGGAACAGAAAATCCTCTAAGCCACCTAGAGAGCTTCGTTCAACAGATGGAGGTCCAGAACACTACCAGAGCAGCTATGTGCAGAATGTTCCTAAAGACCTTGACCGACTACGCTAAAACCTGGTTCAGGAAACTACCCGTTGGAAGCGTGGATTCTTTCACAAAATTATCAACCGATTTTTGCTCACAATTCTAGGGAGTTAAACCTCGCCCGAAAGATCCCATACACCTCCAATATGTGATCCAGGAACGGAGTGAAACTCTTCGATCATATGTGGAGCGATTTCACAAGGAGGTCATACAAATGGGAGTTTTCACTGAAAAAGAAACCCTCGCCAACTTCAGGCGAAACCTCTGGGAAGGAAAGCTTTTCCGTTCTTTCGCCAAGAGACCCCCCGAGACTTACCAGGAGGCCTATGATCGGGCTCTGGAGCAGGTCGAGATCGACGAACAACTCAAGGTCAAGATAGAACATGACGACATGAGAACGGCAAAGCGTCTGAAGAAAGAAGCCCCCAAATTTGAGCCAGTGCAGAAAGCTCAGAATAAACCTCCCAACAGGTCGACCTATCGCCTCTCTGCTCCTCCGCATAGGCAAGAAAGATATCCAGCAAAACGAACCCCTCCCCGGGCTTCGCCGCCTCTCAGGACCGTGGCTCCAGTAATGAAAGGGGAAAAAGGGTATGACTACTACACCCCTTTGAATGCTTCCAGGGAAACAGTCTACCTTGCCATACGAGATAAATGGTTGCTCCAAAAGCCTGCTCCCATGAAGGCCCCAGCTGATAGGAGAAACCTGTACAAGTACTGCGAGTTTCACGAAGACGTGGGCCACAACACTTCGGAGTGCTATAACTTGCGCAACCAGATTGAGGCCCTGATAAGGGGAGGATGCCTGATTGAGTTCTTACAACAGGTCAGAGATAATATCAGGACTGGAAGGGAGGTACAAGCTGAAATCCGTGAGAACGCAGAAAAGAGGAAAAGGGAGCAGGCTGACTTAATGCAACAGATCCAGGTGATACACATTATCAGCGGAGGTCCTACATTGGCCGGCGTTTCCAATAACTCCTGGAAAAACCACGCAAGAAAGGTTCCCCGCCTCGGAGAGAGCCGAGGGATCTTCGAAGTCAGCCAGAGCCCGACAGAGCCCTCCCAGTCAGCTTAGATCGTATTCATGGAAACAGATGTCTTCGATACTGTGCAACCTCATGATGATCCTATGGTCATCACGATACAGATCGCCAACTTTATGGTCAATTGCGTGCTCGTGGATACAGGTAGCAGTGTAGATATCCTCTTCAAGGATACCCTGGAAAATTTGAACCTGGAGCAACATTGTTACAACAGCTGTACCACTCCGCTTTACGGTTTCACTGGGGACTCGATCATACCAGTGGGGTCAATGATCCTCCCAGTAATCATCGGGGTCACCCCGCTCCAACAGAATGTAATGACCGACTTTGTTGTGGTGGACACCCCATCGGCCCACAACGCCATCCTAGGGAGACCTTTCCTGTCCTACTTGAAGGGAGTCTTGTCCATATACCACAACATCTTGAAATTCCCGGCTGGAACCAAAGTAGGAGAGGTACGCGGAGACCAGCAGGCAGCCAGGAAATGCTACGCAGTATCTGCCAATCCTACAGCCCTAGCGAAGCAGTGTGTACAGGTGACATTAATCCAGGAAGACATAGATACAACCCGGATAATCGTGGAGGAGAAGGAGCCCACGGAACATCCCGGGCATCCGGAGGATGAACCTATCATGCCCTATGAGGAAGAACGGAGTAAGGAATGGGCCAGCGGGCAGCCCGTGGACAAACTAGAAGAGATATCCGTCAGGAATGACGACCCCTCCAAGGTCGTCAAGGTCGGAGCCACCCTTGATCCAGAAGTAAAAAGAGGACTGATTGATCTTCCCAGGGAATTCAGTGACATCTTCGCCTGGAACCATGATGAAATGCCTGGAATTCGGCATCGTTGGCCACCCACCGGCTAGCAGTAGATCCAACAGTCAAGCCCGTCAAGCAGAAGAGGCGTCACTTCAACGCTGATAGGAACGTGGCGGTACAGGAAGAGGTTAATAAATTGATCAAATCGGGGTTCATCAGAGAGGTACGTTACCCCGAATGGGTCGCTAATGTGGTCATGGTCACGAAGGCGAATGGGAAATGGCGTATGTGTGTCGACTACACCGACCTCAACCGGGCTTGTCCAAAAGACAGTTTTCCTTTACAAAAGATCGACCAGTTGGTTGACTCCACGTCCGGAAACAAACTTTTGAGTTTTATAGACTTATTCTCAGGATACAACCAAATTAAAATGCACCCGGCTGACCAAGATAAGACCAGTTTCATTACTGGGCAGGGCTTATACTGCTACAAGGTGATGCCGTTTGGTTTGAAGAATGCAGGGGCCACATACCTGCGGCTGGTTAACAAACTATTCAAAACCGAGATAGGAAGGACGATGGAAGTGTACATCGACGACATGATCATGAAATCCCCAACCACAAAGGGACATCAGAAACACCTTCGCAAAACCTTCCTCATACTGAGGGAAAACCAGATGCGTTTGAACCCCTCTAAATGTGCCTTTGGGGTAACGGCAGGGAAGTTTCTGGGCTTCATGGTTCATGAGAGAGGTATAGAAGCCAACCCAGAAAAAATCAAAGCTATCTTGGACCTGGAATCCCCGACCTCGCTCAAGCAAGTACAGATTCTGACTGGACGGGTGGCGGCACTCAACAGGTTTATCTCTCTCTCCACCGATAAATGTCTCCCTTTCTTCAAGGCCATCAAACAAGGAAAGAACATGAAATGGAGCCAGGAAAGCAAGCAGGCGTTTCAGGCTTTGAAAGAGTACCTAACAAGCCCCCCTTTGTTAGTCAAGCCGGTTCTCGGAGATGAGTTCCAGATTTACCTGGCTGTATCAGAAACTGCAGTAAGCGGGGCTTTGGCCAAGGATTATAGCGATGGCTTTCAAAGACCCATATACTATGTGAGTCATGCCTTGACCAAATCAGAAAGGAACTACATTCTCCTGGAGAAGCTCGCTTATGCTCTGGTGATCTCAGCAAGGAAACTCCGTCCCTATTTTCAAGCTCACACAATAGCAGTGGTGACAGACCAACCCCTCCGTCAATTCTTGCAAAGACCAGATGTGTCAGGAAGGCTAGTTTTATGGGCACTAGAGCTCACTCAATTCAACTTAAAGTATAAGCCCCGGACTACGATTAAGGCACACGCTTTGGCCGACTTCGTGGCAGAATTCTCAGCGATCCCAAATCCAGATGATCCCTCAATATCAAACGAGGTCCCTGAGAAGGTATCCGAGGTCAAAAATTGGCCTGAAGGCTGCAAGCCATGGATCCTCTTTTCAGACGGAGCATCCGGACGAGCTGGGGGAGGAGCTTGCATAGTTTTGATAGATCCGGAGGGGACTGAATTCTGTCACTGTTTCAGATTCGAGTTTAAAGCTACAAACAACGAAGCGGAATATGAAGCCCTCCTAGCCGGGATGAAGGTAGCCATCGAACTAAAGGCCGACTACCTGCAGATCAAGAGCGATTCGTTGCTTGTTGTAAACCTGGTGACTGGGGTCTACCAGGCAAAGGGAGATAATATGGTTGCCTACCTAAATCTAGCTCGGCTGCTGAAAAGCTAATTTAAGGGACTCAAGATCGATCAGGTGCCTCGACACCAAAACCATCGTGCAGATGTTCTGGCTAAAATAGCGGCGAATGGAGGCCAATCCCTACCAATGGGAATTCCCCTCCAAGTAATCAACCAGTCAAGCATAGCCACAAATGGAGAAATTTGTTCCCTGGATCGCCTACCTTGCTCGATGGACCCAATTGTCTCCTACCTCCTTGAAAAAGAGCTTCCTGAAGAGCCCGACCAAGCCCGAAAAATTAAGAGACTCTCAGTTCGATACTGTATGGTGGACGGATACCTCTACAGGAGGGGCAGATCCCTCCCCTTACTTAGATGCTTGCATCCCGATGATGCTAAGTGGGCGTTGAGAGAGGTCCACTCTGGGGACTGTGGGAACCACATAGGTGGGGAAGCTCTAGCCTATCAGGTGCTTCGTATGGGGTACTATTGGCCGACCATCCATCAAGATGCAAAGAGTTTTGTGCAATCCTGCGAACCTTGTCAAAGAACCTCAAACTTGAGCCACCAGCCACCCGAGCGACTGTCGTCCCTCAGCTCACCTTACCTCTTTGCCATGTGGGGAATCGACCTAATTGGGCCACTTCATACCGCTCCTGGACAGATGAAACATGCTATCGTGGCTATTGACTACTTCACAAGATGGGTCGAGGCAGGGCCTCTTGCTCGAATATCAGAAAAGAATACAACCAAGTTCATCAAGACTAACGTGGTATGCAGGTTCGGGACCCCCCTCATCATTATAGCCGACCTAGGAAAGCAATTCGACAACGCCCGATTCAAAGACTTCTACAAGGGATTAGGGATCGACCTCAGGCTCGCTTCAGTGGCTCATCCCCAGACTAACGGGTTGGTAGAATCCACCAACAAGACAATCAAGAAACTTCTGAAAAAGAAACTTCAGCAGAAGAAAGGTAAATGGGAAGAAGAGCTACCAGAAGTCCTCTGGGCATACCGAACTACAAAAAGAACAGCTACCGGAGAGACACCTTACTCCCAGGCTTTCGGGGTTAAAGCAGTCCTCCCCATCGAGCATAAATTAACCTCGTTCAGGATACAGTACTTTGAGCCCGAAAGTAACGAAGTCAAGCTCCGGGCTAGTCTAGACCTCTTAGAAGAAAAGCAAGACCGGGTAGTAGAGAAAGTAGCGATCTACCAGAGCAAGATCGCTAGATACTTCAACCAAAAGGTTAGAGCCCGGAAATTCAAGGATGGGGATCTCGTACTTAGGAAAGTGACACTGAACACTCAGAAAAGGTCGGATGGAGTCTTAAGTCCAAATTGGGAAGGGCCATATTTGATAAAGCTAGTTGTCCGCAATGGAGCTTATAAACTCGAAGACATAGACGGACGATCCATCAACAACACTTGGAATGCAGATCATTTGAGGAAATTCTACCCTTGAAAGGAGTTCTCAAGCAGACTACCCCCACTCAGTTTTCATTACAGGTCCTAATAAAGATGTACAACATCTCAATCATCAATAAAGTCATTTTCCTTTTCTCTTCCATCTTTATCTCCAACTATGTTCAACATTAGTGACTATACCCATGTATGGGAATTCGACATAAACCTCTCGAGACCAGGAAATAGCTCGATAGCCCTCTTGATGCCTTGGTCGGGCTACCACTCCCAAGAAGGATCTGAGTGTAAGAGCATAGTTGCCCTCCAGATCTCGAGACCAGGAAATAGCTCGATAGCCCTCCTGATGCCTTGGTCGGGCTACCACCCCCAAGAAGGATCTGAGTGTAAGAGCATAGTTGCCCTCCAGATCTCGAGACCATGAAATAGCTCGATAGCCCTCCTAATGCCTTGGTCGGGCTACCACCTCCAAGAAGGATCTGAGTGTAAAGGCATAGTTGCCCACCAGATCTCAAAGACTAGGAAATAGCCAAGTATCCTCCTAAAGTCTTGGTTGGGTTATCACCCCTAAAAATATATATATATATATATATATATATATATATACAATGTTTGCTTTCGTGTGCAGGATCAAAATCATCATAATTCCCTACACGAATCTTAATTGTTGCTACAGATGCTACTCTGGATCCTATGCAAGACCAGAAACAGAATAAAAGTTCTCAAAAGTGCGCTTCGATTTATCATTAAGGACAAAGGGAGCCTATCCCCCGATAAGGCTACATCCAAATGAGGAGCCCAACCCCCGAACTTGGGCTACAAAAAGAAGAAAAATGAAAAATTGATAATGGCAAAACAGGGTGCCCACCCCATTTTCCGGGCAATCAAAAACAAGTCATCCGCTTTAAGCTTTGGGACTCTCATGGCTCTCATCCGCTGGCCCTCCTCCTTCCTGATGATTCTCGGCATCAACCCCCTCTACAGGTAGCTGTCCATCTGGGTTATCCTCGCCGACCGCCCCTCCATTTAAAGGCTCCATCGGATGATCAGCTGGATCTTCCTCCAAAACTTCATTAATTACGTCCATAACCTCATGAGGGACAGCCGCGTCAAGAAGGGCAGCCAAGGACCCCATCTGGCTCCTGTCGACCTCCATCTCTATTAAAGGGGGATCCTCAGATGGGCTCCTAACCTCTTCACCAGCTCCCGATTGGTCCTCCTCGGATCGAGAAGACATCACTTTGCTGGAAGACTCCCCAGGACCCGAGGTGATAAAAGAAGGAAGATAGAATGAGGGATCTGACTGAGCGGGCTGCTTCCCAGTTCCTGCTGGGCCAGAAGGGACCACCTTGTCGCCCTCAGGGCGAGATAACTCGGCAGCTTTGAGCATTATTTCCTGTCTGTCCCAGCCCGTAATAGACGATAAATCAAAGGGAGGAGGAAGAGCTTCCGCGGCCTGAAAGGAAGCATAAAAATACCCGCCACTGAAGGAGGTATCCGCATCAGCTTGCAGCTTGGCCACCTGAGTAATCAGAGACTGGTTCTCAAGGTCCAGCTTCTTAGCTTCAGATCTCCAGGAATCCCGCTGCCTAGCCTATCGGAGAGATTAAAGACGTTCCTGATCAAAAGATTGCTTCATCCTCTCATGATCGAAGCGAAGCTCAGCCATCTCGAGCTCGATTTTTCCCTGGCTGGAAGTCACCTCTTCCACTAAAGACCGAGCCTGCTTGAGCAGTTCCCCTGCTTTCTCGGCTTCAGCCTCGGCTTTTGCAGCCCGATCACGAAGGAGGTCTACCTGCTGGCCCATCGCGACATTAACCTTAAAGGCCTACAAAATACAGAACCCGAGTTAGAAACTAAACGAATTAACAAAAGAAGCGTGAAGGAAATACAATTACCTCAGCTAAAATAGCAGACCCCTTGGTTATAAGGACGTCCACAGGCATAGAAGCCATCTTGGAGATCCCGCCACCCGGACAGGACGCTATGAACTGCTCCAGGACCTCATCCCACCCCGTCGAGCTCGACTGAGGCCAGGGAGCGACTGGGAGGAACCTTCGCGACACATTTCCTAGAAGCAACACCTTTCCCAGAAACCTCTGAGGCTTTGGTTGATGGAAGCGCAGCGGAATCAGGTGTTTGAGTCGAAGGGGTAGCGACTTTAGCGGCCACAGCCGAGGGGGCAGAAGTAGCTGGGCTAACCACCTGGGGAGCTTTACCCAAAGCCCGGAAAGCCCGTGAGGCAATAGTGGCCATCTTAGACCCAGCCGGAGAGATAGACGAAGTCAGGGCAGGTTAGACCCCAGAGGAAGGAAGAGAGGCTCTACCTTGAGGAAAGCGTGAGACGTGACAGGTGGCCGGCTCCACGACAAAAACTGTAAAAAAAAAAAAAAAAAAAAGAAGAAAAATGTTAGAACCAAGCCAAGTAAAAAGGAGAAGCAACTCAATGACACTTACGAGGAATAGCGTCTGAAATCCGTAAATACTTGTTCACCCTACGAGGATCAAAAGCTTCAGCAGTAGGGAACTTCGGATTCAGATAATTTCGGGCTAGAATAGCCTTTAAGACGGCTTCGGACTCAGAAGGCAGGGAGTCCCGGTCCCAAGAGGGCTTGTCACTAAAAGCCGTAGGAACCTCGAATTCATGCCCTCCAATTAAAATTGAGCTCCCCCAGTCATCCCCTACCAGGATCCATTCCTCTTTCCACGAGGGGTCCTTCTTCGAGGCACTAGGAACGATGAAGTTGAGCTTATTCTTGGCCTTGGCATAGAACTGGCCTCGAGGAGCCCCAGACAAGCTCCCAATCTGGAAGAGATAAGCCAGCTCCTCTGCACCTGGCTCCCTCATCACTTTACTCATCTGGCATTGTTCCCTCCATAATACAAGGAAACCAATCAGATGCCTCCAGAAGCCAGACGTCAACTGGAGGGGAGCGAGATGGATGGCGTTGAGAGCCCGCCGAAGGGTTGGATGGAGGGGAAGCCTGACCCCGTTCTCAAGAGCGGCCATATGAATCGGAAGCACGCCTTTAGGGGGTTGAAAAACTCATAATTTTTGGGAGGCACCGAGATGGATACGCTGTCGGGGATGCCAAACTATGACCTCAAGCGATCAATCGACACCGGGTCAACGGTGGAATCTGGGACAACTCGGAAATCGTACGGAGGGAGCCTCTCCCCAAGGGGACCAGGAGCCGAGACCTGACGCTCCCCCGCAGCGCCACCGGCCGCTTCTTTATCGGAGTCATCATCGACGATATCTAAAGGGTGGTCGGGATGGTTGGAGAACCTAGTCCCGATAGATACATTCCTACTTGACCACCGACGTTGTGAGGTGGGCGGGGAATCATCGCCGTCAGAACTCCTCCTAGCCTGCTTCCCCAGAATAAGACTGACGACCTCCTCGCCATCGAATATGGAATCAGTTAAGTCACGACTATTTTTCGACATTATAGAAGACGAAGAATGAAGAAAGAAGCAAGCTCGGAGGAAAAGCTATGGAAATATTTCTCAGCAAAAATTTTTTAGCTCGAAGAGATGTGAGGAAGATGAGGAGGAAAACAGACATATATATAGGCAGAAGGGCAACAACACCGAGATACTCGTCTGGTAACGGTAAAAAATTGATTACAGTAACGTAACCGGATTAAACTCGAAAGCGGGCTAATCATCTCATGCCACATCACTTACGCAGTTAAGAGAATGATCTCCCCAAGATTCTGGAAACGGTAAAAAATCTCAGGGACTGCCGTAACGCAATCAGATTAATTCGAAGATAAATTAGTCGGTTCGCAACACGTCATTCAAATGAAGAAATTTCCCCAATATTTCTGTAACGGTAAAAAGAGGAAGATTTCCCAAATAAAGTGAAAATCTGACCTCAACCCCGAGCTCGACGTCTAGTGTTCAAGTCAGAGGGGACTTCTGTTAATAGCCAAAATTGGCTAAGGACCAAAGGGAAATTTTCCACCTCTCAGACCTGGTTCCATACCCGAGAGTTTCACTAGGAGATATCTCAATCCAGAGCCGAGCTACTATACCATCCCAGAAACAAGGGCGGGCTCCGGAAACATCCGTGGTAGAGCCCAAACCCGAGAGCTTCCACCAGGAGACCTCTCTATCCGGAGCCGAACTGCAATACCACCCAAGGAACAAGGACGGGCTCCGAAAACATCCGGGATAAAGCCCGGAACAATCAGATCTAGCCCGCATCACCAAAACTAGAAGCTCCCTAAAGTCTAGGTCATCTAGCAAGTGCTCTAGAGACTCGTTTGTACCTCGATTGACACAGAAGAATGTCCCTAAAAGGCCGCGAGGTCAATCGAAGCCACATCTAGCTTCAGAAGGTCAGTCGAGACCACACCTAGCTTCGAAAAGGTCAAGGGAAGCCAGATTTGGCTCCAAGCTGGATGAAACTTCTCAGATGTCAAGGTCGAAATACTAATCAACCTCCCTGGTTGATGCACCACACCATATCGTCATATCCAACGACCTCCATAAAGGATCATACTGAAAGGATACGAGGAATGCATTGAATCATATCTGGAAACGTTACCTACATGCAAAACAAGTAATAAAATCCAAAAAGGAAACAAACTGATCTCCACCACGATACTCTCAATTCGGACGTCAATCCAAAAGTCAATGACATTAAAGCAAGAAATCCCGCCCGATAAGGAAGAGACTGAGAAAATCAAGGGAGAATCAATTTGTTGACCTACAAACTATGTATAAATAGAAAAGAAAAGAAATGAAAAAATGAGACTACTATTCGACACGGCATACAACTAACAATCGACCATTCCCTAGAAAGGGTTGAGAGAAAAGAGAGTAGAACCTCTGTATTTGTATACCATGCATGTTCAATAAAAACATTCTTGATTACTTGTCACTTTATAAATCACTGTTATATATACAATAAATTTTGGCCATCACCTACGTGGTAGTGGTCTTGAGGGCGTTAACTGAGATTTCTCATCCCGAGCAAAATTTCCGTTAACACACATATATATATATATATATATATATATAATCTTATGTTAGGTCAGCCACACGCCCACACACCCTTTCATTTCACATTTTCTCTCTCTAGATCTCAAAACCATTTTCTCCCAAATCATCTAAAACCCATACATCATCTTCATCATTTTGCTACTCAAAAAGGACATTGGAGGTTGATTGAAGCTTGAAGAAAGAAGGTCCCACATGGGTCCTTTCTATTTCTCTCTTTGTTATTTTCTTACATTTGTCATGAGTAGCTAAACCCAAATTTGGGGGTTGATGTAATTAATTCGTAGATTGTGGGGTTTCCACCATTTTGACTTGATTAATATAGTTCCATTCAATTTGCTTAATTGTGTTTAATTATCCCTTGAAGTAAGTAGGCATTCCAACTCTTGATTTCTGTTGATTAATTGAACTTATTAGAGTAACTAATCTTAAATTGAAATCTTTGTGAAAATGGGTAGGCATTCCAACTCCCATTTAACTTAGTGGTTGAATTTGCTCTTCAATGCATTTAATACTCACTTTGTGTTGGGTAGGCATTCCAACTCCTAACCCTTTGTAGAGATTGAATTGTAGTTTCTTTTTAAGCCAAGTAGACATTCCAACTCTTGGTTTATTTAGATACCAAATTATATTTTTAACCATCTACACCTAAGGTGTTTAACCAAGCTTAATTGAATCGAAAGGGGTATGTTGTGAGCATTCTAATCCAACATATCTCGGCTAGGAAAAAGGGGGTGGATTGTGAGCATTCCAATCCAAGCTGAAAATACACAAGCGTGTGTCTAAACAACCTAGAGGGGGGGGGGGGGGGGGGGGGGGGGGAGGGAATAGGTTTTAATCAAGTTAATTACAAATTTTTCTTGATTAGTCAATATTAAAAAATTACCCCATAAACAAACATACAAAATCAAGTATAAAATGCGAAAATTAAAAGACACTTGATTTTTACGTGGAAACCCTTCAACAAGGGAAAAACCACGGGCTATCCTTCTAGCCACACCGATCCTCAAATCCACTATTGTAATGATGTTTACAACCTAGGTTGACCTCTAGTCACACCATTCTCGGTCACTAACCCACCACTACTACCCAACAAGCCTTCATAGTGAATCCTTGATAACTTTGCTTGCCAACCACACCTTGGTTGCAAGACTTACTTGTGCACTACACCTTATAGTCATAAGACTTGACTCTCAAGAAGAGATAAACAACCTATGTGAATATATGAATATTTAAAATGCAAGTAATGCTAGGCAACACTAAATGCTTATCTAGAGATTATATGATGGCAATAAGCACAATCCTAGATATCAATGTCTATATGAATGCTCATAAAGACCTCACTAGATATAGATATGCAAGTCTAAAATCTAGTCATCAAACAAAGCCATATCAATACAAGTTGTCATTAATCATGGCAAGGACAATAAATGCAATTAACAAATGCAATCAATGAGTCCTAATTAGCTAGAGGGAAAATATGTCCTAAATGCAAGCTATAATAATACAAACCCAATCAAGTCATAACTCATGTGAATATGCAATCAAAGCATGAGTATTGCAGTTAATATGCATTAAAGACTAAAACTTGAGTAGATAGAAAAATTAATGAAAGATGAAGTTTGTTCTACTTACCAAGTCACTCAATGAATAAGACCCATGATAAAATGATGCATGTATATGCTTGGATGCTCATTGGTTTGGGTTTTGGGAGTTAATAAAGCTTAAAGAAAGCTTTCTCTCTCTAGACTCTCTATATCTCTCTCTAGGGTTTCTACAAATGGGGAGGTCTCAATGAAGAAGAAGAGATAATGATGTATTTATAGTAAGGAAAAATGAGCTGACGCGAAAGACGAAAAAGTCCCTAACAGTGTTATTCGGCAGTCAGATTGGCGATCAGGTCAACCGCCAAGTCAGCCGTCAATCAAGAGCAGAAAACACCAGTTGAAATTCTATGGTTAGTTCGGTGGTCAGGACAACCGCCAAATTTACTGTCAAAATTAACTAGACCTACTAGAGTAATTCAGCAGTTTGATCGGCTGTCAATCCAACCACCGAATCAACCGTCGATTCCCAACAAAAGGGAAATCCTCACGGTCGATCAACGTGCTAATGCACAAAGGCACACCAACGTGCGAGCGCAAATGTTTCCAAACACACAACTGGAAACAATCAATATATAAAAACACAAACACACTAAAGTCAAACAAACAGATGCAAGAGCAATGATCATACAAGAAGTGTGTTACAAAACATAAATGCACACATTTATGAAACACAAATGCACACATTTATGAAACACAAATGCAATCATAGAAATGCAATATGAAAGTGTGTGTGTGTGTGTGTGTGTGTGTGTGTGTGTGTGTGTGTGTGTGTGTGTGTGTGTGTGTGCAACTAATCTCTTCAAGAAGTTAAGTCAAGTGATACACCTTCTTGAAGCACATTGGGAAGTTCAGACGCTTGCCAATCACTGACGCTTAAGCTACCCGTTACACAAACATCCCCAATATGATTTGTCATGAAATAATCCAATCATAAAAATAGAGGTTCTTACACAAGCCACCCCGGAAACTCGAGCTAGGAATATAAGCTCTATATTCAAATTGAGTCGGGCTTCATAAGCGAAACTCCCACTATTTGTGTCTATATTGCATCAACTCCCATATCTATCATCAGATACCTTTCACACACATTTTTATTATCTTAAGTTTTGCTTAGTTTATCAAGTTAAATAGTAGTTGCATTTTCATTTAGTTCCCATCATCAATCATTCCAATTTACTTTTATTGCACTTAGTTTTACTACATTTAGTTCTAGAGTAATATTAATTGTATCTCGATCTTCGAGAAACGATACCCCTGCTTGCCACATACTCATTTTTATACAGTTAGAGTGGATCTTGGGATTTATCAATTTTTTTTGATATTGCATACACGGCAAATGGGTTTTAAAAATGGTGTCGCTGCCAGGGATCAACGTATATAGTTGTGATTAGGTTTAGCTCTAGCTTAGTGTATTTATTATTTTAGTTTTCTTTTATTTCGTTTGGTATTTTTGTTTCTCTTGTTTCAGGATTATATGGAGTTTTATATGCAAAATTCAAGCCCATGCTACCAGCCAATGAGTATATCATTAGAAGATGAGTTGAGACAGCTCATGCGAGATTCTTGTCATACAAATGAGCTAATTATAGCTTCTCAGTAGGCAACCGAGCAAAATTTCAACAACTATGAGTCAACTAGCTGGCCAGACCAAGCAATAGAGTCCACTTACGAGGGTAATCTCATCAAAAAGATATGAGGGAAGAATTTGACAAGAAGTTGTAGCTCACAAAGAAGGAGTTAGAAGGCAAGAATTCCTTAGAAACAAAATCGAAGAATGAGCTCCAAGAGCTAAACAAGAAACTCTTACTTGAAGTAAAGATGCTCAGAGTGGAAAATAGTACACTCAAGAAGAAAAATGGCGAAGTCTCAGATAGAGTCCACTTACGAGGGTAATCTCATCAAAAAGATATGAGGGAAGAATTTGACAAGAAGTTGTAGCTCACAAAGAAGGAGTTAGAAGGCAAGAATTCCTTAGAAACAAAATCGAAGAATGAGCTCCAAGAGCTAAACAAGAAACTCTTACTTGAAGTAAAGATGCTCAGAGTGGAAAATAGTACACTCAAGAAGAAAAATGGCGAAGTCTCAGATAAGAACAAAGAATCGGAAGCACATATTGAGAGACTTGAAGTCGAAAAGAGTACTGCATTGAAGGAGTTGGAGAACTTAGAGGGTTATTAAAAGAATTTGAAGATGAGATAGCTCGCAAGTCAAAGAAGATGCAAAAGGAAGTTGTACAAAAAGACAATGCCCTCAAGAAAGTGAAAGAGGCACTTAGAAGAGGCCCTCAAGATAGCGCAGGTGAAAGAGTGTGACTTTATAGCTCAACTAGACAAGGTCAAGAAGGAGGTCAAGTCGCTAAAACTTAAGCAAATCTAAAGACCTCAAAGTCACTCATCAGAAAGGAGTTCTTCTAACTCAATCCCTATTTGCAATGTTTGTTCAAGGAGAGAGCATGTTAAGAGTGAATACTATAAGTTTAATAGACATAGAAGAACAAGATGTCCTAGGAATAGGAAGAGCCCACCTAAGAAAAAGGAAATATGGGTAATGAAAGATTTGATTAACCAAGTAAGAATCATAGGGATTGAAACAAATGGAAACTTACCTAAATTTGTTTGGATTTCAAAGAAGAAAGAGTTTCCCAACTTAGTTAAGCCACCCTTAGCATCACACTGAACATTTTTGATGCATGGTTGAAATTGCACAATCTATTTTGTTTTTGACTTTGTGTTGCCCATTTATTTTGAGTTAATTGTGCTTGTCAATGTTTTGGTTATACAAGTTGAAGAGAAAATAAATTGTGGGATTTCCTTAAAAATATTGTTAATAAAATAATAAGGCAAGTTAATATTGTGTCTTGAGTATGTGCAGATAAAGGAGGTGGAAAGCACAAGAAGACAACGATTTGAGGTTAAAGGACCAATACATAAGGTGGCACAGGGCATCAGTGCACTGGTACAATTATGGTTACGACCCGTGCACTACACACATATTATATACAGAACGAATCCTTTTCATGTGAGCCCAACCAAGAACTAAAACAAAAAATTTTCCTCTTCCCTCTCTTTAAAGGTAAAACTTGCTCTTCACGCTTTTGATTCAAGACCAAGAGTTATGTCTCCCAATCTAAATTTTATTTCAATATTTTTCAATCCTTGAACTTTATCTCTCTATAAATTTCTCCAACATGCATGAATTTGGTGCTTTATGGTGACC
Organism: Dipteronia sinensis; assembly: GCA_033220585.1. Lineage (NCBI taxonomy): Eukaryota > Viridiplantae > Streptophyta > Magnoliopsida > Sapindales > Sapindaceae > Dipteronia > Dipteronia sinensis. The sequence goes on from CM065638.1 coordinate 36,793,110, forward strand.
CACTAATTTGAGCCCTATGTTTGCTTGAATTTTGACGTATACATATTAGGTTCATTGGTTAATGCATGTTCTGAGTAGTTAAGATTGATGTTAAGTGACAATTGCCCTCTATATATGTAAGCTAGAAATTTAGGGTTTGAATGTGCTAATTGAGATATTTTCCAAAATTGAATGATCTCTTTAGATTGCTCGTTTCAAACTGAATCCATTTGTATATGACATTCATATACTCAGTTTGAAATTACATCCGGCAATCTTGGATGTTGAATACACATGTTATATAAAAGTATGAAACAATTTGAATAAATAAACTACTTATTTTATATATGTTCAATTCACATTTACAAATTATAAGCTTTAGGGCAAAAACCCCAACAATCTCCCACTTACACTAAAGCATGTGAGACATGTCTCGTAAAACTAGACCCTCTAGGTGACCCGTAAACACTTTAGCCGGTAAGGTCTTCGTAAATAGATCAGCATGATTGTCATGTGAAGCAATCTTTGTCACAGTCACATCTCCTCTCTGCACTATCTCTCTGATGAGATGATATTTCCTCTCTATATGCTTCCCTCTCTTGTGGCTTCTTAGTTCTTTGGAGTTAACCATAACACCACTATTATCACAACAAAGTGTGATGGGCTTATCCAGATCTGGAACAACTTCTAGATCACTCAAGAATTTTCAGAGCCAAACAGCCTCTTTAGCAGCTTCACAAGCGGCTATATATTCGGCTTCCATGGTGGATTCAGACGTGGATTTTCTAGAATCCCTGTCTGACATAAAATCAGAATCTGTGTATCCTAACGTGATCAAATCCTGTCCAGAATACACTAGCATATAGTTTCTCATTCTCCAAAGATATTTGAGAATAGTCTTGACAGCAACCCAATGATCCATTCCTGGGTTGGACTGGTACCTACTGGCTACTCTCACTGTAAAGCAAATGTCAGGTCTTGTGCATAACATAGCATACATGAGACTGCCTACCATAGACACATATGGTAAACGTCTCATATCCTCAACTTCTTGAGGTGTCTTAGGACACTCTTCTTTAGACAAGTGAACTCTATGCCTGGAAGGTAAATTGCCTTTCTTGGAGTTCTGCGTCGAAAATCGCACAAGAATATTGTCGATATACGATACCTGAGACAATGCTAGGAGTTTGTTGTTACGATCCCTTAAAAGTTGGATCCCTAGAACATAACTCGCCTCTCCCAAATCTTTTATTTGAAATTGGCTAGCCAGCCAACCCTTTACTTCTGATAATGCCTCTACATCCTTCCCAGTGAGTAGAATATCATCTACGTATATGACTAAGAAAACTACTTCTTGTCAATGATACGTTTGTAAACACAAGTCTCATCAACATTTTTCTAGAAGCCATAGGTTTTGATCACATCATCAAACCTTATGTTCCAAGATCTAGATACTTGTTTCAGTCCATAAATGGACCTTTGTAACTTACAAACCTTTTGCTCTTGATCTGGAGACACGAATCCCTCCGGTTGCATCGTGTAGATACTGTCATCAAGATTGACATTCAAGAATGCAATCTTGACATCCATTTGCCAAATTTCATAGTCGAAATAGGCAGCAATGGATAAGAAAATCCAAATAGACTTAAACATGGCTACTAGCAAGAAGGTCTCTTCATAATCGACCCCTTCTTTTTGGGTATAACCCTTGGCCACTAGCCTTGCCTTGCCTTGAAGGTCACTACATTCCCGTCTAATCCTCTCTTTCTTTTATAGATCCACATACACCCTATGGGTTTTACCCAATCCGGTAAGTCTACAAGTTCCCAGACTGAGTTAGAGTACATGGACTCCATTTCGAGATTCATGGTTTTAAGCCATTCCTCTTTGTGAGGATCTTCCATTGCATTCTTAAATATCAATGGATCATCCACACTACCAGTAGAGGTGACATCTCATCCCTCACCTATACCCAAATAGCATTCAGGTTGTCTCACAACCCTCCCACTACGTCTAGGTGGTAGTGTATCATGAATAGGAATCATCCGACTATCAGATGTTAATGGATCAACAACTCTTGTTGACTGAGCACTAGTCGTACCGAGCTCCACTTCATTCAATACAATATTGCTATGAGGTTTATGATCACTAATATGATTATCCTACAGAAACGTTGCATTTGTCGATACAAACACTTTGTTCTTTTCAAGACTATAGAAGTATCCACCTCTGGTCTTCTTGTAATATCTTACAAACAAGCAGACCACAGACTTGGGTCTAGCTTTCCACTTATGTTCTTTAGCATATGTGCTAGACACCCCCACATGCGGAAATGTCACAAACTAGCTTTACGACCATTCCACAACTCTAAGGGAGTCTTAGGAATAGATTTGGATAGGATTACATTCAAAATGTAGGCTGCGGTTTGTAACGCATATCCCCAAAAAGAATTTGGTAATGATGAAAAACTAATCATAGATCTCACCATTTCCATAAGGGTTCTATTTCTCCTCTCCGTGACACCATTCTATTATGGTGTTCTAGGAGCTGTAAGTTGGGACACTATCCCATGCTCGACCATAAAGTCTTCAAACTCTTGGTCAAGGTACTCTTGGTCTTTTCAAAAGTTTCTGACTTCCGTTGCATTAGGTAGACATATCCGTATCTAGAGTAGCCATCTATAAAGGTGACATAATGCTCATAGCCACCCATTGGTTTAACAGTCATCGGTCCACAGATGTCTGAATGTATAAGCTCTAGCGGATGTATAGCTCTAATCCCTTTTCCAGTAAAAGGTCTCTTGGTCATTTTACTTTCCAGACAGGATTCGCAGACAAGTAAGGTGTCATCATTTAACTCACTTAATGGTACGCTTTTAACTAGTCTATCTATCCTGTCCAAGTTAATGTGGCCTTCAAACATACAAATTGTGTTTTGTTTAATCCTGAACATATATTCAAACCATTATTTGCAATAATAACAGACTTATTATTAAAAGAAACAGAATATAACTGTTCCAACAACTTTGAAATAGAAATAAAATTTCTTGTGAATCCAGGAATAAAAAATACATTGTTCAAAACAATAAAACAATTTCCAAAATGTAGTCTAACTACACCCACTGCTCTTGTTAACACGACATCCCCTGACCCAACACGCTTAGAGAAGGCTCCCTCCTCAAGCTGTGTCCAAGAATCAGTCCATTGCATAGAAGAACAAACATGGTTAGTGGCCCCCGAATCAACTATCCAAGGTGAAGAATCATTTTCTATTGGAACCCCGTTCACTGGTAACGCAGCGGAAATATGTTTTAAAAATTTTAATACAGATCATAAATGATCTGGAACCAGTGAACTTGAGACCGTAATTATTTTTCCGGAACTAATAATACATACAATATGTAAACTCAGGAAATTGTAATCAATATAAAAATATATAGAACCTTACCAACGTTTGGAGGCTCCTTCACTTTACGATATGCTCCTGGTCTGTACCACTGATCTTTCTAGCTATATCTCGGAACTAGTAACTGCGTGTGGGCGCGTCACGTACTCAGCAACTTAGGAGGATGTAGAGAGAATATGAAGAAACTATTTCTTCCAAAGAGAAAAAATAACTAAGAACAATTCTAATTCTTCAAAAAATATTAATAATATATATATATATTTTTTTTTCAATAGTGCAACAATTGCACAACACCTTTTGCCTTTTTCTTTCTTTGTTTCTTTCTCACGCACAACACTTGTGCTTTCACTTTTTTTTTCTTGTTTCACGCACACCAATTTTGTGTTGTGTGTTTCTCTTGTTTTTTTATTTTAAATTCAAAATCAATTTAATCAAAAACCAATTAATCTAATCTTTTAAGATATCAAATATCTTTAAAGATATTGATTAATATTTATTTTATTTAATATGATTTGAATTCAAACTATTTAAATTCAAAATTCAAAATTTAATTTAATAAAATAAAATAATCATATTATCTTATTTATTCAAAAAACAAATATCAACAAACATCCTCCATTTAGTGATTAACAACATGATAAATAATCTTATTATTTAATTTATTTAATCACCATTATTCATAAATTAAATAATCTCATTATTCAATTAATTCCCGAATAAATACGTGTCACTTTTATAACACAATTAATTGGACTTTCCAATTAATTATCCGTGACCCTTGTTACCTAAATCGATCGGGCTAGCAAGGGGACCTAATGGACCCACAGTATTTTGAGCTCCAATAATCATCGAAATAATTAATTAAACTCTTTAAATAATATTCCTTGATTATTAACTCCGGTGTTATTTCACTAAAAACCCGAAGCTGCACTCTCTCAACTGTAGACACTTTTACACAGACCGATACAACTCGGTGTCCATCGATATAGCTATTACACATGGTGTGATCCTCCACAGTAGTTCATAATTAAAGCAGGGTCATAATGTCTGTTATACCCCTCTAATTACATATATCCTTTAAGTACGGTTGATTCTCTAATGGAAAATAAATCCTATTTCCTCACGGAATTAGGAGAGCGCTCATATTGTCCAAGCCCCAAATCAACCCTTAAGGGAACTACCATCTACTTCTCACAAGAAGGAGTGGATTTCAGTATTGTGTACATACCTTCCCAGCCACAAGCCAAACCGCAATCCCAACATACGGAGTATATTGATCAGGAACTGCATCTGACCTCACCCATGGTATATCAAAGACCACGATCTAACCTGAAGGAGTCGATAAGACACTTAGGATTAAGATCACCCACATATAGCCATCATTAGTTGATATATATGAATCTCATCAGTAAACGGATCTTGGTGAGAGATTCATATATATCATGGCCCAGTCCTATATGATCACATCATACAAGGTGCCTCCATTCCCATATCTCATATGAATGATTCAGGATAGAATCACCATACATTACGGAATGGACCGCAGCTATAGATTAACCATAAATAAAGTACCCAGCTTTATTTGTTATCTATGGACTCTTTAGATTGCACGTCTCTTACTGTATCCATCCGTATATGACACTCATATACATAGTTCGAGATTACATCCGGCAATCTAGGATGTTAATATATACACAAGTTATAAAATAAACAACACAACAAGAATGAATTGAACTTTTCTTTTTATTTATTTCATAAATCCATTTACAAATTACATCTTTAGGGCATAAACCCCAACATTTTCCACTAAACAAGGCTCAGGAACAAGTAAATCATATTTACCTTTCGTTTTCTTCTTCTTGGCAACTTCCTCTAGATACTGAGGACAGCTCCTCTTCTAGTGTCCAACCTTGTCGCAATGCAAACATTTTCCTTTGCCTTGGCCGGTGGAGGCCCCCTTCTTCTTGCCCTTGGCTTTCTTGGGCTTTCTTGGGCTTGGGCTTACTCTTTACCTTCCCAGCAGACCTCTTCCTCTTTTTATTTCAGAGGAAGATGGTTCGGTAACATTTTCCTCACCGGTCTTACTTTTGCTGTCCTTAGTCAAGGACTCAAAAGTAGTGAGCTCATTGAGCAACTGAGTGAGACTGAACATTAGCTTGTTTATCTCATAGTTACTCTTGAACTAATCGAAACTCTTCGGAAGAGTCTTCAGTATGATGCTCACCTGACTGGGTTCATCAATGGCCCTGCCATTGATCTCTGCCGTATTGAAATAGGACATCATGTTCAGGACATGTTCCCGAACAGATGCACCGTCTTTCATCCAAGTAAGCATTATGGAATGAACAACTTCGTGCCGCTTTTGCTCAGAGGGCTGCCCGAACATAGCCTACAATGACTCCATTACTTCAAATGAAGTACCCATTACTTCGTGCTTAGTGACAAGCACGTCTGTCATACGGGCTAACAGATATGTTCGAGCTTTCTCATCTGATGAGACCCATTTTTCATATGTTCGTGATGCATAGGCAGTAGGCGCTAGAGGACATTCCTCTGTAAGCACAAACTTTAGGTCTTTGGTGACCAAGATTGCATTTATGTTATGTTTCCATTTAGTGTAGTTATCACCAGTTAATTTGTCATTGGCAAGGATTTGTAACAATGTAGATGATATTGCTGAAAAAACATAAATTAAGAATTCATTCAATCATACATTCAAAACATGTGCAAATGTTCGGCATAAAATTAAACATGATGCATGAAAATGTTTAATGAACAAGAACAACCCTAAGAAAACAATGTTTCTATGCCAAGACAATCCAACATACCACAAGCAAGTGCCGCCTTAGGGTCGGTCAAATTCTTACATGTTGGATCGAGACCTTAATAAAATGATATACCATAACAACTCTTATTCCAATATCATTCAACCTCATGTATTTAGTCAGGTTTTTAATTAACCTATTTTAATTAAAACCTTATGAGTGTAACCCATCATTTCTGATCTCATGAGCTTAACTCGAGAATTGCCGCCTTAGGGTCGGCCAATCCCGAAATACCTTCAGAAATCCTATCCGTTAGAAAGTCAAACTTGGTATTGATTTTTATGGAAACCCTCCTTAAGGAGGACAAAAGCAAAGCCGTCACGAGGCCCCACTCGAATCTCACGGTGTTGAACTAATGATGGAGACAGCGGGATATAATGTCATGTATCCCTCTCCCACTCATTATTTGATAATTAGTGTTTTCTATTATTATTAATTCACTAGGTGCATTAATCACAAATTATTATAATCCTATTCCAATAACTAATAAACTAATTCAATTTTTAACTCTTAAAAATCTGGTTCATTAGTGATAATTCTAATCTATGTAAACTATTTACTAAGACTAGAATTATTAAATGTGTATATACCAAGTTTTAACTATTAAAACTAAACACATTATTAGGTCCAATTATTATTAGGGGCTTAATCGAATTAATCCTAATATTTATAATGGACCCTACTAATCTAAGTAATTAAACTCATTAAAAATAGATTAGTGATTAATGAGAATTACCAAGTTTTTACTCCTAAAAACTAATCCCATTAACTTATAGCCAATTATGAGAATTACTCATTTTAATCAAATTAAAAAAGAACACATAATATAGATGGCTATAATGCATGTATGACATATCAACATATATATATATATATATATATATATATATGTAGGCACACCTAATCTAAATGACATGTATTTGCATGACAATGCCTTAATTATAACATAATAAAAACATACATGAATTGACCGAGTACGATGGGTTTATCTAACTTAAAACAAAATTTTCTAATTACAAAAAATATCCAAGGCATTCATTGGTCTTCTTGTAATTCCAAAAATAGTTAAGTCCATTGTAATATATTTAGTCTTCCGGGCCCAAAATCAAGTCCAACTTGATTTATTTTATTGGATCTATCTCATGGATTAATCACTAAAGCCCAAATGTTACTCTAACATTTTTCGTAGGCCCGGAATTTCCCAACAAAAATTTTGGCCCAAACTTGCTTGCGTACATGTAGCCATAGCGCTTGCGAATAGGGAGTGCGTGACTGCTACACAAAGAACACAACAATTTGTGCAACACTTGCGCATGCGATGTAGTAGTGCAATGCGCAACATGTGGCATGCATATACCAAATTGTGTTGCAGCTTTGAGTTTGCAATAGTCACGTAAATTTTTTTTGCAATAGTCAAGGCATTCCTTGCAACTTTGAGTTTGCAATAGTCACGCACCCAAATTGTGTTGCAGATGTGCACTGCGCAAAAGCATAGCATGCATGCACTTTGCACATCTGATGCGCGCCTGCTGCACACATGCATAACGATTGTGCTTCGCATCGCGCGCGCTGTTGCATGTTTATCTTTCAGATCATCGTACTTCATTGATTTACATTAATAAAAATAAAATACAGCAAATCAATAAAAAAATTATACAAATCGGAATTAATATTAAATCAGAATAATATTACATTTAAAATCCAAAACCCTAAAACTCATGTACCATAAAAATTTACGATCAACCATGTTTAAATTAAACGATTTAATTATAAACAGTCATACAATCATAAAGACAATGCCTACACATTCATACATGCAATCAGAAACAATTGAATTCTATTATACTGTACAAAAGTAGCTCTGATACCATATTGTAGGTTCTAGGGTTTGGATTGCGCAGCAGGATGGGATTTTAAATTTTTTTTATGCAATCATCAAGTAAACCTAATTGTACAGTAATGATTGAAAACAGCAAAGAAGATGAAACGATTTCATACCAGCGTTTGAAGGCTCTTTCTTTCTTTTTCGTTCTGCTTCCTGATTTGAACCACAAGATCTTCCTGGCTATGTCCCACGATTGGCAACAGCTTGTGGGCGCGTCACGGGATTCAGGAGCTTGAATGGAGGTAGAAGAAACTTACGAAACAACTCTTGTTTTCTATGTGTGGAATTAGGCCACCGTGAATCGAAGACAAATATATATATATATATATATATATTGTTTTACCTGGCTGCACACCTATCATTTTTCTTCTTTTAGTTGCGCGCAACAATTGCATTCAATGCAATTGAGAGAACTGATATTTTCTCTTCTCTGCGTGTATCAGTTTTCAAAAACAATATATATCTTATATCTATTTTTTTTTAACTGACAACTTTTATTTAATTAATCCTTTAAAATATCTAATATCTATAAGGATAATTAATAACTTTGAATTTAAACTTTTTAAATTCAAATTTGATATTTAATTTAATAAAAATAAAATAATCAAATTATCTTATCTTCATTCAAACACAAATATCAGTCAACACCCTCCAACTAATGATTAATCGCATAATTAAATAATCTTATTATTTAATCAACTGAATCACTAATATTCTTTAATTAAATAATCTCATTATTCAATTAATTCCCAAATAGATATGTGTCACTTTGGTAACACAATTAATTGGACAATCCAATCAATCAACCGTGACCCTTGTTATCGTTAATCAATCGGGTTAGCAAGGGGACCTAATGGACCCACAATATTTCGAGGTCCAATAATCCTTAGAACAAATTAATTAAACTCTTTAACTAATATTTCATGATTATTAACTTCAGTGTTATTCCACTAAAAACCCGAAGCTGCATTCTCTCAACTGTAGATGTTTTTACACAAACCAATAACTTTCGGTGTCCATCGATATAGCTATTACATATGGTATAATCCTCCACAAGTAGTTCATAATTAGAGCTGGGTCATAATGTCCATTATACCCCTCTAATTACATATTTTCCATTAAGTACCATTGATTCTCTAATGAACAATAAATCCTACATTCCTCACGGAATTAGGAGAGCACTCATATTGTTCAAGCCCCGAATCAACCCTTAAGGGAACTACTATCTACTTCTCGCCAGCAGGAGTGGATTCCACTATTGTGTACAAACCTTCCCAGCCACAAGCCAAACTGCGATCCTAACATACAGAGCATATTGATCGGGAATGCAACTCCAACCTCACCCGTTGTACACAAAAATCTCAATCTAACCTGAAGAAGTCAATAAGACACTCAGGATTAAGATCACCCATTTATAGCTATCATTTGTCGATATATATATATATATATATATATATAAATCTCAGCATAAACGGATCTTATTGAGAGATTCATATAAATCGTGGCCTAGTCCTATATGATCACATCATACAAGGTGCCTCCATTCTCATATCACCCTATGAATGATCCAGGATAAGATCACCGTACATTACGGAATGGACCGCAGCTATAGATTAACCACAAATAAAGTACCCAACTTTATTTGCTATCTACGGACTCTTTAGATTGCTTTCAAACTAAATCCATCTGTATATGATCATATACTCGGTTCGAAATTACATCCGGCAATCTTGGATGTTAAATTCACATGTTATATAAAAAAAATATGAAACAATTTGAATGAATAAATTACTTCTTTTATTTATGTTCAATTCACATTTACAAATTACAAGCTTTATAGCATAAACCCCAACAGAATGGTCTTTACAGATCCTGAGAAGGTTGAATGCTGCCACTATTTCAGGTTCGAATTCAACGCCACCAACAATGAAGCAGAATATAAAGCCTTGCTAGTTGGGATGAGGGTAGCCAGGGAACTCGGGGCAAACTTCCTCCTTGTTAAGAGTGACACGCAGCTAGTGGTTAACCTGGTAACGGGACAGTATCAGGCCAAGGGCGAGAATATGGTGGCATACCTTGGAAAAGTCCAGGAAGCCATGGCCTGATTCAAAAAAGTAAGGATAGTGCAGATACCCAGACAGATGAATTATCAGGCAGATGTCCTAGCCAAGATTGCAACAAGAGGGAGACAAGCATTGCCATATGAGGTACAGCTCCAGCTGATTTCCCGATCTAGCATAGCTAAAGGCGAAGAGGTGAACCCGGTAGACCATCTCCCTTGCTAGATGGATCCCATCGTAGATTACCTCCAGGTTGAAATACTACTAGAGGATCCAGACCAAGCACGCAAGATCAAAAGGGTCGCGGCTCAATATTGCCTAGTTGATAGATACCTCTACCGTAGAGGGAAATCCCTTCCACTCTTGAGATGCTTGCACCCTGATGATGCCAGATGGGCGCTCAAGGAAGTACACTCGGGGGACTGTGGGAACTATATCGGTGGTGAAGCATTGGCCTACCAGGTGCTCCGCATGGGATACTTCTAGCCTACCTTACATCATGATGTAAGGCAGTTTGTACAAGCATGTGAACCTTACCAGAAAATAGCAAACCTAAGTCATCTACCCCCAAAGCGGCTCTCTTCTATCAGCTCACCTTACCCATTTGCTATATGGGGGTAGATCTCATCAGACGGCTCCCGACCGCGCCTAGTTAAGCAAAACATGTGATAGTTGCCATATACTACTTTACCCGATGGGTAGAAGTAGAGTCCCTCACTCGGATAAGAGAGGAGAACACCACGAACTTTATCAAGAAGAATGTTATCTGTCGATTTGGTACCCCTATGGCTATTATCACCGACTTGGGCAAGCAGTTCGACAATGCGTGATTAAAGGACTTTTGTGAGAACCTAGGAATCGATCTCCATTTCGAGTCATTAGATCACCCTCAAACCAACGGACTGGTCGAAGCTATGAACAAGACAATTAATAAGCTTCTGAAAAAGAAGCTCCCACAGAAGAAGGGGAAATGGGCAGAGAAGTTCCCTAACGTGCTATGGGCTTACCGAACCATGATGAGGACTGCTACAGGAGAAACCCTTACTCGTTAACTTTCAGGGTAGAAGCAGTCCTACCAATCGAGCACAAGCTGACCTCTTTTAGGGTTCAACATTTCGAATAGGAAAATAACGGGACCAAGTTGAGAGCCAACCTGGACCTCCTAGAAGAAAAGCAGTACAATGTAGCAAAATGGTAGCGGTCTACCATAGTAGGATCACCCGGTACTTTAACAAGAAGGTCAGAAACTAAAACTTTAAAGAAGGAGACTTAGTTATTAGAAAAGTCACACAGAATACCCGAAAGAGATCCGATGGGGTATTAGCCCCAAACTAGGAATGACCTTACTTGATTAAGATGGTACTCGGCAATAGAGCATACAAGCTGGAGGACATGGAGGGTTGCCATATTGACCACACCTGGAACGCGGATTACCTCAAGATGTTCAATCCATGAAGGTTACAGAAGTAGGATTGACCACCGACTGGTATTGCCTCGGGCCTGTATCACCTTCAGTCAGATTGTATCGCATAAAAAATTATCAATAAAGAAGTTTTCTTTCTTCACCTATGAATTTTTACCTATCTGTATTTCCGCCTATGATCGCCATATAACCAGGAGAGCCACATGGCACTCCTGATGCCTTGGACAGGACCTACCCCTCTCAAGAAAGGGTTTGGTACAGAAGTGGCATAGTTGCCTACCAAACCAAGGATGCGGATTCGTAGATCTGGTTACTCGCATCATCTTCAAGACCAGGAGAGCCTATACGACACTTCTGAAGCCTTAGACAAAACCCAATCTCTTAAAAGGAAAAACCTGGTGCACAAGTGGCCTTAGTTGCCTGCTATGATCCTTTCGCCTAAGTACCAAGATTCTTAAAATAGGAATGTCGGGTACCCAGATTCGCCAATGAGTTTTTGCCTAAGTACCAGGATTCCTAAAGCAGGAATGCCAGGTACTCGTATTCGCCTATGTCTCGCCTATGAATTTTTGCATAAGTACCAAGATTCCTGGAACAGGAATGCTAGGTACCCGAACTTGCCTATGTTTCACCTATATAAAAAAACTTGGTATAAAAATGGCCTTTTATAGCCTACCAGGGTCTTTTCGGCTAAGTACCAAGATCCCCAGAAAAGGAATGCAGATACCATGATTCTCCTATGCATTAAGACGGGTTGTCAAAATGACTTTAAGAGCATACCAGGATTTGCTCGCTGAAGATCCAAGATTCCTAATGCAGGAAATCCCGATACTGGTCACCAGTTTTGGTCTTATGTCCACAACAACTTAAGGGGATTGCCATTACCAAATACTTCTAAATTAGGTGCATTCAAGGGACTGGTTCTCAGATCGTTACAAGTCAAGACTATGTATCTACTACAACTTAAGCATGATGCAGGATGTCACCAAGGTACTAGTACCAAAATCAATCAGGAATCTGGTATATAAAAAATGGAGAGAAATCTTTCATTAATCAATCAGAGAGCCCAAACCCCTTTTCAGGTCTACATACATAAAGAAAAATATGATGCACCCGTTAAGAAAAAGGAAATCAAAATGTATCATGCCATGTCTTGGGTAACTGCCACCTCTCCTGCCTTTAGCTCACCCTCATAGTTGATCTCCCCGGTAACCTCTGTCTCCTTCTCCCTAATCCCAGCCACTGATGGATCAACATAAAGGTCCTTGTTCTCCAGTACCACCACCTCAGCTTGGACCTCTGCATCCTGTACCAGATCAATCTGGGCCTCTACAGGAGTGGTATGGACCTCTGCCTCATCTGTTGGCTCACGTTGAGAGGTAGAAGGATCCGAGATTGCTCCTTCAACCATCTCCCATGTGGCACCTGGAATCTGTGAAATGGCTTCCCTCCTAGTTTGGCTCTACATAAGGGAGGATATACGTACCAAATCATCCTCATCAACAGGAATATCAGCAGGTCGAGAAAGCCCTACCTCAGTTGGAGCGGTCTCAGACAGCAGAGCAACCTTGGCCATGATTTCAGCCTGGTCCTATCCGTCGATTGAGCTCAGATCAAAGGGAGGGAGAATGCATGTGCAGCCTGGAGAGCAACGTAGAAGTACCCCTCTCAAAAGGAGGTGTCCATATTGGCCTCAGAAGCAACCACGTTGTTGCCCAAGGCTCGGTTCTCCTCCTCCAATTACCATTTCTCTTCCTTCAACTTATTTCTTTCATAGGCACGGCGAATGGACCTCAACCGCTCTGTATCATAGGGATGTTGGATCCGCTCCATGTCCACATTCACCTCGACCGCGTTAGTTTCAGCCTCATCCACGGCCCTAGCCAGGAAATCAATGTTTCCCACCGCCTTGGCCAGCTCTCTCTTGACCTCTTCAAGCTCTACCTTGGCAGTGATGGCTTGCTTCTGGAGGGCCGCAACCTGCTGGCCAATTGCCACGTTAAACTTAAAAGCCTGTAAAGCATAAAAAGACAAGTTAAGTATTTCCCGATACCTGGTCTGGATAGAAGATAGGTAGGAAGATCATACCTCAGCCAAGAGAGCAGACCCCTTGGTAATCAGGACATCGACTGGTATCGAGGTCATGGCCTACAAACCTCCCCCTAGACATATTGTCATGAACTGAGACAGGACTTCATCTTGACTGGCCCTCCTTGACTGAGAGCATGGTCAGTCTTGAAAAATGATGGAGGGAGTAACAATAGAACCAGGACTTCTCTCCACCTTACTTGGGCGATCGGTGATCGCAGCGGGAGGAGGAGAGGGTACCGGTTGGGAAGGTCCAACATTAGGAGCAATAGTGGCTAGACTCTATCCCTAACTAGGAGGCCCCCTAATTCTGGCAAGCATGGGCACCATTTCATCCAGGTTGGAATGGACCGAGGGATGAGGACGATGAAGAGATCTTAATGGTACAGGGCCTGCTGCAGTCCGGGTTGGTCCAGACGAGATACTGGCCCCGGGAGTAGAATCGGGGCAGGAAGTAGGCGCAGCAGGAGAAGCACGACGAAAGGAAGACTGATGATGCTCATCAGGATGGGGAGATGTATCCTGCATTGGTAGAGGCACTGCAGAGACTATTCAAAGGAGAATTAGCATCAACCATAGATTTACAGGTTATGAGAGAAGCAAAAGAATAAGGAAGTGCCATATACCTGGGGAAGCATGTGATATCCGGAGATAGTGATCTACCCTACCAGATTCAAAGGGTTCGGAGGTAGGAAACTTCATGTTTAGGTGGAATGATGTCCTTTAAGATGCCCTCTGCCACTGTGGAGAGATTACCTTTCTCCCGCTCAGTTCTTACACTAAACTAAGTAGGGACCAGGAACTAGGACCCCCCAACGTGGAACGAGCTCCCCCAGTCATGATCCACTCACTATGCCAGAAGTTGTCTTTCTTCCTAGTTCAATAAACAATGAACTTCGAAGGTTTTTTAGGTCTCATGTAGAACTGACCCTTAGGACCAGGAGCCATGGTCGTTATTTGGAAGACGTGCCAAAGCTCATCCATACCCGGTTCCCTGGTAACGTGATTAATCTCATACTGCTCTCTCCAGAGCACTAGGAATCCCACAAGGCTCCTCCAAGCCCTTGGAGTTAGCTGAAGCGGGGCGAGTTTAAGAGCATGGAGCGCCATACGAAGAGTGGGATGTAGAGGTAGCCTGACCCCGCTCTCGAAGTTTCTCGTTCTCTGAAAATACTTGAGAATAGTTTTGACAGCAACCCAATAATCCAATCATGGGTTGGACTGGTACCTGCTGATTACTCCAGCTGCATGGCAGATGTCCGGTCACGTGCTTAACATAGCATACATGAGACTACCTACTGCCGATGAATATGGTACACGTCTTAAATCCTTAACTTCTTAAGGAGTCTTAGGACACTGTTCCTTAGACAAGTGAACTCTATGCCTAGAAGGTAAATTACCTTTCTTGGAGTATTTCATCAAAAAACATACAAGAATCTTATCGATATACGATGCCTGAGACAGTGCTACGAGTTTGTTCATACAATCCCTTATAAGTTGGATCCCTAGAACATAACTCGCATCTCCTAAATCTTTTATTTGGAATTGGCTAGCCAGCCAACCTTTTACATCAGACAACACTGTTGGGGTTTATGATTAAAGATGTAATTTGTTAATGGATTTATGAAATAAATAAAAAGAAAAGGTCAATTCATTCTTGTTGTGTTATTTATTTTATAACTTGTGCATATATTAACATCCTAGACTGCCGGATGTAATCTCAAACTATGTATATGAGTGTCATATACAGATGAATACAGTAAGAGACGTGCAATCTAAATAGTCCATAGATAGCAAATAAAGCTGGGTACTTTATTTGTGGTTAATCTATAGCTGCGGTCTATTTCGTAATGTACGGTGATTCTATCCTGAATCATTCATATGAGATATGGGAATGGAGGCACCTTGTATGATGTGATCATATAGAACTGGGTCATAATCTATATAAATCTCTCACCAAGATCCGTTTACTGGTGAGATTGGTATATATCAACTAATGATGGCTATATGTGGGTGATCTTAATCATGAATGTCTTATCAACTCCTTCAGGTTAGATCGTGGTCTTTGATATACCATGAGTGAGGTCGGATGCAGTTCCTGATCAATATGCTCCGTATTTTGGGATTGTGGTTTCGCTTGTGGCTGGGAAGGTTTGTACACAATAATGGAATCCACTCCTTCTTGTGAGAAGTAGATGGTAGTTCCCTTAAGGATTGATTCAGGGCTTGGACAATATGACCGCTCTCCTAATTCCGTGAGGAAATAAGATTTATTGTCCATTAGAGAATCAACGGTACTTAAAGGATATATATAATTAGAGGGGTATAACGGACATTATGACCCAGCTCTAATTATGAACTACTGTGGAGGATCACACCATGTGTAATAGCTATATCGATGGACACCGAGTTGTATCGGTCTGTGTAAAAGCGTCTGCAGTTGAGAGAGTGCAGCTTCGAGTTTTTAGTGGAATAACACCGGAAGTAATAATCATGGAATATTAATTAAAGAGTTTAATTAATGATTCCGAGGATTATTAGAGCTCAAAATATTGTGGGTCCATTAGGTCCCCTTACTAGCCCGATCGATTTAGGTAACAAGGGTCACGGTTAATTAATTGGATTGTCCAATTAATTGTATTACGAAAGTGACATGTATTTACTCGGGAATTAATTGAATTATGAAATAATTTAATGAATGATTAATGGTGATTAAATAAATTAAATAATAAAATTATTTAAATATGTTATTAATCACTAAATGGAGGGTGCTAGTTGATATTTGATTTTAAATAAAATAAAATAATATGATTATTTTATTTTATTAACTTAAATATTTGAAATTGAATTTAAAATGTTTAAATTCAAAATAAATATTTAATTATCTTTTAAAATAAAATATATGAGATATCATTTTAAAAGATTTAGTTTTAAAATTGAATAGATATCGATCAAAAAGTTTTAGTTATAATATATATATATATATATATATATATATGAGATATATATATTTTGATAACAAGCAGATGACAGACGCAACCAATGATATTCAATTTGTATGGGATACAAATTGATGTGTGCATGAATCAATTAAAAAGAGAAAAACAAAATAGAAAAAATAGGTGTTCGGGAATCAAGAGTAAATTGAAGTGCATGTGATTTTAAAAAGAGTTTAAAAAGAGAAAAAAAAAACGCATGTTTGTGCAATATTTGTTGTGTGCGTGAAAAGAAAGAGAAAGAAAAAAAGTGCAGGTGGTGCACTATTTACTTAAAAAGAGAGAAAAAGCAATTGGTGCTGTGCATTATTTTTGAAAGAAAAAAAAATTAATATATTTTATTAAGAACAAGAGTTGTTCTCAGTTTTTTTTTTCTCTTGGAAGAAAAAGTTTCTTCTTCATTTTTCTCTACATCCTCCTAAGTTCCTGAGTACGTGACGCGCCCACACGTAGTTACCAGTTCTGGGAATAGCTAGGAAGATCGGTGGTGCAGACCAAGAGCATATTGCATAAAGTGAAGGAGCCTCCAAACTTTGATAAGGTTCTAAATTATTTATATATATATTGATTACAATTTCCTGTGTTTACATATTGTATGTATTAATTCCGGAAAAATAATTACGATCCTAAGTTCACTGGTCCCTGATCGTTTACGATCTGTATAAAAAAAATTTAAAATCCTATTTCCGCTGTGTTACCAGTGAACGGGGTTCCAACAAACACTCTCACATCATTCCCAATGAGTAGGATGTCATCTATGTATAGGACTAAGAAAACTACTTTCTTGTCTATGATGCGCTTATAGACACAAGGCTCATAGACATTTTGCTCGAAGCCATATGTTTTGATCATATCATCAAACCCTATGTTCCAAGATCTAGATGTTTGCTTAAGTCCATAGATGGACCTTTGCAGCTTGCAAACCTTATGCTTTTGATCTGGAGACACGAATCCCTTTGGTTGCATCATATTGATGCTCTCGTCAAGATTGCCATTCAAGAATGCAGCCTTGACGTCCATCTGCCAAATTTCATAATCGAAATAGGAAACAATGGATAATTGAATCCTAATAGACTTAAACATGGCTACTGGCGAGAAGGTCTCTTCATAATCGACCCCCTCTTTCTATGTATAACCCTTGGCCACTAGCCTTGCCTTGAAGGTCTCTACCTTCCAGTCTACTCCTCTCTTTCTCTTATAGATCCACTTACACCCTATGGGTTTTACCCCATCTGGTAAGTCTACAAGTTCCCAGACTGAGTTAAAGTACATAGACTCCAACTCGAGATTCATGGCTTTAAGCCATTCCTCTTTATCAGGATCTTCCATTGCATTCTTAAATTTCAATGGATCACCAACGCTATCAACAGAGACAACATCTTGCTCCTCACATACACCCAAATAGCGTTCAAGCTGTCTCACAACCCTTTCACTACATCTAGATGGTAGTGTATCCTGACTAGGAATCATCTGACTCTCGGATGTTAATGGATCAATAACTCGTGTTGACTGTGTACTGGTCTCACCAGGCTCCAACTCATTCAATACAATTTTAGAACGAGGTTTATGGCCACTAATATAGTTATCCTCAAGAAATGTTGCATTTGTCGATACAAACACTCTGTTATCTTTAGGACTATAGAAGTATCCACATCTGGTCTCCTTGGAGTATCTTACAAACAAGCAGACCATAGATTTGGGATCTAGCTTTCCAGTTCTGTTCTTCAGTACATGTGTTGGACGCCCCCATACGGTAAAATGTCACAAACTAACTTTACAACCATTCCACAACTCTAGGGGAGTCTTAGGAACAGATCTGGATGACACTACATTCAAAATGTATGCCGCTATTTGTAACGCATATCCCCAAAAAGAATTTGGTAATTATGAGAAACTAATCATAGATCTCACCATTTCCATTAGGGTTCTATTTCTCCTCTCATCGACACCATTCTGCTGAGGTGTGCCGGGAGCTGTGAGTTGGGACACTATCCCATACTCGACCATAAAGTCTTCAAACTCTTGGTTAAGATACTCACCTCCACGATCTGATCGAAGAGTTTTGATAGTCTTTCCTAACTGATTCTTAACTTCAGCTCGGAATTCTTTGAACTTTTCAAATGTTTCTGACTTCCGTTGCATTAAATAAACGTATCTGTATCTTGAGTAGTCATCTATAAATATGACATAATACTCATAACCACCCCTAGCTTTAAAATTCATCGGTCTGCAAACGTCTGTATATATAAGCTTTAGCGGTTCGTTAGATCTAAACTATTTTCTAGTAAAAGGTCTTTTAGTCATATTACCTTACAGACGAGATTCACAGACAGGTAAGGTGCCAACTTTTACCTCACTTAAATGTCCGTTTTTTGCTAGTCTGTTTATCCAATCAAGGTTAACATGACCAAGCCTTAGATACCAGAGATACGTTTCGTTTTCTGGAGAAATCTTATGTCGTTTAGTTTTTTCTTTTTCAACCTTGAACATTTCGGTGTTGAGCATTGCTGTATGTATTAACGGTCTTAACACATACAAATTTTTTTCATTAATTACTGAACTAATATTCAGACCATTCTTTACAATAATTGTAGGGAAAAACATGCAGCAGAAGCGAAAAATTGGGTTTGTATATTTTAAAAATTTTCCTTTTAAAAGAAAGAACCTTAACCCTTGATTAATTAACATATAGTAAAAGTATCGTACTTTTTTCACGTGACGATTGATTTTGCGTCAATTTGAATCTGCATGCTTCTAATTGAATCCGCAAGATCTTCCAATCCATTCACGAACGTGAATCACCTAGAAGTGTGAGCTCCCTTTTCTTTGAATTGTAAACTTGAGGATAGAAAAACAAACATTTTTCTTTGTGTTAGTCACAATAATCCTCCTAGAGAAAAACAAAGAACGCTTTGTCACTTTTGAATTCTCAATCTATTAATCGAAAACTCGCGTGAACCTTGATTCGATCTTGTGCACAAAGCTTTTTGATGTAAAAGCTACTAGTACACTATCGAAAACAAAACGTTCTTATTCTTTTTCTCCCTTGGCCGAATTCTATGAGTTGGAGAAGTTTTTTTTATTCAAAATCAAGATAATAAAAATTCTTTCTCTCAATAAAAAAAAAAAACTTTTTTTCTTGAACTCCCTAGGGTTAATTCCGAACTTCATGATATATATAGGTGATGGCCTAATCCTCACTCAAGTAGGATTTCTACCTTGTAGTCAAATCCTCACACAAGTAGGATTACTTTTTCACCAAGTATCCTATCAACATAGAGTTTTAACCCTATCCAACTCATTAGTATACTATCCAATAAATAAATTATTGAATATTAAAATTGTGACTATATCAAAAACTTCCTAATTTGACTAGATAAATAAAATACTTTTATTTATCTACTTATCAAATATAGTCTTTGATATTTATCATACTACCAACAATAGTATGACACAAGAAATCCTTCTCCTAGTTAGAAATTCTTTTTGACTTTTAATCAAACAATTAATTAATTAATTAATTAATTGATTTCCATTCGATTAATAAAATAAAATAAAACAATATATTAGACTAATTAATTTAGCCTTGCTGCCCAAGTAAATACTTGTGCAATATATTGTTTTTCCATTTTATTAAATCCATTGGATTTTAATAAAAAATCCACATGTGAACTAGATCTATTATTACTATAAAAGGAACAAGTCACATGCCTTAAATTTAATACATTAATATAATCTAGCAGCTCATTTAATTAAAATGTGCAAATTATATTCTTAATGTATTAATTGAATGCTAAACGCACCCCATTAGGGCCACCCTAGGATTCCTACATCCTTGGCCGCCCATTCCAGGCCTTTTTGAAGAGTTACCGCGTGTCTTGATCACACATGACCACACCTCTCCAACACTTTTGGATTCCGAAATCCAAAAACAATTCTAGATGGACCCAGAAATTGGTCCTGTAGAATATATCAAGTGATCCATGCAAGTTCGTGCGGATTGGGGATCTTGGCGTGCTATTTAATTTAAGCTTCAATAGACATAACCTAATCACAATCAACAAATGATTCACTTAGGTCCAATCTATTAATTTTAGCTCATTCCACTAAAGAGCTAAAATTGAACTCTTAAATAAAGATAGAATAAGATAATATTTCTCATTCGTACCCTAGAAAATCTTATTGGAGATAGTGTATCCTCGTGAAGAATATCAGTAATCGCCAAGAGCTCATAGACCGCCTATAGCTCTCCTAGTTACCATATTTACTCATATGATCATATTTTGAACTTGGATATTTTGACTTGTCCAGAAGCCATGTTTCAATAGACACTATTGAAAACTTAACGTTAAGATTTAATATCCAATACCTCAAAACATCCATATGATGATATTCTACTCGCATTTAATAAATGGAGCCACGATGTCCATATCTATAAATAAAGTCCTCTATCGATTAAAAAATGAATACCACCAAACTATCGAGGATAGACTATGCTATATAATCGTACTCATTGATAGCTCAAATGATAACACTTGTAACCATAAGTCCATCATTTATCTCAGGATTGAGATAGACTCTCCGATTGTCCTCAAGTAAAATTTTTTATCCACAGACGATTCTAGATAAAGTATTTCACAGTGATCTTATTCAATACACCTTGTGCACTAGATTCTTTTGCCCAAAGACACCACACTTTGATGATTTTAGACTCATCATAACACATTTAATCCCACTCAAATGCTAGCAAAAGAATCTACAACTTTAACAAGGTAAAGGCGCCCAACCTTTATCTTAAGTTGTGAATATTGTTCAAGACTAACTAAAGAATTGTGTCTACCTCATACATATCCAGATGTACAAACAATTCTTCATCTCTCATAGTCTTTTGACTTTATGATTATTTACTTTTGACAATTATAATAATTAAAATATAAATGCTATAAGATTTGTTTAATTAGAAATCACTTTATTAATATGAAAAATATTGTCAAATACTTCATTACACTCTTGCTATTGAGCATAATCCTAACAATCTCTCCATTTCAGCTATAGCAAGTGTGTCATATCTCTCATTCCCATGTTTTATAGGTTCCCTATCAAAACTCTTCTATGGTAGAGCCTTTGTGAAGGGATCCGCTAGATTTTCTGATGATGCGATCTTCGTGATTGTCACGTCACCTTTATACACAATTTCCCTCAGAAGGTGATACTTCCTTTCAATGTGTTTCCCTTTCTTATGACTTCTTGGTTCTCTCGAATTAGCCACTGCTCCACTATTGTCACAGTAGATAATGATCTGCTTATTCGCATTAGAAACCACTTCCAAGTAAATCCAGAATTTACGGAGCCAGACAGCCTCTTTAGCAGTTTCGCATGCGGCAACATACTCAGCTTCCATGGTGGAATCAGCAATACATGATTGCTTGATACTCCTCCATATGGTTGCCCCTCCTCTAAAAGTAAACACAGATCCTGATGTAGATCTTCTAGAGTTAGAATTCGACTGGAAATCATAATCTGTATACCCAATGGGAATTAAATCCCCTCCAGAGTATACAAACATATGATCTCTCGTTCTCTTGAGATATTTGAAAATATGCTTGACTATTGTCCAGTGATCAGGACCAGGTTTCGATTAAAACCTGCTAACTATGCCAACAGCAAAACAAATATATGGTATAGTGCAAAGCATTGCATACATGGGACTTCCAACTACCGAGGCATATGGAACCCTACTCATGAATTGCTCTTCATGCCCATTCTTAGGAACTTGTTTCTTAGAAAGTTTGATTCCATGTCTAAAAGGTAACATACCTTTCTTGGAATCTTGCATGGAGAACCTACACAAGATTTTATCTATGTATGAAGCTTGAGATAATGCAATCGTTCTATTCTTTCTATCCCTTATTACTTGGATACCAAGAATATAACTTGTTTCTCCTAAGTCCTTCATATCAAATTGTTTTGCTAACCATTCTTTACTGATGTCAATACGCCTACATCGTTTCCGATGAGTAGTATATCATCAACGTAAAGAACTAGGAAAACCATCTTGTCACCTTTAATCCTCTTGTATAGCTCAAATGATAACACTTGTAACCATAAGTCCATCATTTATCTCAGGATTGAGATAGACTCTCCGATTATCCTCCAGTGAAAACTTTTATCCACAGACTGTTCTGAATAAAGTATTTCACAGTGATCCTATTCAATGCACCTTGTGCACTAGATTCTTTTGCCCAAAGACACCACACTTTGATGATTTTAGACTCATCATAACACATTTGATCCCACTCAAATGCTATCGAAAGAATCTACAACTTTAACAAGGTAAATGCGCCCAACCTTTAACTTAAGCTGTGAATATTGTTCAAGACTAACTAAAGAATTGTGTCTAACTCATACATATCAGATGTACGAACAATTCTTTATCTCTCATAGTCTTTTGGCCTTACGATTATTTACTTTTGACAATTATAATAATTAAACTATAAATGCTATAAGATTTGTTAAACTAGAAATAATATGAAAAAGATTGTCAAATAGTTCATTACACTCTTGCTATTGAGCATAATCCTAATAATAATAACTGATTTATTATCAAAGAAACAGAATATAATTGTTCTAACAACTTAGAAACGAAAATTAAATTCCGTGTAAATCCAAGAATGAAAAATACATTGTCCAACAATATAAAATTATTATTACAAAAACGCAATCTAATTACGCCCACTGCTCGTGCCAACACGACATCCCCTGACCCTACACGTATAGAGAACGCTCCCTCCTCAAGCTGTATCCAAGAATCAGTCCACTACAAAGAAGAACAAACAAGGTTAGTGGCCCCCGGATCAACTATCCAGGGTGAAGAATCATCTTTCACTAAACACGACTCAAGAACAAGTAAATCATATTTACCTTTCATTTTCTTCTTCTTGGCTACCTCCTCCCGATACTGAGGACAGTTCATTTTCCAGTGTCCGACCTTGTTGTAATGGAAACATTTTCCTTTGCCCTGGTCGGTGGAGGCGCCCTTCTTTTTGCTCTAGGTTTTCTTTGGTTTGGGCTTACCATTCGCCTTCCCAGCAGACCTCTTCCTCTTCTTATTAATAGAGGAAGATGGTTCGGCAACATTTGCCTCACCTGTCTTACTTTTGCTGTCTATAGTCAAGGACTCATAAGTAATGAGCTCATTGAGCAACTGAGTGAGGCTGAACTTTAACTTGTTCATCTCATAGTTACTCTTAAACAGATCGAAACTCTTCAGAAGAGTCGTCAGTATGACGCTCGCTTGATTAGGTTCATCAATGGCCCCGCCATTGATCTCTGCCTTGTTGAAATAGGACATCATGTTCAGGACATGTTCCCAAATAGATGCGCCCTCTTTCATCCAAGCAAGCATTGCGAAATGAACAACTTCGTGCCACTTTTGCTCAGAGGGCTGGCCGAACATAGCCTGCAATGACTCTATTATTTTGAATGCGGAAGTCATTGCTTCGTGCTTTGTGACAAGCACGTCTTTAATACTAGCTAACAGATATGTTCAGGCTTTCTCATCTGATGAGATCCGTTTTTGATATGCCTCAAGAACAATTCGTGCGGCATTGGCAGTAGGAGCTGGAGGACATTCCTCCATAAGCACAAAATTCAGGTCTTTAGTAACCAAAATTGCATTGATGTTGTGTTTCCATTTAGTGTAGTTATCACCAGTTAATTTATCATTTGCAAGTATTTGTAAGAGTGCAGATGACATGGCTGAGATAAACATAGAATAAGAAATTCATTCAGTCTTACATTCATAACAAGTGCAAAATTAAACATGATGCATGGATATATTTAATGAACAAGAACAACCCAAAAAGAATTACTACGCCACGATAATCTAACATACCATAAGCAAGTGCCACCTTAGGGTCGGTCAAATTCTTGCATGTTAGATCGAGACACTCTCAATCAAATGATATTCCTAGAACAACTCTTATTCTTATATCACTCAACCATCATTTATTCAGTCAGGTTTTTAATTAACCAAGTTTAATCAAAACCTTGTGAGTGTAACCCATCATTTCAGATCTCATGAGCTTAACTTGAGAATTGCCGCCTTAGGGTCGGTCAATCCCAAAATACCCTAGGAAATCTTATCTATTAGGAAGTCAACCTTGGTATTGATCTTTGTGGAAACCCTCCTTAGGGAGGACGAAAGCAAAGCCATCACGAGGCCCCACTCGGATCTCACGGTGTTGAACTAATGATGGAGACTGTAGGATATAATGCCATATATCCCTTTCCCACTCACTATTTTATAACTAGGGTTTTCTATAGTTGTTAATGCACTTAGATTTTTACAATATTAAACGGCAAACTTCAATCTAGTCGTCTAGCACATTAACCTTTCTTTATTAGAATCTAATTCTAATTAACTAATAAATTATTACGATTTTTAACTCTGAAAAATCTAATCTATTAGTAATAATTCTAATCTATGTAAACAATTTACTAATACTAGAATTATTAATGTGTATTTATCAAGTTTTAACAATTAAAACTAAACACATTATTATGTCCAATTATAATTAGGGCTTAATCGAATTAAACCTAATATTTATAATGGACCCTACATAATTAAATATAGATTAGTAATTAATGAGAATTACCACTCCTAAAAACTAATCCCATTAACTTATAGCCAATTATGTGAATTACTCATTTTAATCAAATTAAAATTAAACACATAATATAGAAGGATATAATTCATGTATGACATATCAACATTTATATATATATATATATATATATATGTGTGTGTGTGTGTGTGTGTGTGTGTGTGTGTATGTGTGTGTGTGTGTGTGTGTGTGTGTGTGTGTGTAGGCACACCCAATCTAAATGATATGCATATGCATGGCAATACTTTAACTATCTCATAATAAAAGCATACATGAGTTGACCAAGTACAATGGGTTATTTAAGTTTAAAAAATATATAATTACAAAAGTTAACGAAGGTATTCCTTGGTTTTCAAGTAATTCTTATATTCTTCAAGTCTTTGGGTTCTTTTTATTTTGGGCTTTTAACCAAGTCCAACTTGATAAAAAAAAAATTTAATGTGATCCATCTCATGAATCAAACCTAAAGCCCAAGTGTTACTCTAACACTTATTGGAGGCCCAAGGTAATATATATATATATATATATATATATATATATATATATAGCCAAAAATCTTTTGCAAATTCGAAAACCCTAACGTCGCAAATTTTCAGTCAATAATGCTTTCGCGCATACCCGTCATTCATGCATGTATGCTGCCCGCACCAGTACCGCATGAACAGTACCGCGAGAACAAAACCACATGAACAGTGATGTGAACAGTACTGAAAATACACCTCAAACGTGTGTTTAAAACAACCTAGGGGGGGTGAATGGGTTATTAATCGATT
This sequence comes from Dipteronia sinensis, assembly GCA_033220585.1. Taxonomy (NCBI): domain Eukaryota; kingdom Viridiplantae; phylum Streptophyta; class Magnoliopsida; order Sapindales; family Sapindaceae; genus Dipteronia; species Dipteronia sinensis. The sequence goes on from CM065638.1 coordinate 36,819,210, forward strand.
ATTACTAATTTTTCGATTAGTCAATATTAATCACAATTAACCCATTATAAACATACAAAATCAAGTAAAGTGCGGAAATCAAAGAACACTTGATTTTTACGAGGAAACCCTTCAACAAAAGAAAAACCACGGACTGGCCAAGCTAGTCACCTACGTCACCAAATCCACTATATGAAAAGAAAGTTACATCCTCAAGGGATACACGAACTCTCACTCTAGATAACCTCGGGTTATGGACACTACCGCTCACCACGCTTGGGTCAATCCCTAGTGATATTCCTGGATCCACTACTCTTGGCGTGAGCACCTCCTAATCTACCCGCAACCACACCCTTGGTTGCAAGGTTTCTCTTGCTTGTGCAACTACCACCCGTAGCCACAAGACTTAACTCAATAAAGTGATCAATGTCTAAATGTGAACATGTAAAAGATGCTCAAATGCAATCAAGTGCTAGACTCACACAAATTGCCCAACTAGGAGTTTGTAGAAACAAATCCAAGTTGTCAAATGTCTAAATGCAAAGCATAAAGACTTAGCTAGATGTTATCAATAACAACAATCCTAGCTATCACAAACAATTACAATGAATCAACAAATATGCTCACAATGTATTCAACATATACTTAGCATATATTCATGTGATTGAGACAAAGCATTTAATCATATACTAAATGCAAGTCTTAGACCAAAGTTTATCACAAACAAACTCAATTAGTTGTGTAGAGATTTTCCAACAAACTAATTGTCAACAAACAACCTTGAATATTCAAGAGAGCTCAAACTAGATTAATAAACACAAATATATTCATCTAGTAGTCAATTAATCTCTTAAGAATAATCAAGTCTTTGAGTAGTAGTCAACGTAGGATATCAATCCTTATATGTTAAAATTCCACCATGAGAGAGAGTGAGAGAGCTAGAGAGAGAAAGTTATCTTCTTTTGGTAATGGAGGGAGGTATGATTTCAGAGAGAGCCTCTTCTCAATTTTTGTGGACAATCTCATTAAGTGTGTTGATTCAGCTGGGCTTTGGGGGATTGTCAAACCTTTTGGAAGGGTAAGGGATTTGTTCTTGTCATCGAAAAACAGCCGTAGACGAAGCTATTTTGCTTTTGTCCGTTTTGGCTCGTTGGAGGAAGCAACAAAAGTGGCGAATTTGACAAACGGAATGCATATCTGTGGATGGCCGGTTGTTGTTAAGGTGGCAGATATTGACTGGAAGAAGAGGAATATGACCAGGAATGTGTATCGCACTGGTTTGGATGGCTTCAAGGTTAGGACTAATGGCGCAGGGGCTTACGGAGCAGGGACTTACGGAGCAGGGACCTCAAAGTATGATAAAGGAGACCGATCATACGTACAGGTAGTCAGAGACAATCCTGTTAAGGAGAATGCTAAGGTTATTCCATTGAAAGATGTTATTAGAGAGGTCTCTCTATCTATGACATGGAAGAAATCTCAGAAAGACGGGGAATGGTTAAGGATGTGCACTGTTGGAGTTCTTAAGCAATTTTCAAATGTCCACAAGGTGAACTCCCATTTGGAGAAAGCAGGAATTCCCTTCCGCTCTACTTATTATGGTGATAAGAGCATTTTATGGGAGTTCAATTCTGAAGAAGATGCTACGGTGTTTATTAATCAATGATTTTATTGGGAGGATTGCTTTTCTTCCATGGTTCGATGGACAGATTTTTTGACACCTCAAGCAACGTTAGCTTGGGTGGTTTGCAATGGAATACCATTAGACTGCGGGAACAAAGTTTTTTTTTCTTCAGAAGATTGGATGGTTAATAGGAGAACCTTTGCTGGTAAACGAGGAAACAGTGAAGCGAAGACGTATAGATAGAGGACGACTTTTAATTCTTACTCCTAAATCTTGTTCCATTATAAGAGAAGCCTTATGGACTCAAGATAGGCAACCGGAGCAAAAGTCTCCACAAAGTCAATACCCTCAATTTGAGAGTATCCTTGTGCCACAAGTCTAGCCTTGTTGCGCATAATGTTGCCATTCGACTTGTTCCTATACACCCATTTGGTGCCTATGACATTAGTGTCCTTAGGTCTAGGAACTAGAGTTCAAACCTCATTTATTTCAAATTGGTTTAACTCTTCTTGCATGGCAAGAACCAAAACTCATCATTCAAGGCTTCATCAACCTTTTAGGTTCAATTTGAGAGGTGTAACAAGTATAGCTAATTTGATTAGCTATTTGATGCCTAGTCCTAACACGCTCATTCATATCTCTAAGAATATCATTCTTGTTGTGGAGATCTCTAACCCATAGAGCGGGTTCTTTAGAGTTCAAAGATGAAACTCTATCAAGAGGTTAAATGACCCTTCATCATAATTTGACTTCACCTCAATTGAAGTCTCATCATTCTTCTCTAAAGGAGAGTCATGAACCATATCAACCTTCTCATCATGGTCACTAGTTCTAGGTCTACAATCATCTATGACAACATTGGATGATTCCATGACACTACGAGTTTTCAAATTGAATACTCTATAGGCCTTACTATTAAGGGCATAGCCAATGAAAATTCCCTCATCACTCTTGGCATCAAACTTGCCAAGTTTATCTCGGTCATTAAGTATGTAGCACTTGCTTCCAAATTAGTGGAAGTAGTTAGCATTTGGCTTCCTACCCTTCCACAATTCATAGGAGGTTTGCCTAGTACCGGGCCTTAGGAAGACTTTATTTCCTATATAGTAAGCCGTATTGACGGCCTCGACCCAAAAGTTCCTAGGGACATTATTGCTAAGCAACATCACACGGGCCATCTCTAGAAGAACCATATTCTTCCTCTCACCAACTCTATTTTGTTAAAGAGTTCTAGGGGCTGAAAATTCATGAGAGATGCCTAAGCTATTGCAATAGCTTTCAAAACAAGAAGTCTCAAATTCTCTCCCATGATCACTCATAATTCTTTTAATGCTTTTAATGTGTGAGTTCTTTTCATTTTGAATTTTAGTGCAAAGCATTTTAAATTTCTCAAAGGTTTCAGATTTTTCTCTAAGAAACTAAGTCCATATGAACCTAGAGAAATCATCAACACAAACAAAAATATATCTTTTGCCACTGAGACTCTCGGTTTACATGGGACCCATAAGGTCCATATGTAGAAGCTCTGATGGCTCCTTGGTGGTGAGATACTTTCCTTTCTTGTGCATGCTTTTGGTTTGTTTCCCTTGTTGATAAGGTTCACAAATACCATCGACTTTCTTCCTAAGCTTGGGTAGGCCATGCACAACCTTGAACTTATCTAAGATCCTCAAATCTGATAGTTCATGTGGCCAAGTCTTTGATGCCACAATTCAACATCCTTACACTTGGACATGTTGCAAGAGATAACACTAACTTCAAGACATTAGCAATTGTCACTAGATCTCTTTCCTTTTAGCAAGGTTTGTCAATTTGGCATCAAAATAGAGCAATCATGTTTGTTGAACAAGACGGAGAGTCCATCATCATTTAGATGAGAAATGCTTATAAGATTGGCTTGTAAGCCATTAACAAGTAAAGCATTGGACAAGGAGGGTAAATCAAGAATGGAAATGGTTATTTTCTCTATAACTTTCTTTCTAGATCCATCACCAAAGGTGACAAATCCTCCATCCTCCATTACAAGAGATTCAAAGAAACTCTTATTCCCCGTCATATGCCTAGAGCACCCACTATCCAAATACCAAGTGTCAGAGGCATTTGCCTTCAAGGCAATTTGAGCCACATAGCAAAAGTACTCATCTCTTCTAATCCAGCGAGGTGAAATATTTTCTTTCGTAGTGGTCTTAGTCACATTGGCTCTAGATTTCCTAGGATCATGCAAATTGGCTATAGATTTCCTAGGAACATGCATTGTGGCTCTAGCTCTATTCCTTTCAATCATGCTTTTAACTCAACATATCTTAATGTATTTAAAGCAATTAGGTCTTATGTGACCATGAACACCACAAAAATGACAAGTGGGAATAAAGTAAGAAGTCATACCATTCCCTTAAGAGTAGCTTTCCCGTGTCTTTGAGTTGGCATTGGGTGTTGAATCGGTTCTCTTATTCTTTGTTGTTGGATCAGTTAAGATTGCCTCCTATGTTGAGTATGCATGACTTGTCCTTTTGCTTGGTGGAGTTTTGGTTGTGGAAAGCTTACTTGTGGAGCTTTCATTGGTTGAGCTTGAGCTTGACCTCTTAGTGCTATCTTTACTTGGGCACTCATTGAACACTCTCTTAAATCAACCTTTTTCCTAGGATGTTATGGGGGTGAAGGCTCTTTGACTTCCATGCTCTTGACAAACACGGTCTTGCTTAAGGATGAGGTCTCCTTGTCATCTTCATAACCGAAACCCTTCTTATCACTTGGCTTCTTGCCAACTCACATCATGTGATCAAGTTTCTTCGTGCTTGAAGTCATCTGAGCAATAATTTCTCTTGCTTCTTCAAGCTCTTTTTCTATCAATGACTCATTGCTCTTTGCAATCTTCACCTCTCCGTTTAAGTGAGTAACTTCGGTTGATAGCTTGAGATTCTCTTCTTTGAGTATTCGAATCTCCTTCTTCATTTTCAACCTTGAGCCTTAAAAGTGCTCAATGAACCATTCATAGTCTATGTCTTCTACATCTCTATTAATAGAATGAGATGAGGAGTCACCATCACTTGAGTTTTCTTCACTTTAATTCTCTTCATCTTCATCATCTATTGCTTCTTTGTTTTTGAGAGCGGATGTGAAGGCAATGAAGTTTGCCATATGGCCTTCATCATCTGAGGATCCTTCTTCCTCATCTAAGTCATCATTATCGCTCTATGTGGCTGCCATAGCCTTTCCTTTCTTCTTGTTATTTAAATTTCCACAGTCCGTGGAGATGTGTCCTAACCCCCCACATTCGAAGCATTGGATCCCTTTCCTTGTGGGCTTGTCTTGACTTGGTTCAACCTTCTTGAAATGAGTCTTCTTCTTCACTTCATTTCTCTTGGAGCCAAACCCCTTCTTTTTAAACTTGATGAACTTCTTGAACCTTTTTACCATAAGGGCCATCTCCTCATCCAAGTCATCCTCCTATTTCTCTACTTTAGAGGTCTTCAAGGCTATGCTTTTTTGTTTCTTTGGAGGTGTAGGCGTAGGACCTTTTCTTGACTCATACGTTAGAAGCCTTCCAATCACTTCACTTGGCTTCATAGTCTTGAAGTCACTATTTTCTTCAAGTGCCGTCACCTTAGACTCGAACCTTTCGGGAAGCGACCTCATAATCATTTGCTTAATCCTCCTATCAGAGTAAGGGTCACCTAGTTGATGGCTTTGATTGACGATGTCCATCAACTTCACTTGAAAATCGTTAAAGCACTCATGATCCTCCTTCTTGAGCCATCTCTAGAATCTTCCATGCCTCTTTTGCCATCCTAGTTGTTTGAATCAACTTGTATTGATTGTCATCCATTGTAAAAAAAATGGCATGCATGGCCTTGTTGCTCCACTTGGAAGCTTCGAACTCTTGAGATGACCATTCCGACTTTGGCTTGGCAACTACAATATCGTCTTCAAGAGTCCTTTCCAAAGGAGTGTAGCCATCTTCTATTGCCATCCATGCTCAGTCATCCATTTAGCAAATGTATGACTTCATATTGCCCTTCCATAAGGCATAGTTCACCCCGGTAAGCAAAGGGGGTCTTGTGCTAGAGGCTCCTTCATGCCCACATATGTTCCCACTCATAGTGTTTGGGTATGAATGAGATGAATGCTAATGTATGCAACAAACAAAATGCAAAAATGCAAGACACACACACAACAAGAGCAAGGATCACCTTAGTATGTCTAGGAACCTGCTCTGATACCAATTGAAAATACTACAAACATGTGTCTAATAACCTAGAGGGGGTGAATAGGTTTTTGTTGATTTATTACCAACTTTTTGACTTAATCAATTTTAATAAAGCTACCCCATTTTAGCAATAAATCAATCCAAAATAAACATGCGGAAAACAATAAAAAACCAAGGATCGATTTATGTGAGAAACCCTCCAACTGAGCAAAACTCATGTGCTATCCTTCTAGCCACATACGGTCCTCAAATCCACTATTTGAATGAAAGTTTACAACCTAGGTTGACCTTTAGTCACACTATTCTTGGTCACTAACCCTTTCACTCTACCCAACGAGCCTTTAATAGTGATTCTAGACCAATTGCTTGTGCACTAATCCACTTAGTCACAAGGCTTAACAATCAATGAAGAGATTAAGCAACATATATGAATATATGATAATATTCTAATATGCAATTAATGCTAGGCTACACTAAATGCTTATCTAGGAATTTAAAATGACAATAAGTGCAAATCCTAGATATCAATATCTAAATGCAAATGTAAGAAGAATTAGCTAGAGGGCAAAATGGTCTGAAATGCTAGCTATCAATGAACAAGCAAACTAAACCAACAAACAAATCCACAAACACATTCTGAACATGCTTAAACAAGAGAACATGCAATTAATCAACAAAATAATTGCTAACTCTAGTCAAGAATGAACAAACAAAGAAGATATGAGTTCTAGGACATGTTCAACTTACCAAGATATGAAAGCATGAAGACCCATGAGAAGATGATGCATGAAGGATGCTAGATGCACATGGGGTTTTGTGTTTGGGTGAGCAAAGATGAGTTCTTAGGAGCTTTTCTCTCTAGAAAATTGTTTTCTCTCACTTAAATCTATTTTTAGGCTCATAAAAACGAAGAAGAAAGAAGAGAGAACATATATAATAGGGCAACACAAGACTACGTCCTTTTGAAAAAATGCCCAGATATTACACTGTGCACGGGTACCACTACGCTAGTCGTCAGGCGCACCACACGCGCACCACCTGCGCACACCTGCTGCACGAGATGTGCTGGTTGGCAAGCGTACCACCAGCGCACACCTACTGACCAAGATGTACGGGTGACATTGCACTGGTCGATAGGCACACCACCAGCGCACACCTATTGCTCATGATGCGTGTGTATGGTTGCGCTGGTAGACAAGCGTACCACCAGCGTTGTGCGTGGGTTACGCACGGGTAAAGGAACCAGCACACTGACTCAACAAGACCCAAAAAAACACACAAGTGCAAGAGTGAAGTGTGAAGAGAAAAACACACAAAAGCAATGAGCACAAATGCAATAAGAACAAGGTATGAAAGAGTGAGTGTGTTTGATCTCTTCGGGGAAGTAAGCACAAGTGATATACCTTTGATGAGCTCTTTAGCTTGGTCATGAACAAAGACGGCCTAATCTACCATTACACATTTAAACCCCAATTGTGGTTTGTCAACAAAATAAGCCAATCAAAAACGAGGAACTTACATTCCCCATTTTTCACCACATACGTGCTATTGCCCTTTTTCCTTTATTACATTTATTCTGTCAGAATCATGGTATCAAGAGATACCTCCCCCGCTGTGACCTACCAGGTTGTAGCTTGAGGGTGTTAATCGGAATTTTGCTCTCATACGGATTTTCGGTTAACAAAACCTATTCACCCCCCCCCCCCCTCTAGGTTAGTTTAGACACACTTTGTTTATTTTCAACGCCCTAAAGCTTGTAATATGTAAATGCTATAAAAAACATGAATAAAAGAAGTTGTTTTTTCATTCTATAAATATTGATTTATTAACATCCGTACGCTTATATCATATGTGCAAAACATCTAAGATTGCTAAATCTCAAACTGAGTATATGAGTGTCATATACAGAAGGATTCAGTTTGAGACGTGCAATCTAAAGAGTCCGTAGAGAGCATATAAAGCTGGGTACTTTGTTTTTGGTTAACCTATTGATGTGGTCCATTCTATAATGTACAGTGGTCTTATCCTAGACCACTCATGTAATGACATGGGAATGAAGGCAACTTATATGATGAAATCATATATGACAGGGCCATAATCTATATGAATCTCGCACCAAGATCAGTTAAATGAATAGATTCATATATATCGACAAATGATGGATGTATATGGGTGATCTTAAGCCTGAGTGTCTTACTGACTCCTTCAGGTTGGATCATGGCTTTTGGCATATCATGGGTGAGATCGGAGTAACATTCCCGATCAATAACTCTGTATCTTAGAGTTACGGTTTAGCTTGTGGATGGGAATGTTTACACACAATAGAGGAATCCACTCCTTCTTGCGAGAAGTAGAGGAGTAGTTCCCTTAAGGGTTGATTCAGAGCTTGAACAACTAAGAGCGCTCTCCTTCTTCCGTAATAGAAGACATGATATAAATGTTCATTAAATAATCAATGGTACTTAAAGGAAAATATATAATTAGAGAGATATAACAGACTTTATGACTTGACTCTAATTATGAACTACTTGTGGAGGATCAGACCATATGTAATAGCTATATCGATGGACACTGAGATTTCAGTCTGTGTAATACATCTGCAGTTTCGAGAGTGCACAATCGGGTTTTCAATGGAGTAACTCTAAGGTTAATAATCATGGAATATTAATTGAAGAGTTTAATTAATATTTCTAAGTATTATTGGAGCTCAAAACTGTGGGTTCATTAGGTCCCTTTGCTAGCCCTATGTGGTTATCGGTAACAAGGGTCACGGTTAATTAATTGGATAGTCCAATTAATTGTGTTACAAAAGTGACACGAATAAATTCAGGGAACTAATTAAATACTATGATTATTTGATTAGTATATTAATAATTGAATTATATTGATAAATAAGAATTATTAATTATTTAATTATTAATTGGAGGTTACATGTTCGAACCATGACTAATACAAAAGGATTAAAAAAAATAAAGATTATTTTAAATCCTAGAGGTCACAAGTTCAAGTCCTAGTGATGGCCGAATTAAAATAGGATTCAGAATCCTATTTTGACTTAGACAACTGAACCCCTAGGATCCTGATATATAATAGAAACTTATCAGGAAACAAAAAGCAACCAAAAACCTAATACAAAGAGAGGTGATGCAACCAAAGCGAAAATGAAAAAAACAAAGTTTTTTTTGTTCGTCTTGTAGGAGCCGGCCGAACACCTAAGGAGAGGGCAAGGGGTTGTCTTCTTATTTTCTGTAACCTCCATCTAGTCCTATCTGTATTTGTGACGTGCCCAAACACAAGTTATCAGATCGCAGGTCATAGCTCGGAAGGCTTGGTGGTGAAATTGGAATCAAAGTTTTAAGAGAACAATCAGGTATACTTCAAGTTTTTTTTATACATGTATATACAAAACCCGGTTCCGAATATATGTTTTCTAAAAGAAAATTTTTGAAACCCTATCCGCTGCAATTTTATCAAACCCCTAATTTTTTCCCTACAGTTGGTATCAGAGCCAATTTTTGTATATACATTGAAAAACTTAACCTGTTTTCTTTTGATTCCATTATGTATGATATGTGTAGGCACAATCTAGGCTTGCATGATTTTTATATATTTTTTATATATAAACATGGCTGATCGTTATTTATATGGTCGGATGGGTTACAGATTTTTTTCTTTTTATTCATCTATGTTATCAAGAAAACCTATTTTTTTTAATGGTTGTTCTTGATATATGTTTTGTATGTATGTATTGTTGGAACCCTGTTCATTGGTAATGCAGCGGAAATAGGTTTTAAAATTTTTATACCGATCATAAACGATTTGGAACCAGTGAACTTAGGATCGTAATTATTTTTCCGGAACTAATACATACAATATGTAAACACGGGAAATTGTAAATCAATATACTAAAAGAAAATTTAGAACCTGACCAACGATTGGGGGCTCCTTCACTTTACGATATGCTCCTGGTCTGTACCACTGATCTTCCTAGCTATTCTCGGAACTGGTAACTGCGTGTGGGCGCGTCACATACTCAGGAACTTAGGAGGATGTAGAGAGAATGAAGAAGAAACAATTTCTTCCAAGAGAATACCAAATCTAGAACAATTATAATTGTTAAAAAAAATATCTTATATATATATATATATATTTTTCAATTCGTGCTGCACCACAAACCAAATTTTTTTCTCTTTTTGATTTTCTAATGCACGCACACCTGTGCTTTCTCTTTTTGATTTTCTAGTGCACGCACACCTGTGCTTTCTCTTTTGTTTCTTTTTTTTAATTTCGTGAATCAGGTTCCAAAAAAAAAAATTGATAACTGATGCATTATCTCCTTTTCTATTTTATAGGTCATCTAGTTATATTAAATATATCTCTATATATTTTTCAAACTAGACCATTATCTCTTTCCAAATATATCTCCATATATTCAAAAGATAATTAGTATTTAAGTTTCCTAGGTAGAGTAGGATTCCAACTTCCACATAACCCTAGTTGATTTAAACATAAATACTATACCTAACTAAGAATAAAATAATCTAATTATTTTATCTCTCAGTTATGATTTGAACCTGCAACCTCCAATTAATAATTCATAATTATTAATTCATTAATTAAATAATCTAATTATTTAATTAATTTAATTATTAATATATTAATTAAATAATCTCATTATTCAATTAATTTCTGAATGAATACGTGTAACTTTCGTAACATAATTAATTGGACAATCCAATTAATTAACAACGACCCTTGTTATCTAAATCTATCGGGCTAGCAAGGGGACCTAATGGACCCACAATATTTTGAGCTCCAATAATCCTCAGAATCAATAATTAAACTCTTTAATTAATAATTCCTTGATGATTAACTCCGGTGTTATTCCACTAAAAACCCGAAGCTGCACTCTCTCAACTACAGACGTTTTTACACAGACCGATACAACTCGGTGTCCATCGATATAGCTATTACACATGGTGTGATCCTCCACAGTAGTTCATAAATAGAGCTGGGTCATAATGTCTGTTATACCCCTCTAATTACATATATCCTTTAAGTACCATTGATTATCTAATAGACAATAAATCCCATTTCCTCACGGAATTAGGAGAGCGCTCATATTGTCCAAGCCCCGAATCAACCCTCAAGGGAACTACCATCTACTTCTCATAAGAAGGAGTGGATTCCACTATTGTGTACAAACCTTCCCAGCCACAAGCCAAACCGCAATCCCAACATACGGAGCATATTGATCAAGAACTGCATCCGATCTCACCCATGGTATATCAAAGACCACGATCTAACCTGAAGGAATCGATATGACACTCAGGATTAAGATCACCCACATATAGCCATCATTAGTTGATATATATGAATCTCATCGGTAAACGGATCTTGGTGAGAGATTCATATAGATCATGACACAGTCTTATATGATCGCATCATACAAGGTGCCTCAATTCCCATATCTCATATGAATGATTCAGGATAGAATTACCGTACATTATGGAATGGACCGCAGCTATAGATTAACCACAAATAAAGTACCCTGCTTTATTTGCTATCTATGGACTCTTTAGATTGCACGTCTCTTACTGAATCTATCTGTATATGACACTCATATACACAGTTTGAGATTACATCCGGCAATCTAGGATGTTAATAAATGCACAAGTTATAAAATAAACAATATAATAAGAATGAATTGAATTTTTCTTTTTTATTTATTTCATAAATCCATTTATAAATTACATCTTTAGGGCATAAACCCCAACATGTATATATATATATATATTATGTCTATGTTGCGAAGAAGAACGTGATGTTCGAAAGGATTCGAAGAAAAAAAAAGCTACCATATGCACTCGAACAGCAGCCGCACGCACCAGGTGTGTGCATGACTGTTGTTGCTGTAGCTGCTTGTTCGCAGGCGCATGGGCTATTTTGGGTCGTACTTGGACCTCAGTTATGTGTTAAAGTAACACTTGGGCCTTGGTACAATATGCGGTAGCCCATAAGATGCCAAATGGACATCTTTGAAGTGTCCAAGGCTGTTGCGTTCATCTTCGCGCGTGTGTAGCCCTGAGGCTTACAGAAAGGTCATCTTGTGGGCTTCGTGGGCAGTATATATTCTGTTGAAATTATTAAGTGATGGGCCTTAGGGTTCTATCCATGAGATGGATCACTTGACTTAAATCAAGTTGGACTTGATTGGAAGCCCAAAGATGCAAAGAAGTGGACTTGAAGAATATTGAAGAAACAAGGTGTCTCGAAGCACACTATGATAAGAAAGTAAACTTCTTTAAAGATATCAAAATCCAGAAAAGATCTAATGTGTTAAGATCTAATATGTTTAACAAGCAAGAGATACATAACAGGAAAGAAGATAATCATGACTTCGACAAGTTAGAGTTTCATTAAATGTCATCAACTTTCCTTACTTGTGTATCAAGAATTAGGTATCTATGCATGTATAAATATACCCTAAAATACTATTGTAATGGTTAGAGTGCAGCAGTTCGCAAATGAGAGAACTAGAGTGTGTAATTATCTCATACATAGTGAATTTTCTTTCTCGCCGCCACCGGCAACCGTGGACGTTTCCCCAACTTGGGGTTTTACCACGTAAAACTGAGTGTTTGCATGCTCTGTTTTTTCCATTCTTCCCATAACATTATTAGCAATTTGTAATAGTTTGTTGGACGCGTGATCGACTTTACATAGGCCCAAAAATTACCGTCAACAAGCTTATTAATATATATCACCACACTTTTGCCATGTGAATTATTATGATTGAAGTTATGTTACTAACATGGCAAAAGTGTGGTGATGTGTATTAGTATGATCAACATATACTCAAAGTTGTATGCTTATGAGAGAAAAATTGTTCAATTCAGACCCATTAAATTTTAACTGAAGAAAACAAACAACCACTAAGTCTCTACTACAATTGGGATTTCAAGTTAAAAATCCTCACTCCCCTAAGTCAAAAAAAAAAAAAACTCGGGGCATGTCCGGTACAGGATTTTAGAAGTGTTTTTGTTTTTGTTTTTCGAAAACAATTTTGAATTCGCGTTTGTTAACCGATTTTCATTTTATTTTTAAGAAATAAAAACAAAATGTAAAACAAAATCAGTGTTAAAATTGAAAAATATTAGGGGTTGTCCGGTACACCTAAAAATGGGTGTTTTTGTTTTTATTTTTGGAAATCGATTTCAAATTAGTGTTCGTTAACCATTTTTCATTTTGTTTTCAAAATACAAAAAAAAAAAATCAGTGTTAAAAGTGGAAAATTTGAAAAACAACTTTTAGATGTTTTCCATGCTTTTCATTTTGTTTTCCACTTTGTTTTTTTCTTTTCTTTTTTTGTTCTTCTTCGTCGATGTTCTTCTTCTTCTTCTTCATCTTCTTAATGAAAAAATGCAGCAGCCGACGTCGGAGGATCCGCTATGGGTTTTGGGTCCTTCTCTTCTGACATCTCTCTCTCTCTCTCTCTCTCTCTCTCTTGCGTCCACATGGTAGCGTCAGTTCTTCCTTCGCTTTGACGGTATAGAACCGTCAAAACCCTGTTTCCTGATATTTGGATCTAGCTGTTTTTGTGTTATCTCTTGAAGTGGGGTCTATGTGTTTCTATGATTTAGATTGAATTTTTGAGCAGAGGGGATCTTTGATCGGTTGTTGTGATATGTAATTGGTCCTGGAGGTGCATTAATCTGATTGTTGGAAGTCAAATCAAAATGGCATCAATTGTTCTGTTCAAGGAATGGTTTTGTTGGGTGTTTAAAAAGCCAATCCCAGTCAAATCAAAAGCTTGCTCTAATGGGTTATTGGAGACAACATTAAGGAATGAAGATACAGTGTTTTTTGGTGGCATAATGTAGTGTGCTTGAGAGGCATCAGATTGTTGAAAACAGAGGTGTTTTGTGAGCAAGAAGGGTTAGAATCAACTTGGTTGAGCATCAGATTATTGGTTGTTGGGTCACAGAGATTTGGTTGGGAAAATGTCTTGTTGGTTGTGTCCAGACACATACCAGTTGTCGTTGTCCACTTCAAGCATGGATTTGAAGGTAGAGAGAGGACCCATCTCTTCTTCGTTTTGTATAACACTGTTGTTGATCATCAACATGATGTTGTTATTGTTCATGTTGATGATGTTGTTGTTATTGGATTAATTATTATCAAATTTTGATATTTTTCAATTAACCTACCAGACGCGTTTTTAGTATTTTTATTTTCAGAATACAGGTTTCAACATATTCTACCAGACACATTTTCAGATTTCGAAATTGAAACCAAAAACACTGTTTTCATTTTCATTTTTCTTTTCGAAAAACAACAAATGAAAAACGCTTACATGACGCACCCTTAAAAACAACTCAAACTTGTTTTTCATTTTGTTTTTCGTTTTGATTTGTTTTTTTAACAAATTTCAGATGCTTTTTTTTCTCTCTTCCTTTCATCGCCTTCTTCTTCAGTTTTTCTTTCATCGCCTCCTTCTTTAGTACTTCTTTCTTCGTCTACTTCTTCTTCTTTCTTCATCTGCCTCTTCTTTCTTTCTTTCTTTCTTCTTTTTCTTATTCATCGTCTTCTTTTTTTCTTTTTCATCTTCTTCTTCTGCTACTTCATGATAGCAAATATGGAGGCCGGTCTGGTCCTCTGGTGATGGAGCCACCAATCTACTCCTCCAAGAGCTGATCGACGACTCCTTCCATTTGTTTATATAAAAACTTTTCTTTTTTCTTTTTTAAAGATTTTAATTATTTTTCATTTAAATTATATTTTAAAAAAATCTTGAACAAAGGATCATCATGTTGGTTTTGCTGAGATCCTGGTATGGTTGTTGAATGTTGAGATCCTCGTACGGTCCCTGAGATCATCCTGATATTAACAATTTATGAGAGTATTGAAGCACTTAAAGCTGCTGAGTTGAAATTCCAAGATATTATCTATTCACCTTCTGTAGATGTTGCTTGTAGAAAGATAGACAGTTTGCCAGAGAAAAATTAACTCGATTCAACATTAGTGCTGATGATAACTAAAGCTTGGTCAGATGCTAAGGAGTCGAACATGGTGAATTGAATGTAAAAAAGAGGTTTTTTTTTAGAAACATATATATATATGTATATAAAGGTTTTCTAGCTGGAAAATTTTATGTAATTTTTATTTAATAATTGTAAGAACCTCATTTCTATGATTGGCTTATTTCATGACAAATCACATTGGGGATGTTTGTAACGGGTAGCATAGGTTCTCCAAGTGCGGTGTTCTCGAAGACATGCTTCCGGTCATCCTAAAGATCTTCAAGAGAGGTAGTTCACTTGTTCTTAACTCTTGAAGAGATTTAGTTGCACACACTCACATCTCATGCATTTGTATTGACATGCATTGATTGTTGCACACTCACACACTTAAGTGCATTTGAATTGTTATGCATTTGTTTCATGATTGCTCATATGTGCATTCTTTCACACTCCACACTTGCACATATTGCACATTAATTAGTGTGTTGAGTCTGCCTGGAAAAGAGAGTTTCTTCTCTTACTGCGACCTAGACCGCTTGGCAGGCGCTGCTTGCACCACGGCATATAGAGCGGTATACATCAGTTGGCCCATGCTGCCTTGACCACGTCCTGCACACATGTACGCCCAACGGTCCCTGAAGCGGTAGACTTCAGTAGGCCCCTGCTGCCTTGACCGCGGCCTGTGCATTACACAGCACAGCGATCCTAACTGTGATGTTGTCCAGTAGGTACACTGCTGCGTGTACCGCGGTCTAGGCATTTACCCGAGCCGCGGTCCAGCAAGCGGTATTGACGGGATTTTGTTTCCCAAGCCCAAAACGACACAGTTTTGTCTAGGGTTTCTATATATATGTTCTCTTCTTTCCCAACTCGTTTGAGAGCTTCATGAACTCATTTTTATGAGAGAGAACAACTCCTAGAGAGAGAAAGCTTCAAACTTTGTTCCTTGACTCTCCAAACCCAAAACCCATCATCTTCATGCATTTCTAAGCATCTTTAAGGCATGGGTCTTCATCATTAGTTGACTTGGTAAGTTGAACAAAAACCCCATCTTTATCATTTGTTCATACTTTCCAAGATTGTGTTTTTATTGCATTTATTAGTTGATTAAATGCTAGGACTCTATTTAATGCATCTATCTATGATTGAGTTTGTATTGTGATAGCTAATATTTAGGACATATTTGCCCTCTAGCTAATTAGGATTCATTGATTGCATTTGTTAATTGCATTTATTGTCCTTGCCATTTTATGTGACAACATGTGTTGATATGGCTTTATTTGATGATTAGAGTTTAGACTTGCATATCTATATCTAGTTAGGTCTTTATGAGCATTCATATAGACATTGATATCTAGGATTTGTACTTAGTGTCATATTTAATCCCTAGATAAGCATTTAGTGTTGCCTAGCATTATTTGCATTTTGAGTATTCATATATTCACTTAGGTTGTTAATCTCATCCTGAAGTTAAGTCTTGTGACTACAAGGTGTAGTGCACAAGCAAAGTGATCAAGGATTCACTATAATGGCCCGTTGGGTAGTAGCGGTGGGTTAGTGACCGAGAATTGTGTGACTAGAGGTCAACCTAGGTTGTAAACATCATTACAATAGTGGATTTGAGGATCGTGTGTGGCTAGAAGGATAGCCCGTGGTTTTTCTCTTGTTGAAGGGTTTCCACGTAAAAATCAAGTGTTATTTATATTCCGCACTTTTACTTGATTTTGTATGTTTGTTTATGTTGGGTTATATTATTAATATTGACTAATCGAAAAATTGGTAATAATCGATTAACAACCCATTAACCCCCCCCTAGGTTGTTAGACACACGCTTAGAGTGTATTTTCAATAATAAATTCCGACTTAGTTGATAATTATTTGGGATGAATTATTGTCAAAAATTTTATATTTTTCGGTTAACCTACATGACTTGTTTTTATTTTCAGAATAAAACTTTCAGTATATGCTACCAGACACGTTTTCGGATTTTGAAATTGAAACCAAAAACACTGTTTTTATTTTTATTTTTATTTTCAAAAAACTGCAAATGAAAAACGTTACAGGACGCAACCTTGTTCAACGATTTAAGTTAATTTATTTAGTTTGGATTTGGACGGGTTGATGGGTTAACGGTTTGAATTTGGGTGGGTTGATGGGTTTAACGGGTTTGGGAGTCCACAATTAGAAAAGTATCCACAATTAGCGAAAGAAATCCATGAAATTAAATGCCAGGGTAGAATTACTAAAAAAGACATGATCCACCAATGCATTTTCCCTCCTTGTCCCTGAATAATCACGCGCTGCGCTGACACAGAAGAGAACCGAGAAATATATATGGAGAGAGAGAGGACCAGAGAGAGAGAGAGAGAGAGAGAGAGACGGAGAGTGAACACACTCACAAGTCACAACACACAAACACACAAAACCCCAGCTAAAGCTGTCTTGAGTGCTCGAACTCAAACCTCTTTGCCGTGTCTTTTTTTCCTCTTTACGTCTGTCGTGCCTGATCTCAGGTAAGGCTTGGTTTTTCTGATTAGTTTATTTTGATTTTTGGTTTGTTTTTGATTCTTTTAGTGATTGTGATGTGGGTTTAAGTTCAAAATCTGAAATTTTTGTTCTTTTTTTTTCTGGGTAGATAAAACCCTAGGAGTTATTGATTTGTATGTAATCTGATAAATGAATATGTTTATATGATTTTTTATTTATTTCTGGAACTGGGTGTTTGTATGTATGTGAGCTAAGGTTGTGACAATTGTAAACTCGAAATTGGGTTTAGTATACTTTATAGTTTCAAACAATAATCGAAGATTGAAACTTTGTGGTGAAAATTGGGGGATTGTGAATCATTTTTGGTCGAAATTGTGGTCATTTCCAGAAGAGGGCTTTCTCTGTTGATCTGATTAGTGGTTTCATATTTTTATGTCCACAATTATCTTTGTGTTTGTTTGTGCTGGTTTATTATTTGTTTGAATTTTCTATGTCGCTCCTGCTCACTTTGTAGAGTTGGTAATTCTAAATTTAGTTTCATAATCAAATTTAATGTTTTGCTTGATTTTAGACATGGCTTGAAATCAAAGTTCGGTTTTGAAAGGTCCGAAATATTTGGTTCCACTTTAAGTTATCTCATTCATGGTGAATAAAAGAAAGATTACAAATGTATGTCTGTCGACGCTTGGCCAATTTCTGCAATGTGGAATGTAGGGCATTTTTACTTTCTTATACAATCATATCTAATCTACCCGTTCATTTGTCGGAAAGCAAGGCATCGATGTCTTTTGAATATCATTAATTGCAGCTTCTCTTATTTTTCCCTCATGCATCATTTTTCCAGGTGCATCATTTTTTCTCATACATTCATATCTAAATATATGCATGTGGTTTATATGGCATTTCCATATACAAAAAACAATTTCTTTATGTAGTATTTTCTTTGATGTGTACTGAATCTTTGGGATGTTCTTCTTCCTTTACTAGGTACTTGCACGGTCTGAGGAGAATGGAAAGTAGTGGCACTGAAAAATTTCCTAGGGTTAGCGAGGCTGAAGGCTCGGAAACTACTATTGAGATTAAAATAAAAACATTGGATTCTCAAACCTATACTTTAAAAGTGGACAAACAGGTATTTGCTAGTGCTCTTTAACTTCTCACTAAGCTAGATGGCTTACAGCAAATTTAAATTTTTATCTGTCTTTTTTTTTCCACATTTTCTCCAGTTACACTTAAATATGCATCAGTAGTTGTGATTCGAGCAGTTGTTTTATCTTGTTAGATTTGCATATTATATATGTTACCTGTGACTTGTATGTCAGCATTACCATATAATAATTTCTTAATGTCGTATAGGTACCTGTTCCTGCTTTAAAAGAACAGATTGCTTCTGTTACTGGTGTGTTATCCGAGCAACAACGTCTAATATGTCGTGGAAAAGTTCTAAAGGACGATCAACTCCTCTCTGCCTATCGTATCCTTTCTTATCCGTATCTAACTGGTGAAAGTGAGCCTTGTATTAATTCATTTTTCAACTTATCAAAGATGAAATTTATGATGTATCATTGCAGGTTTTATATTATGTTCCTCAAGCTAAATATAGACTACATTGCATTTAGTACTATCTTCACTATCGATTTCAAAGTCAGCGCTATCCTTCTGTTTCTTAACTTGAGTTAGATGTTGAGGATGGGCACACCTTGCATATGGTGGTTAGGCAACCGATTCCACCGTCAGCTGACGGTTCCCATAATCATCCAGGTTTGGTTCGCTTATAGAATGTTCTAATTAATTATAATTTTTGGCTGGGTGATTTCTTTTAATTGTAATAAATTGATTTGCTGTTTATAGTTAATCCTCTATTTTAGATCAACTGTTGAGTAGAGTTCACTTTTTTGTTTACTTTTAAGAGAATTTAGCATGAGTATGTGCCACTGAAGGTGGCATTTTTTGGTTAGTGAGCACTGTGCACCATTGGCAAAGATGGAGAAGGTTGTTACAGTTAGTACTTAGTCAAGGAACCATTAATCTCTAAAACTTAAAACTGATAGGAAGACTTGCTAGCGTAGTATTTAGACTCTAATACAGTTTCCCATGTGCAAGGCTGGATATAGTCAGCGGGGTTCTCTAGTGGATCAAGCACACTACAAATACAAACAGTCTACTTAACTAAAACAGAAGTTTCTCAAGAGTTAAACACATTACTGTTCAGCTAAATGGTTTAGATACCATGTTGAAACACCATGGATTGCAAAAGTCTAAGCTCATAGTGAAGGGCCCAATGATGAGATGAAGACTTTAGCAGTAGATTGTCTTTCAAGAGGAAAAACTTCATTGTGAATCAGTGTATTATACTTATAAATATAGTAGTGAGATTGTGGACAATTTCTTTATGTATGCTTTGGATGACAGAGTTCTTGTCCCACTCACCTTCTAGGGTTAGTTGCGTAATGCCAAGTTCCGTGGTCCATATGCTTGCTTGTTGAATAGATAGGTTCCAAATGCGAAGGAATGGACCAGTGCAAAGAGCTGTTCTGTTATGTTTGATGCGGTGTACATCGTACAATGTATGAGGGAAAATGATGACAATGACAATGCCAAGGTCAAGGTCGTTGAGCTTTTATGCATATCCTAGATTTTACCTTTTGCAATTGGGTTTAGTTGAATATTCTCTTCAAATCGTCTAATGTGTAATGTGTTCCATCTCTTTTATAATTTCATTAGATCTTTCAGTTCGGAATTAGATTTTAAATATAATGCAGTCTAAATTTAGCTAAAGGAACAAAATATAAACCTGCAAAGATACATCATAAGTGTTATCTTTAATAAATTAAAAAACGAATTAATATAAGGTGACATTCTATCAAAGATGCATATCTTACATTATATCTCTTGCAATTGGTTTCAGTTGAATGTTATCTTCAAAGAGCCTAATGTGTTCCATCTCTTTTATTAATTCATAGCTTCTTTCTGTTTTAGGAATTAGATTTGAAATTGTTTTGTTTTGTTTTGTTTTGTTTTGTTTTGTTTATGCTGTTTTCCCTATTGTTTGCTAAAACTGATACTTCATTAGGTACAAGCCACAGTCATGGTGCCTCTAGTGTTGTTATTGAAACTTTCAATGTTCCTGATCAAGGGGATGGAGTTCCCCCTGAAATCAGTCAGGTAAGGCACCACTAGATTGGAATGTACCATGTCTTTGGGTCCCTAGCTGGTTAAATTATATCTCAGTATAATAATTTCTCAATTCTTATCTTTTCTTCTGAGCAGATTGTTTCTGCTGTTCTCGGCTCTTTCGGATTTTCAAATATTGGAAGTGGTGGTAGTGGGATTGATGTCAGGGTAAATCATAATTTCACTTCCCAGAAACTGGTGACTGTAGATTGTCTAGTTGAAATTATGTGTGAACTGCATTATTGCTGATCTTTATATGTAATAAAAATCTCTCTTTCACGCAAAACACACTTGCAAATCCTTTAGATTAATTCATTTTTATTTTTTTTATTTACTTGATTGGTGGAGATATTGACATTTTCTTCGAGGTCTTGAAAAGTTTGGCTCACATATTGCCAACTTCTAAATATTATCTTTAAATATCTGTATATGGTCTGTGTATGTACATCTACATGTTTAATCATACTCTTTTGGCTGGGGGTGTGGATGTGGAAGGAACTTGCATCACAAAGACTTGAAAGAACATCAGTTACTAGTGGTACATCAGATTCAACCCAGCAGCAAGCTGGCACAAGGGTTCTATTGAATAGACCACAGAGTGCTTTTGGAATTCCAACAGCAGTTTCCTTGGGGACTCTGCAGCCTCCTGTAAGTCTGGAATTCTCTTTTTCCCTCGTCTTTTTTTTTTGGTGTGGATTTACTTTTATCATTCTTTATAAAACAAATTCTGCAGCATGCATTACCTAGGGTTTAATGATAAGTATTCTATATTTCTATTTCTTTCTAGGTGATTCCTGATTCTTTGACAACTTTGACCCAATATCTGAGTCATATGAGGCGAGAATTTGATGGAATTGGTTAGTTTTTCTTGATTACAACATTGAACAATATTAATCCATGTTAGATACTCATACAATTCTCTGTTGATTTTGTTGCAAAACATTGTACTTGCAGGCAGAGGTGGCGGAAATAATGCTCAAGCAGCTTCCATGCATCGGACAGAAGAAAGAAATTCTAGTTCACAATCTGGGACTGTACAAGAAGGGCTTCCAACACCTGCATCATTGGCAGAAGTCATGCGGTCTACTAGGCAAATGCTCATTGAACAAGTTGGAGAGAGCCTGCTTGTGTGTTTTTATCTTCCAATTTAAGTTGTTTTGTAATTGTGTTAACTGTTAAAGCTTTCCTCTATTTATCATGATGTGCCTTTTCAAAAAAAAAAAAAAAAAAAAGAAATCAAAGAATCCTATATCAACTCCAAGCATTTGAGATTATACTGATAATCTATTACGTGCTAGATATAAGTAATTGTATTTTCTTTATATACTGGCAGCAACTTGCAGGAGAGCTGGATAATCAAGTGAATGTGAATGATCCATCACTGCGGATGAGCACCCAATCTAATGCTTGGAGAACAGGAGTTATACTTCATAATCTTGGTGCTTTTTTGCTTGAACTTGGTCGTACAACCATGACTTTGCGATTGGGTCAAACTCTGGTAAGACATTTCTCAACCACTTTTAGATCATCTTCTCAGTTTGACATCACTTGTCTATGTTTTTCTCTGACCCGTTTTTATATAGTCTGAAGCTGTGGTCAATGCTGGTCCTGCCGTTTTCATTTCACCAACTGGTCCTAATCCTCTCATGGTTCAGGCAATATTCTGTACAGGAATCTTCTTGTTGGCTTCATTTTTTTTTCTCTTTCAATTGCTGATGATAGCTGAATTTTATATGCCCAGCCTCTTCCTTTTCAACCAGGAGCAAACTTTAGTGCTATCCCTGTGGGGTCTGTACAGCCTGGCTCTGGTTTAGTTAATGGACGTGGTGCTGGCTATCTTCCGAGGCGTATTGATATCCAAATACGAAGAGGTATTCTGTACATTTTTTGCCTGGACTATATACAACATGCTGTTGTTACATATATCTTTAGTTTTTTACTTTGATCTGTGGACACCAGCACAGGGTGTTACATAGCTACTTCCAAATACTGGAGACAGGGACCTGCTATGTGGGGAACTTGTGAATTTAAAATTTCAGTTATAGTCAACTAATTGAGTATTACTATTTATATTCTTGATAAAACCATATATGAAACAATTACGAAAATAGCAATCTTTTCAAGTTTTTTGCAATAATCCATATCAACCTCATGACAATACAATTATGCTAGTTACAGTGTAGTGATTTTCATTGTATTTGAAGATGCGAGTGTCCGTGGCTACTAGCTAACTTAGTTGGTAAGGTCTCTTGTTTTTGTCTAAAATGTTTTGGGTTCATGTCCTTGTTCACATTGGATGGGGGGAGGGATTTGGTTTATATTTAATTTAATTTTTAAAGAAAAGAGATGCAAGTGTTAGACATAGATGACAATGAATGTTGTGCCCTCGTTCTGTTCTATAAATATTACGAATTTTAACTATTGTCCGATTTTTTCGTAAGGTTCATCAATGTCTACCGCTAACACCAATAGAGAGGAACATGGTAATACTGAAAATAGTGTTCTATAAATATCACAGATTTTTAACTATTCTCCAATTTTTTTCGTAAGGTTCGTCAATGTCTACCGCTAACACCAATAGAGAGGAACGTGGTAATACTGAAAATGAATGTTGTGTCCTCGTACTGTTCTATAGATATCACAGATTTTTAACTATTGTCCAATTTTTTCGTAAGGTTCGTCAATGTCTACCGCTAACACCAATAGAGAGGAACGTGGTAATACTGAACTGTCCTCTGGCCAAGGGAACTCACCAACAGGTCCTGCTAGTGAAAATCTAGGCAACCAAACAACTTCAAGGAACTCAGAGGGCTCACCTTTTGCTGGAGAATCTGGAGTTCGGGTAGTGCCTATTAGGACCATGATGGCAGCAGTTCCTGCTCCCTTTGGTCGGTTACCTTCAGATTCATCGGGTAATTCTTTAGGGTTATATTATCCGGTCCTTGGAAGATTTCAACATGTAGCTTCTGGAATTGTGAGTGGTGAACGAGGATATCAAGCATCTGCAGAGCATCACTCTGCTGGTGTGCAAACTGATCAGCCATCAGTTCCTGACCCTGCTGCACCACAACACAATACTGGAGATCCTGCAAGAAATGGTAATGTCAAAGATCAAGTCTAGTACTGTAATGAGGTTAATTGTTTTTACAAAGATATTTATTGTTATGAACACTTTTTGTCGTAAAATTTAGGAGGCTTAAATAGGTTATTCTTGATTGATAAATTGTTATATTTCTCATGCTTTGGTCTTCGCATTTGTTCTATTGCGATACTATTGTTAACCTTAATAATTTAATTGCTTTTCATCTAATAATGTAATTAGGAGGATAGTATTCACCGGTTCTTATGGTGTAGAGATATTCTTTCCTTACCTGGTGTTGATTTTCTTCATCTATCATTCAGTGTTCTGCTTTTAAAATTGTTCATTGCTTACAGTAGAACACACACAAGTATGAATTGACAGAAATGACTGACCACCCATTTGAATGTAGGATCATTACCAAATTTGCATTCCAGACAGGAGCCTGCTAGTGCCCGCAGTGTCAACATAAGCATTCTGTCAGCTAGTGGGACCCAAAACAACCAAGAATCTGAGCAACAGATCCCTGGAAGTGTTCTGCAATTGCTAAGGAGTCTTTTTCCTGGTGGCGAAATCCACGTTGAAGATGCTGGTTTACAGGGAATGGCTTCAGGGTCTGTCCCTGAGCCTTCGGCCACACCTGTCCAAGATAGAGGAGGTGTATCCAGTGGTCCTTCAGAAGCCGAAGCAAGTATTAATGATGAAGGGATATTTTTATCTAATTTGCTTCACCAGATAATGCCCTTCATTTCTCAACTTTCAAGTGCACAACAAAATAATACCTCTTCAGAGCAAGCAAATACTTCTGACCATAGAATGGCACAAGATTCTTCCACCCATGTAAGTGTGCTTCACCAACTACCCATGTAATGGCTTTTTGCAGCATGTTTCAGCAAATTCTGGATTTCTTAGGATTTCTTTGCTGAAACACGCTGCAAAGAGTCATTTTTGTATGTTGCTTCATGATGAAATAAGACAATTACAACGTTTCAACCCCCACCCCCACCCCCACCACTTGTACCATAGACACAATTACATGTTCACAAACAAATAAAGATGCTAAATGTTGATTTGTTTGCAGGCTGAGAGCTCTAACGTTGAGACATCACGTCGACATAGTGATTCTGATCCAAAGCCACCAAATTCCAAACGTCAAAAGGTATGTAGTGTAGGTGTTGGTACACAAAACTCCTACTTTTTTCCTTTACTTTTTCCTCCCATCCATTAATCCTCTTGAATGTTTTAAAATTTATAATAAACCCAAGTTTTACAGAGAATTTAGCTTGGCATACATCTTTGAAATTACCGAGACTTAGACACTGAGTCATATATATAATTTATGCTTCTTAAATCACTTTGACTGTGACCTTTATCCCTTTGTTAGAGACTTATCTGATTATCATACAATTTCAATAATATGCTTAGTAATGTTATATACTACAAGTTATGCAATTTTAAATACCAGTTTCACCCAACTCTCTTGTTATATAATTAACCTATCATCTAAATATGCTTTGTTGCTTCGGATTAAAGGTTTTGTTGAGATGTCAAGTATATAACATTGTATATGACAACTTTGATATACATTGGTTTTTTTCCTCCTTAAAATAAAGTCGTAGAATAATAATACAGTGGCTTTCCATTTGCAGATGGAGTGATTTATCATATGGCAGAGAATTTCAGCGATGCTACTGGCGTTTTCTGAAAGCAAGTTCAGTGATTCTGAGCACCATGAATAATGAATGCATTTGTTCTACAGGTGAATGGGGGACATGTCTCCTTTTCACAAAATGTGGTATATTTTTGTTTTTTGTTTTTTCATGATAAGTAGAACGTTGTGACATTTCATTGTTATATACCATATGTTTGGTTACAAAAATACTTCTTGTTGAAGGTTATAGTTGCTGATGTATGGCTTTGAAAGTTTAGATCAATAACTCTATTTCACCTCAAAGTCCCTTTAATAAGTCCTAAATGTTAAGATAACAACTAGAAGCTTTTTTTTTTCTTCTTTTTCTTTGGTGTTGCCTGTTTAAAGGGCGTTCTTCTTTACAAATACAATAAGTTTTAGTCGAGTTCAATCCAATCTAGCAGTGATGGTTAAATAATTTTTTTTTAATGCTATCTAATCTCAAGAAATATTATCTAACAGGGCAGGATTAGTAGTTCTTAATTTACATTTGATGCGGATCGGGTGTTGAGTTCATTCATGGTCGTTCCTTGGAGCACTCAAAATGGGGCAGAACTTCGTTGCCCTCTACAGAGGGCAAACGAAGTCGGATTTGCTATTATAATATGTTTTTGGAAAGCCACAGACGAGCATTACATTTGATATGAAGGCTTTGTCTTCCGTAACGGGCTATAGTAGGTCTAAATTTGGCCATATAGTTTTTTTTTTTTCGTATCGAGGATCCCGGACTTAGTCAAGGCACCTATCTACCTATCCTTCCCCAACTGTGTGACTCGCTGTGGCCTATATGTTGGAGTGGCCCCTAATTGTGTGAACCGTTGTGGCAACAGATAAGGAACCTCGGCCCACATCTCTAGCCTCACAATGATGCAAGAGGGTAAATCAGAATCGGTGTCTGTCTGGGTAGGATTTAAACCGCTGACGTGGAGTCCCGTGTCCACCTTTCCATCAGCCACTTGTTTTCGAAAAGCTTGGGACGAGTCTTACCTTTGTTATGAAGACTTTGTCTTCCGTAACGGGTTGCAGTAGGCCCAATTTTGGCCATTTAGTTTCGTGCGCAACTAGACGACAGTTTCCTATTTCATTTACAATTTGTTTTTTTTTCCCTTTATTTTGGGATTCTTTCCCAATTTAGTTTAGTTGTTTTAGACCTCTTATTTTGGAGATTTAGAGGATATTAAATCCTAGAGATTCGGTTGTTTTATTTTGTTAAGGATTTTACGGGATATTGAATCCTAATAGTTTTTATGTTGCTTTTCTTTATTTAATAGTATGTATTAGGGTTTAAGTTATGAGATTTGAATGAAAAAAAAAATTAGAGAGCGTATCTCTTTTATCCAAATTTCGGTATCTTTATGAAGATAAAGGAATTTTGATGCTTGTTATTCTAGTATTCGTGTGCGAATTAACAGATTAATAGAATGATTTGTTTTGGTATTGGTGCGCGAATCAACGGATTCAAATCAGTTATCATGTCTTTATCGACTATTGTTTTGCGTGAATTTTCCACTGCATTAGAGGTGTCCACGGTTTGGTTAAACCGGCGGTTAAAAACCGAAACCGAAATTGGAAAACTGAAACTGAAACCAGCGGTTACAAAACCGGTTTCGATTAAAGCCTCGAAAAAACCGCCCTAAACCGGCGGTTTAACCGCCGGTTTACATATATTAAAAAAAAAACTCAATCATAATTTGCCAAGTGTCAACGCCCAGCGGACACTTAATTTGAAAAAAAAAATTAAAGTTGACCGTTGGGTTGGAGACCAACGGTTTACATGTTTAATATATATATATATATATATATATATATCTCACCCAATGATAGGCCGACACATGTCACTAAGATTGTGAAAAAAATTGAAATTGTGACAATGTGACCGTTCTGACCTCTTCTGACTTCCTCCAACGGGCAAACTCCAAAAGTTTTTTATATGTAAATTTATTTTAATTGCAAATATGCCCCTCCACCTAAATTCTATAAATACCACCCCATACTTCATTCTTCTTCACACTTCATTCTTCTCTCATTCTCTCTCAAATCTCAATCTAAAATTTTCAATTCTCTCTACATTCAACATTTTTATTTTATTTTCATTTCTCATATAAATTAATAAATATATATTTCTTTTATTTTTTTACAAGCATCTGTTATTTACTTACAATTATCAATTTTTTTACTATTAATATTTAATTATTTATAATTTATTTTTTAATGGCAAGTGGGGGAGACGATTCAAGTCTAAGAAATTTGGACAGAGGAAAGGGTCCAGAACGCTAAAAAGGTGGGGGAACAAGAGTTGTAACGATAGGAAAGAGAAATGACTATAAGGAACCAACGATTCTCTCTTCTTAAACAACCTATATCCTCCACACTTAATCAGCATTTGATAGATTATCCAACCCCGAGCAATCTTAGTTATTGGTGGGGGTTCGGTCCGTTAGCTGGTATTTGTTTAGTCATTCAGATAGTGACTGGCGTTTTTTTAGCTATGCATTACACACCTCATGTGGATCTAGCTTTCAACAGCGTAGAACACGTTATGAGAGATGTTGAAGGGGGCTGGTTGCTCCGTTATATGCATGCTAATGGGGCAAGTATGTTTCTCATTGTGGTTCACCTTCATATTTTTCGTGGTCTATATCATGCGAGTTATAGCAGTCCTAGGGAATTTGTTTGGTGTCTCGGAGTTGTAATCTTCCTATTAATGATTGTGACAGCTTTTACAGGATACGTACTCCCTTGGGGGCAGATGAGCTTTTGGGGAGCTACAGTAATTACAAGCTTAGCTAGCGCCATACCTGTAGTAGGAGATACCATAGTGACTTGGCTTTGGGGTGGTTTCTCCGTGGACAATGCCACCTTAAATCGTTTTTTTAGTCTTCATCATTTACTCCCCTTTATTTTAGTAGGCGCCAGTCTTCTTCATCTGGCCGCATTGCATCAATATGGATCAAATAATCCATTGGGTGTACATTCAGAGATGGATAAAATCGCTTTTTACCCTTATTTTTATGTCAAGGATCTAGTAGGTTGGGTAGCTTTTGCTATCTTTTTTTCCATTTGGATTTTTTATGCTCCTAATGTTTTGGGGCATCCCGACAATTATATACCTGCTAATCCGATGCCCACCCCGCCTCATATTGTGCCGGAATGGTATTTCCTACCGATCCATGCCATTCTTCGTAGTATACCTGACAAATCGGGAGGTGTAGCCGCAATAGCACCAGTTTTTATATGTCTGTTGGCTTTACCTTTTTTTAAAAGTATGTATGTGCGTAGTTCAAGTTTTCGCCCGATTCACCAAGGAATATTTTGGTTGCTTTTGGCGGATTGCTTACTACTAGGTTGGATCGGATGTCAACCTGTGGAGGCACCATTTGTTACTATTGGACAAATTTCTCCTTTTGTTTTCTTCTTGTTCTTTGCCATAACGCCTATTCCGGGACGAGTTGGAAGAGGAATTCCTAATTCTTACACGGATGAGACTGATCACACCTGATCAGTGAAAAATTCTGACACCAATCATTTACAAGTGAGTATTACACCTTAATAAAAAATTTGGCAAGCCTTTCCCGTTAAAAGCGGGCACTGATTTCGCAAAACCAACAAAAAACAAAGAAGAAAGAGGAGAACAGCCTCTTCTCTTCGGGAGCAATAAGAAAAAAGTGAATTGACAAATGCTAGCCCTGTTTTCAAAATCCAAATTTTCCTCAGGAAAGCCGCAGGTTAGAAGGCCTTTCGGGAATAACTCAAGCTATGATACGAAAGAAAAACCTGCTCGCGCGGTAGTTCCTGAATGGGCAAGACAAATAAAAAAGGGGGGATACACATACAGAAAATTCCCACTAGTAGCCAGAAGAAAGCAAGATTTCAAAAAATTTTACATTTGGGAACGATTATATAGAATACGCTGGAGAAATCCTTTCTTAGAAATAAAGTACTTTCTACGTAAGAAAGAAAAACGACTCGCGATTATAGAAGGATAGAGAATTTTATAGAAATGAGACAGGAAATGAGTGAGAAACCTGATGGATGGAGATTCAAATTTGCATTAGTAAGACAGGAAGAAAAAAAAATAACAGACCTGTTATTTGGAAAGAAGGAAGATCAAATAAAAGATGGATGGAAACCTTGCACCGCCAATACAGCACAAATACCACCGGAAGAGACGCTCGTAAGAAAGGAAAGAAGAATTGAAGTCGTAAAAGCGCCCAAAGGGAGCACAAGATTGGCAGACGGAAGCATCAAGAATCACAAAATTTAGGCTAGCGGAAGCGATTGCTCACTCATACTTAACTGACATCAGATTTCGTCACTGTCGGATCTCCCGCCGACATGGTGTGCTCTGTCACAGGCGTGGTCAACACGTGGGCAGCCATCGTTGTCTCCTTCGGCACAGAAGAAGACTCCCCCCGAGCCTTACTTGACTCTCCGGAGGCACCTTCCTTTAAGCCGGACAGACTCGCTCGCTAGCAACCGTCGTGACGAGACGAAGGGATCAATGTACCCAAAACCGGCGTTGGATTTTAAGATGGGAAGAATTTTCACTTAGCTTAGAAAGCGAATGTTCATGTTCTTTTTTAGCAAGTACTGTAGGACGATGGAGGCGATTCATGACGAGCGGTCACAGTCGTGCGTGACTCTATTTATATAGGAAAAAGAGTTATACAAACTAAATATTCGCTTTCCTTTCTATTTCGGGAGCAGCCGACTGGTAGCTATCGCATGTAGTCGTAGGCGGAGATCAACAAGTGGTCAACATTTAGCCCTCACTGAAAGATATGCTCCTTGTCTGCGATTGCAATCTCTGGCTGGAGAAAGATAGAGACTTCGTCGTGATGGGACAGATGACTTTGTTTGGTAGGATCACACAGGCCGGGATAATCGAAATCTCCTTTTCTTCGAGAAAAGTGCTTTCTTTTGGTCAACGCTCGCCTCGTAATAGAGACGAAGGGTACACCAGTTCTCCAAGCAGCTCCGTTACGTTACAGCGGTTCGGTCATTTGGCAGCACCCGTTGAACCAATAACAGGAGCGAAAGACCTATCGGTGATACGAAAGCCTACCTCGCGATGAAAGACTAAATTCCCGAATGGGAACACAGTGTGAGAACCAGAACCGATAAACTTTAGGCGGGGCTCCCTGTGGAATGATGAAACCGTGGTCGTTCCCGTATCGTCGAATTCATTGCTGTGGGTCTTTTTCTCTTGGTCTTCCCTTTCACCGTCTTTCGCAATAGCTTATTCGTCTATACTTTTTTCTTTCGTTTTGCAGACGAGTCCGGCCACACCAACCCTACGGATCCGTCGGAGCAAGCGGTTAAGGCCAAGGGATGGATGCGCGGGTCGTGGACTCTTTGTCCCTTGAGTCCTAGGTTGAACCTTTGTGACGAAACAAGAAGAAGTGGCTGAAGAGCGATAAAGAAGGGGCTGAAGAGCAAAACAAGGTTTCGGGTTTTCAATCATAATGGAATGGATGCACCTTCCACAAGGGGTTCGATTCACCCAAGCGCAGGGAAAGTGGAATCTGAAATCAGTGGAAGTGAGGCCCAAGGGTGAAAGATTCTTTTGTTCAATGCTCCAAGCTGAATTAGAAAACCAATGCCAATTGATCGAGGGGAGGACTAAGCTGACAGCAGTGCCAGGTGATCCCTTTCCTTTAGGTCTTCTTCCCGAGGTTGAAAGAGACCCTTCTTCATGCAATCCGTAATCGGGTGCAATAAGTGTGCTGAAGTTCCGAACAAACCGCCTGAAAATGTAGCCAAGCCATGAAAACTGCGCACCTCATGAACATTAGTTGGTGTAGGCCACGATACAATCGCATCAACCTTGCTTTGATCCAGTGACTCTCGTTTCCACGAGTAGGATGATCGAGGGGTTGTGCTGAGCTATTAAGTCACGGATATTACGTTCGAAATTGCGGTTGCCCGCGCCCCTACAATTCAATATCAGAGCTCGCATTGGAGGAATGTTGATTTGAGGTTCTTTCATCCTTCGTCCCTGTGACGACTGGCTGCACGTCTCCGGTAGTAGTACCCTCCACTTCGGCCAAGGCTTGGTCTCTCGCAACACCGGACGAGGGTGTACTTATACACCATTAAGGGCTCTCATAGGGAGACTGTTCACTGTTAAGTCGATTTGAGCCTCTCTTCTATGGTGACAACTATAGGGTTGTCCTGAGAGCCTCCGATCATGAGCTCGATGTCGGACGCATCGAGTTGGCGAAAGATAGGTGGAGGAAGGATCGGCATGTTGTCTTCCAGACTCAGGTGATTGAAATGGGTCTCCAAGCTCTCCTTCTTCGCCACCTGGTCTAGCGTCTTTAAGAACCACCGCCGTTTATCCTTATTCGCCCAGTAGCGAGACGGCCATATTCCCTTCTTCTGGTCCCACGAGCCGAGTCGTCGAAGTTACTTGGACTCCATCAGATGTCCCAACTACAATGGAGGTGGGGTCTCCTTATTCTATGTTTTCCTCCTTCTCAAGATTACGGTGAAAATCGGTGGTGCTATACTTAGAGAAAGAGATATTTTAAAAACCCGATTTGTCGAAATGGTGCAGCGAGGTCTTTCCTTTTGTTGTTTGACTTTGATTTGCCATTGCCATAGACGCACCATTTTCCAAAGACTCTTCCTCTGTATCCAAATTCATGCTAGGTGCAGGTTCCTTAGCACAAGCGCTAAAGGACAGTTGGGGTTGGTGGTCTCATTAATGACAACCGCTTTCTCATGAACTCGGACGGGTTGAGGTACTTTAGGCGGCTGAGCCGGGAAGATAATCTGACGACGACCATCAGAGTCCTCCCGACCGGCAAGATTAGTGTTACCACGACCTCGGCCGCGCCCTCTTGCTGCTTCCTGAGGAGATACTGAAGAAGCACGCAATGGAGACGGCGAGAACTTACGACGAGGTGCAACCTCAATCCAGGGATGAAAAGAAGAGGGTTGATCATGACCATCGACTGGACCAGGCGTTCTATTTCTGATAGAAGCCTTAATTCTCTCAATGTATACCACTTTCTTTCTACGGGGAAGCTCAGGATTTCAAATCAGCTGCTTTGCCCCTGATGCAATACAGTTAACGGTCGAAGCATAAAGAGAAGACGACGACGAAGAAGAAGGAAGATTAAGATCCTAGTTTGACCCAGTCTATGCAAGTGCATCCTGCGAATGAGGGAGGAACCCAAGCACAACAGCAGAGACTGTCTTTCAAAGACACCCTGCTACGAACGCCAGCGAAATCTTCGTGGGAGGAAACGACAGAGGTAGAAGACTCCGAAGACGACATGTCTGATGAGGAGGATGCTACCACGGGAACGGAGAGGGTGCTCGTAGATCAGGCAAAGCTCAAAGTTGATAGGAATATGAAGATCCGGCTCCGGAAACCTTGGAGGAGGACCATCATAGTCAAACGTGATGGGTAAGACTATTGGTTAGAATTTCTTATCTACCCGTCTGCAGAAGATTTGGGGAGCACATAATAGAATGAAGATCGTGGATTTGGGACATGATTTATTTCTCATCCAGTTTGAGAAAAGAGAGGACTATGTTAAGCCGGAATGGTGGGGAAGGAGGCCCGTGGATCATTGCGGACCATTATTTTACTATACGGAAATGGTCCACAAATTTCAGACCATCAGTGGAGAAAATCTCCAAAACAATGGTTTGGGTTCGTTTCCCTGAGCTACCAATCGAGTACTATGATAGGGAATTCTTATTCATGTTAGGAGCGACCATCGGTAACCCAGGGAGAGTAGACGCCACAAGGGAAAATGCGATGAGAGGTAAATTCGCAAGACTTTGTGTGGAGGTCGATTTCAACAAACTGCTTATCTCACGAGTCAAAATCGGCCGTTTCCATCAGAGAGTGGAGTATTAATGTCTACACACCATCTGCTTTTCTTGTGGTAGAGTGGGCCACAAAGTTGAGCAATGTATTGGATCGTCATCAGAGAGCAAGGAGGAGAGGTAAAAGAAAGCTGAGCACTACAAGCAAACCAAAAACAGGAGCTACGCCGGCAAATAAGACGGGCCCCGGCACCGGTGCCGGAGAAGGGGGTTCACGTTTCTCAATCCTTACCGAGGGAAAACCTGATAACGGCTCCAAACAAGATGTCGTGACGTCATCACAGGTGGGGCCCAGTCATGACAGCAGGAAAGAGAGAAAGGAGGGGATTTCTACGTCAAAAAATGGTGTGGCGCCAGCGCATGGGAGGTTGCGAATCAAACCCACAGACCCAAAACAATGAAAATGAGAATAGCTTGGATTAATACAACTAGTCCCCTTCTTCCAACATCAGGAAGCTACTGTGGATGCAGGTTAGCCGACGGCGACCTCCTCGGAAAACCATTCAAATTCCAGCCATGATGTGGGAACGTCGGGCGGAAAAGGTTCTACAGTGATTACTGTGCATACTCAACAAGGATCCGTCCACTCAACACAACGCTCGATCACCACCGTCCAATCAGGGAACTGGGAGTAAGCAAAGTGAGGGCAAGAGGATCTGGAAGGGAAAGGCTATGAGTAATAGTTGCTTGTGACAATGGTTCCTAAGACGAGGTTCCTCAAGAGTGCCTTCATAGAGCTGGTGGCAAACTTCAAAAGTGCATGAAACCCCGTATTTTGCATTAAAACAGGATTTGCCTTAAGGACAGGGCGGGAAGGTTGTTTACTTGCTTACTTGTAAGGAATCACCCCATCTTTAGAAAAAGGGGGGAAAGTGGAACTCAAATGGCCCGATCCGACTACAATGGGAGAGGGAGTAAAACAACCGGAACTACCTAGAATCCCATCTTTTATACGATTGGAGTCTTTCATCTTTCTTCGGACCGGACTAATGAATCTTGACTTGAACACAGAAGCTTGAAAGCGAGTACGAGAACCCTCCATCTTCCTCCTAAAGGATTGAACAGTTTCTCCTGAAGCTTTCACCACTTGAACACTGGCAGGGCCCCACGGAACTAAGAAAGACAATAGGACAGGACCGTTCAAGCATAATCGTAGCTTTCTCAGCTTGAGCGCATCTCCTTCCTATATAGATAGAGACTTTCCTAATCGATTGAAAACCTATCTTTCAACTCTTTCTCGGCTTGACTCACTATACGCAAAATCACTATTTCGCTTTCCTCAACCGTAGTGGATAGCCCATCATTTAAGGATGGAGAGAATGGTTGACGCCTAAGAGGAATGGTTGACGCCTACTTCACTTCGAAATGTGAGAAAAGTTATGAAAGACCGTAAAATTGTTCATTTTTGATCGGATTTCCTTGACTGGCTAACTACTCATATAAAATATGCCTACTTGACTGGCTCGTGAGCAACTTACTAGAAAGAGTTCTATTTGAATTCCTTTTCTCCTTCAGCGGAAAGAAGGAAAAGAAAAGACAAGCGGACCCTTGCCCACTGTCGATGAACTTTCCTGGCTCACAACTAGAGTACCTATCTATTTGAACTTCGACTGAGACGGATCGGATTAAATAGTTCATGAGCTTTCCGAAACCGTACTTTCTACTTGAGCTATCTCGCTTTCCTAAACCTACTGAGACTTTCCCTTTCTACTTTCTCGTGCAAGCTTTGAGCAGAAAGGATATTTACCAACACTACTGAAACAGCTTGGTCAAATATTTGAATTTCCCTACCTGACTAAATGAGGTCGGGAATGTATTTACTTTGCTTCTCACTACTTACTAGATATTCAAACTTTCCTCGCTCTATCTATTTCAGTTTATCCTTCAGCTTGAAAGCGGATGATGCCCACTGAACTAATAATCTTTAGTCCCTTTGATAAGAAGTTCCTAGAAATGCCATCTAGAACACTCCTCTTCCCCTTCTGTTCACCCGCTAACGTGAGCTGCTATCTTGACTTTCTATCTTTCTTGGCTCGTGAGCAAGACCGATAAAGGACGGAAATTCCCTACTTCAGTTGTGAATTACCGGCCCACTGCGAGCAACTTGGCCCTCCAAGATCAGTTTCCTTTCTCCCTCCTGCCTAGGCATTCCTTCTTTCTTCGCCTGGCATTCCTCCCATTTCCCGACGGCATAGGTGCACATCTGCTTCCCACCGCATTAAGTGCATGCAAGATCCAAGGTCTTGGCTTGGCCACTCCATAAGAAAATCTCTTTGAATAGCTTCCAACAACCAAGGGGAATCCAAAACAGCGAAAGGAAGTCAATTTGAAGGCTATGGAGACAGGATCTCAGTAGTTAGATCTGACCTGCAAATGAGAACAAATGGACCCAGGCTAACCTTTGCCTAGTACACTTCAACACCAGCTCCCAAAGAGCTTTAGAGCACCGCCCAGTGAATAATGGCAGCCCAAAATGACGTGGCAGGGATTGATTGTGAGAGATGGAAACTGGAGTCAAGTCCCGAAGCTGCTCCCTAATCAATAAGCCTACCAAGGGAGTCCGCCATCAAGATTCATCGGTATGGAGAAAGAGGATCCCCTTGTCTAGTCTCTCTAGTCCCCTGAAAGTCACCTTAGGGGGGGCAAGTAGATAAGATTGAGTATGAAATCGTGGATACACAAGCCCTGATCCACTCACACCATCTAGAGGTGAAACCAAACTGCTGCAGCATCCTCAATATATCAGAAGATATCCAATTTGATATCTCTTCCTTTTCTGCTCCCCTTATACTTTCTCGAATTCTTCCATATGTCTCTTGGAACACCACACCACAGCTATCCAGGAACGAATGATAGAAGGGAATGTCAGGTAGGCTTGCGCTCTAGAGAAGTTATGAGAAAGAGATTTGTCCTAGGAGAGGAGCGAGGGGGGGAAACATTGACTTACATGAGGAAGTGAGGGGAGGTCAATCTCATATACGGATTAACAGCTCATGCATTCCAGCTCAAGGAAGGGAACCATTTCCATCTATATACGTATTTGCAATGGAAGGAGAAGGGGGTTGCTAAGGTCCATTCCCGCTGTCATTCCTCTGTCGGGTATAGAGGTTCAGTTAAAGCTTCGGGTGGGTTGGGGGAAAGAGGCGGAAGCTCCCACCCCCTGGAGCAGAGCAGAGCCGGCTAGACCAAAGGCAGGGGAGTAAGCAACTGAGCCAGCTTTTTACCTTCTTGATCGAGAGAAAGCATCAAAGGCAGGGGTAGGGGCCATCAGCATCTCTTCCAGATACAGTCGAAAAACTAGCTGACTCGATTGAAGTTTAAGTAGCAGGAGGCTGCGGTGGAGGCTCCAGAGCCAGATGTGGAGCTAGCAGCAGCAATTACTTAGGCAAAAGCACTTTTTCACTTGGTTAGAACACCTGATAATCTGAAACAACTCAATCCCGATCTGTAACTGCATCCGCTAAAGACTCTGTAACTCGGGCTTTAGTCTTTGTATTTTGATCTCATCAAACCAGGGTCTCGAGCTCGCTATCGAACGTGTCAATGAAGTCAACTGAATCTGCCATTGAATCTCTGGGACCGGCCTACTACTGCTTGGTCAACTTCAGGTCCGTAAACCTCCCTACCAGCGGGGAAGGCCGGCGAGCTAAGAAGTCAAAAGAAAAGGAAGGGAGACCGAAGCACACATGGACGCCAAGGCCAGAGAGAATCGTGCACGCAAAGGTCCAAGCTCTTCCGTCTATTGGTAATACTAAGCATAAGTGTCCGTTCACTCCTCATGAAAAGGAGTAAGCGAATAGTCCACTTTCCCAGTTCATACCACACGTAAGCGAAACATCCCACTCCCCCTGTCTGTAGCAAATGAACCATAGCGAACGGGCGGAGCTCACCTCATCAAAGCTAGAAGAAGCTCATAGGAGGCTCGGAAAGCTGGAGCTCTCCTTCCCTTCACTATTCCAGAAAGAGATCTACCGCGGGAAAGGAAGCAGCATTAGAGTCGGCATCTGAGCCAGGAGGGAAAGGCATGAGATGGATGGGGAAGAGAGACGGGCATGATGATGACCCCTATGGATGGCTAGCTTTTCCTTCTCGAAGGGTGCTTACTCCATTATATGGGACGACTACCACCGAAGGAGGCCTTGCCTACGATGAGACGAGACGACTACTTGTAACATGCTTCAGGGTGACGTAAAAATCCGTCATTCAAGTTTTTTTCTTGTTGTTCCTGTTTGAAACCTTATTCTTGTTTCTGCTCCGACGCCCCTCTCTTTCAATAGCTTTATGTGGCGCCCGCCACGCTTCTTCTTCTCATGGTTCTCGATCGAGCCGTCAGGTCTTGGTCTGGTTTCCGCCACGCGTCTTTGTTGGGATATGGTCTCTAGTGCGCCATTTCTCATAGCAGATTCTTATCCCTAGTGGACAATATCAGTGAGGTTTTTATTGATTCGCCTTCCTTCTCCCCTTAGTTCTGTCTATTACGCGGACCAACGACTATAACCAATACTGTAGAGATCAAAGTCGCTAGCAGTGTGGATGATCATCGACCGCCTACAGCTGTGAGACGTGCTAGTAGGGATAGACCAGATCATCGGCCGTAATATGAAACGGCGTGCTCTTTCTTTTTATGACAAGTGGCCGCCAGTGGACGACAATAGGTGTCCGGTACGTGCTTCTAATGATTATTCCAGGCTCCAGTTCGGTCATTGGCCAGGTTAGTGATGAAAGGACTTCCTGCGCCTGACGGTGGGAATCGATTCCGCTACGTCTGCAAATGATAGGGTGATGGCTCCGGAGCCTATAGGTTGACATCCAATTCTAGAGCCAGATGCTTTATTCATTGACCAATTGCTTCAATCTCAGTCAATCCTGTAACACGTGCAATCTCATCTCCAACTGAGAGGGGAAGGTCCCATGTATTCTGCAAATGGCAGCTAGCTCTTCCCCCTTCAAAGCAACAAGTTCAGCTTCCCTGCTGAGGGCATCTGCTACTTGGTTAGTTCTTCCTGGCTTATACTTTAACTCCAACACAAAGTCAAACTCAGCCAGGAAATCCTGCCTGCCCGTTTTGGAGAAAGCTTCTTCTGTGTAGCAAAGTAGCTTGTGGCCAGCAGTCTTGACCACAAATCTAGACCGAACGCAAGTAGTGCCTCCACGTCCTCAGGCAATGCACCACTCTTTACCATACAAAGGCATCTCTTTCTATTGGACCGCGCCTCCCTTACTTGTTTGGCTCGTTGAGCTTTCGGCTTGGGTGTCCCTCCTGGACCAATACTCTTCCAATGGCATAGTCTGATGCTTCAGTGTGCACTTCGAAAGGCACTGTATAGTCTGGCAACCTCAATACGGGTTCCTCCGTCACGGCCCTCTTCAAGTCCTCAAAGGCTCGCTGGCACTTGCCTTATCCCCTTAAATGAAAGCCAATGCCAAGGCTTTCTTCAAAAGATCTGTGAGTGGAGCAGCCTTCCGTCAGTATCAAGTGATGAACCGGATATACATATAACAATTTAGTTCAAAAGGCCAAGAAATGATCGTAGCTCGGTCACGGGGGCTCCCCACTCTTCTATTGCCTTCACCTTCTGCTTGTCCATCCTAATCTGGCCATCCCCTATCCCCTTACGTAATAGGGCCTAGGAACATGACTTCTCGCATGGGCGAACATCCAACTACTTCTACGGAACTAATAGATAGACCAAGCCTTCATTTGAACCATGGAATTAGTCTCAACGAGTTCTGACCGTCTAAAGGCTTTCCTTCGTTTCAAACAGAATTATCTTCCCCTAACTTAACCCATAAAGGTTTATGAGAGGGAGGAGTATACGCTGATTGACTCGCGATCGCGATCTCTGGATTCAGTAGGCGACTTGGAAAACCAGTGGAGGGAATTACCGAAAGTTTCATGGATTTTTCGATTGACTGAAGTGATTCTTACTGTTCTTACTGTTAGTCTCAACGAGCTCTCAGACGAAGCAGGCTTAAGCAAATTGAAGTTTATTGCAGGATCCATGAAATTGATGACGAGAAGGCTATGATTCAGCTGGCTACCCCGGAGCTAGCCGGCCCTGCATTGGTTTGGTAGGAAAGCCATATCGAGGCCGACAAAGCTCTGTATCATCCACCGGCAGCCACATGGAAAGAGTTTGTCTCTCCCATTAGAGACCGATTTGATCCTTTAGGTTAAGGACAAAAAGCTGTAATGGAGTGGCAAAACTTTCGGTGGGGGAAAGGTATTATTATCGCTTAGCGCTTGTGCTATGGTAGTTTACTCGCTTATATTAGAATATATGGAACTTAACTATCGTATATAAGACTCGACTCGAATGCCCTCTTAGCAATTGAATCCGTAACCGCTGCTATTGAGTCTGCTGTGGGAATAAGCGCCGCAGAAGAGGCAGCTATTGACTCCGGTGCTTTCGTATCCGATGTGAGAGTATGAGTACGAGCTCTAAGCCTAGGGGTGAATTACCGGTGCGAGAAGGGGAATTCAGCCAATCTTTCCCGTTGACAACCAAAAATCCCGAGAAAATGGCACATTTACATTCATCTTCTTCTAAAAGGGCTTTGAGAAGAGGGGCAACTAGTGAAGATGCCGAGAATGGCCGGGGATTACCGGTCTTAGTTAGAATCTGTTGCAAATGCATGTGAGGGAGGGAATGATTGCACATTAGTATTAGTAAGAGAAGAGTAAGGGAAGGCAAGTGCCATGGCATGGAACTTCTTTTCTTCTTTGTACGAGTCTCTAAGAGCAGGGGATTCGAGAATAAGAAAGAGCCTCTCGTCCATTAAGGTCTAAGTTGCGCTGTACTCTGGGCATCTTCAAACTCCTAGTGCGCAAGGCTACGTACCTATCTCCTTCTCACTGAAAGTATGTAGCTCGTAAGTAATAAATCTTCCTTTCAGTCGAGCTCAATTGCATAGAACCTGCTTCGTACTTTCCAGCCTCTTTCACTCCCACCCGCTGTCACTCTCTCGCTCCTTTTATGTAGCTCGTTCCCTAAAGGACCAGTGACTATCGGTAGAGTCCAAAACATCCCTCCCCCTATCGGTGGAGCTACTGCGTTCCTCCTAACCTCTCGTTCCAAGTATGTAACTCGTTCCTATCGGTTGAGCACTACATACCGTAACCGTAACAACAACTCATACGAGTGACTTCTTCCCCCCTCCTCCTCTCTAACTCCTAGCCCCTAGCTGCTTCTAAGCTTCTAGCTCCTAACAGAAAAGGTAGTCTACTTTACTCTGAAAAAAAGAAGGCTTGGCTTACTCTTTCAACCAACGGCTAAGGCCGATAGAAGGCCTAAAACCCAAGTTCAAACACCAGAGCTACAGGTCCGGTCTGAGGGTAGTTAAAACTTATAAAATAACCGATTAAGTATGTGTTCAGTGATTCCCCCCCCCTAAGGGTATGAGTTCACTCAGCTTCACCTACTAAAAAGAAGAAAGGAGATAAATTACTCTTTCAAGCAATAGCTAAGTGGAAATATATCCTTTTTCGAATCCAGTTACATTGCTCCAGCACGGGTTCCCTAGCAGGGGGTAAGCAAGTCTATCTGGGTGTTCCCTCC
Organism: Dipteronia sinensis; assembly: GCA_033220585.1. Taxonomy (NCBI): domain Eukaryota; kingdom Viridiplantae; phylum Streptophyta; class Magnoliopsida; order Sapindales; family Sapindaceae; genus Dipteronia; species Dipteronia sinensis. The sequence goes on from CM065638.1 coordinate 36,859,877, forward strand.
GGGGAAGAGCTTGAAGAGGGGTCATTTCCTAGTCTTATCTATTTGTTCAGGTTGAGAAATCACTGGTTCAGAAATTACTACGGTGATAAGAGAAACTGAATACCGGTATGCTCTGGAGCCCGTTACCACTACCCCAAAGGTACACTAGAGAAATGTTGCACTAACGGCACAGAGAGGTTGTTTTCAAGACAAGACTTGGAGTTATGGTTAACTTGCTTGGTGGGCGTTGGACGAGCGCCCTGCGATAGCTTGTCTGTAGGGGGGTTACTCCCTACATTCGGGAAATACCAGTGAAGCAAGCATTTTTCCCATACCAGAGGGGTTCAGATAAGACGGCTATGTTATTGAGGGTCACCCGTGAAACGGTGTTAAATTAGGCCTGCATGCCGCTAGTATGGTCACCAACCCTCGGGGGATTCTCAACCGATCTTCCCCCACGCTGTGAAGCGAGGCTGGCTCCATACCCATGATTTAAGGCGGGCGGGGACTGGGGGAAGATTTATCTTGAACCAAAACTCAAGATGATCCGATCCGTGCTTCGCCCCAAGGCACTAGGATAAATTATCTCTCTAAAACCGATCTGATCCACAGGTCGTTCTGCCAACCCATAGGCAGGAGAAGAAATCTCTGTAGTGTGCAGTCCCTAGCCTTATGGGGTGGTGAAGCAGAGCAAGCAGCCCTCGTTAAGATAGGAATATCTATTAAAAAGAGAAAAAGACGCTATTTTCATTCAACTGTGCTTGAAAGAGAGAGGATATGATATAAGGTAAGCCCCAATTCCACTGAAAGATTCAATTCAGTCAGCTTGGCTTTTTCTCTAGTTTGCCTTTTTGTCTACCTTCTTGAGTAAATGTCGCATTTCGAGTGCTTGGTTAGATCTCCTAATGTAATGAACGAGAAGATGCGGTGAATCAATCAGTATTAGCTAAGGAAATAAGGAAAGCATTCTAATTCTGGGGAAGAGAGGAAATCTGTCTTTCTAGGAAATTTTGATTTATAGGGAATCTGTGCTTACTAAGCCTTTGTTTGAAGGACCGGTCCGAAAGTGCAAGACTAGCTGGACCCGGACTGACTAATCGCTAAGAGCTCACCCCGAGTGGGATAACTCTAAGTACGGCATTCAGTAAGAAGTAAGCCAAGTTCAGTGATCCTCGAGAATGAACTATCAGGCCTAAAGCCTAGACTAGGAGGAAAGAACTGATGACTCGCATCCCCTTAATCTGAAACTATCACAAGAAGGATGGAAAGTCGTGGAATTGATCGAAAAGTTCTCTTAGCCGTTACGTTAGGGTGACTCGAGAAAGCTTGAAAGGGAATTCCGAGAGCCCTTAAGCTTCAAGCTATCCGGCTTCAAGCCGTGAAGGAGGAATCCGAGTTGCATCCTAAAATAAGGAAGATCGTTCATCAGCGCTTTCAGTAACTAAAAGTAAATCAGGTGCGTAATCAAGCTAATCTCATTCCTTAGGAGCTGGAGCAATAAGAGATGAAAGAGTTTACTTTACGTTGAATACAGGAACTAGTAAACTTAGCATAGATGGAATGAACTATCAGAGAAGAGAAGGCGGAAAGCCTAGCCGAAAGCTTTTTAGTCAAGTACGCATGAAGAGTTTTGAGGTAGAGGAAGAAGGCATTCCCTTCCGACTCCGCCCTCCCGGTTCACCTAGATCCATAGACCGGCTGGCTTGGCTTGGCTTGCTTGCTATTAAGGTCAAGCTATTCTGTCAAGCGCTTCACGTGGTATTGGGAATGACCGGTCATTTCAGGCCGTCTCTGCTACGAGTGGTCATTTCTTGTAGTACCTGCAATGACAGGTCATTTCAGACAGCCCAGCCCTTGCAAGGACTGGTCATTTCATGCACGTCCCTAGTACAACTAGCTGGTCACCTAGTCAGACTTGCAGTAGTAGAGTGTTAATTGTCAGTGTCAATTCTGTAGGTGCATTGTACATGGTAATCTATAGTTTCAATATTCAATGGTTGAAGGTGACGGAACGGAATTCAAAGATGCTTATGGGCCTTATTCGACCACGATCTTCATGGTATTAACTGTACCACTTAACAGAATGGTACAAAAAACATCATTCAGATAGTTGGATCCGGGCACAAACAGTGCCAAATGTGTGACCAAGATGAATGACAGGGAGCACAATCTGTACCTGTAACACAGAAATAGCATAGCGCTGACTGTACTGGTTACTGCTATTGCTAGTGCTAGTGCTGTACTGACTTACTGTACTGGTGTATTGCTAGTGGACTTACAGAGCGAGCTGTACTTGTAGCTATTGCTGTTTGCTGTAAGAGCTAGTGCTTACTTGTGACTGTACTTACAGAGCTGTACTGGGTACTTACTTGACTGGGAAAAAGCAAGCGCCTGATCAGATCAATCAAGAGATAGGGGCATAGATGCCAAACAAACATCTTTTTCCTAAGCTAGGACGGAGCTATTCGTCGGAATAATGTACGCGAAGAAGCTAAGCGCTACTAGACTCTTTTTTCAGGGCTAGCAGAGGAGGAGGGTGGGTGATTCGGCTACTGATCCGTGCGCTCTAACCGTAGGCACCAATGGCTGGATTTCATCCTCTTCTGATAAGGCAAGCGAAAGCCTCACTCGTCTTAGAGTGGGCTAACCTGCAAGAAGTGAGCGGACACTATGGGACGGGATGACTTAGCAGATAGAGACATCACTAGAAGTGCATCTGAAATTCTTTAGATAATCGACAAGCCGAGGAGGGTTATTTAGCCCATCCTGAAGATCAAGTTCTGAAATAGCCTTTTTTTTACTTTTACACCTTAAGTGATGACCCTTTGTGCTCAAACTTGGTAGCCAAACCTATGTCTGGATGGAATTTTCTTCTTCAAAAGGGAAGGGAGCCCTAATGGTGCAATTTGTGTCTAGTCCAATTGTGAAGTTAGAATAAGCGGATTTGGGGATTATTGGTCCCTGATTTAGATCTCCCTATGATAGGGATGGGAAATCCACTTCTTTTCCACGGTCTAACTCTATAGATTGGATGAACTGGAAAGAGATAAGATCTGATAAAGCAGATCTCGAAAGAAGTCTTGGACAAGCCAATCACGAAAGAAGCTTACAGAAGGATAATCTTCTCTTTTGGCTGATCCGGGAATTTCCCTTGATTTCGGAAGTTGAAGGAGAACTATTAGCAGCCTCAAGTCTAGAATGGATCCCCGTTATAGAAAGCTGTCTAAAAGACATCTACCAAAGCATCCGCTGTAATTGAATACACACACCGAATCATGTCATGGAAAAAGGCCCATTTCCCGGGCTTTCGTCATTTGCTGATATTGACGGAAGTTTTTTTTTAAGATTCTTTCGTGCTAGTCCCGCAAACAACCATCCTTCTGTAAAGGCAACTCCTGACGTCTACGAGTGGAATTCTTCTTCGGGAAATGGAGTTCAAAAAGCCGGGTCTTCAATGAATTCTATTCCAGGTTCAGTTCTTTCAGCTCTGATCCATGCTTACTTATCTCTAGCTCCAGCAGCTAGGCTAACTCAAGAAGCTCTAGTAGAAGCAAGCTCTAGCTCCGGGAGATCCTTCCTACAAGTCTGAATTTGCACTTTCCGCCCCAATCCTTGCCGGTTGCACGCTAACTAACCTAAGGCTTGGAGTTATTCTTGCTTGCTTAGTATATTAGTATAAAATCCTGTGACCAAAAAGGAAGTTCAGGCTTAGCGCAGATGAAGACATTTCTCTCACGCTTTCCGGGCTCGACTCGTGGAAGTGAAATCATCAATTCATGGAGTGATCCACGCGACTCAGAGAATCCTCCTATTTCTTACTCACCCGTTCTGATTGAACTCACCTAACGGGAGACTCAACTCGACTTCATCTTCTGCGTCACTTCACTCGAAGGGATTCGTGTACTGATTGCTTGCCTTAGCTTCTAGAGCGTTCACTCGATAGATCTTATTTGTTAGAATGAATTCCTTATTGCTCTAAACCTACAGGAGCTACATGACTCAGGTAGCTTGTCTCCAGAACCTCCACTTCCCACATCGAGCTTAGAAAGCCGGTCTTTTTGGCATAAAGACAGATTCCACTCATAATATGAGAGGTCAATCTGAACGAGAATAGTTTAGAAAACCCGTCTTTTTGGCTTCAAATTCGCTCTTTAACCAAACCAATCCACAAATGGAGACTGAGGAGAAGGCGCTTGCAGACCTTATTCTTTCGATCGATGCCGTCCACCCACCAAGGGAAGCCCCCCCTTTATATGTCTTATCTTTTCTTTAATAGCTGCTCTTAGAACCCTGGCTCGAGAGACCTTTTCTCACAAAGGAAAGGTTCATACATGTCTAGACTAACCAAACACCCTACTTTTAGTTTATTTAAAACAATCGCTTATGCTCGGTTGGGGCTAGGAGCTCCTGCCCTGCGCTTCGCTCCTGAGAGAACAACCCTAGGGTGATCTAGTCAATCTTTCTAGTCACTAATGCTTTCAGTCTACTCTTATACGTCTTTGTTTGGACCTTGCCCCTTTATCCTATTTAGATGTCCAACCTTTTCACTCTTAGAACCCGTGGGTTGGAGGCAACTGGGACCAACTTTCAGTCGGAGAAGGTGCAGCTATGTCTTTTCTATACTAAACAACCCGAACACGCCTCTTTTCTTAGAACCTGCCTGAGGGCGGCCGGATCCGTACTTCTCTATTTAGCGGACCTAAGATCAGACCCGCTGACTCAGACGAGCCTGACAAGACAGGGAAAACCAAAGGCTATGCAATAAAGTTCAAAAAGAAATGGTTTATGTTTAAACCAATCAAGTCTATTTATACGTCGGAAGTTATAGCAGTGACCTGTGACGAGAGGAGCTAATTACTAGAGAGACCGAACGAGAGCAGGCTGGCTTACAGGGGCGATGGACGAGGGCAGAGTAGTTTCCACAGAATCAAAAGGCTTTTCCTGAGTTCTCGATTACTTGCCCAACCAGACGAGATTAGTTGAATGACCAAAGCAGAAGAAGGCATAGTGATCACTGACCCGGATTGAATTTCCTAGCTTAAAAAAGAGAGGCGCATAAGCACTCGTAACTGAGAATGATATAACATAAGCACGAGTTGATCCATTAGATATAAATGTTGGTTGAGCCCTCTCCAATGCTCCTGTTTAGCCTGTTCCGATCTTCCTCAACGGTTGAGGAAGGTTGTTTTTGGCAACGACGCTTTTGCTTTTAGTCTTGTCTGAAAGTCCAAAGGCACGTCAACATGAACCTGACTTCCGAAAGGATTGATTTACTACTTTTAGCTACTTGTCCGAAAGCAGAAAGGCTACCAATTAGCAAACCACCAACTCATTCAATCGCAAGTCAAAGGCCCTAAGGGGCCTTGCACAAGGAGGAGGAGTGGGGGGTGGGTAGGACTACGTACTTCATCTTCCTGTAGGAGGGTCCAGGTCCATAGCCCTTTATCGAAGATCCATATTCAGTTGATGCCAGGCACAGCTTATTTAAGAGCCACTTTGCCGAGTTGTTTATCCAGCAGTGGAACCATCGCCCGGAAGGTGGATCCAGCAATGGAATAAGTAACGTAGGCGGGGCCTCCGATTATATAGCCAGTATCCCTACAGGTATGGGCGCACGCGCGTATCCACATCCATTTCCAATAGAAGATTCTCCGGAGCTTTAAGAGATAGAGGTACTATAGGTATGGACGAGGAGACAGCGGGGGTAGGAGCCTTCCTCGCATCGGAATCAGTCCCAGTACTAGTATCCATCCCCCGACCCCGCACCATCACTATCACCAACAGAAGCAAAGTCAGAGCTCATGAAGTTGTTTGGCCCGCCATTCCTATTCTAGTTGCTAAACCTGGTTGTTGGTCTGTACAACCCTCCATGTGGTGGGCTAAAGCGCCTTCTCTCTCTCCGGTGTAAGGAGAAGTAGAAGTTCCGATTGAAGGAGTGTTGAGTTGTGACAAGTTATATGGCTGTGACATGGAGCCACTCAAATTCGGTAAGTGAATCCAACAAGCAACGGATGAGCGCCCTAGCGCGAAAGAATTAACTAGAAAAGGGCCTTTACTCAAATAGGGGCGCAGTAGTACTTACAACTTACTATAGAGGGGGCGGGGACAAGATCTTTTCTCAATTTATAGTCTGAGCCCGAATCAATAAACTATAAAGACGTGCGAAGGGTGCCATGAATCCTGATTGTCAATTGAGTGACCCACTTCTGCGACTTTTGGGTTATTAGGTTGATGGATCGCTGTAGGGCCAGAATGATTCACTACAACTTCCACTGTTGGCAGAGTTTGTGTCTGTACCTCCACCGAGACTTCCGATAGCATGAGACTGATCGAAAAGATTAGACCGAGAAATATCCTTCTAAAGTATGGCGCTTTTTCGTTTGAGATTTCGGATTTCATATTATCATTCTGAAAGTGTGATTGCTTTTGAATGCTTTTGTTGAGCATGCCACACCGCAGCCTTTGGCAAGAGTTGGGACGGGATTTGGAAGCCATAGTAGCGCTTGACTCCTTAACAAGGCAGCTCCTTTTCGCGATTAGCCGGGAAGGAGGAATGCGTGGAGGGAATGGAGCTTGTGAAGCGTGGGATGGCATGAGGAGATTGAGTTTCACTCTTTGAAGGAGGAATGCGGAGAGCAGATGTGAGTCAAAAAGGCATATAGACGCTGGTAGAGATGATGAGCCAGAGGAGGGTGGTGAACTCGAGAAAGTGAAACCATACGGCCAAAGAAAGTTGGATTATCGGGCTGTTAGCTCGATTGGCGCAGGAGGGGCTGTTGTTGGATCGGGTAGGGAATAAGATGATTCTGGAGCTGGGCGGGCGGCGGGTGGTTCGGTTAGAGCGGAGGGTAAGGGAGATCTTCTAACCAAAGATCGAGCAGCTCTTGACGTTAGGCCGAAATGCCAGTGTCAAGGAACTGAAGGAGTCCAGAAAGAGAAAGCGTTCAGGTGCTGTTGCTATGACCTTAAAGGTGAAAGAGCCTCCCCTGGTTCTAACCACTCTGAATGAAGAGTGGGCGAACAAAATGCAGAACATATCAGAGATGTTGAATTCTAAGAAAGAGGGGGGGAAGGGGAAAGTCAAGGCCAAAGAACAAAAGACAAATAAATAAGGGCTGCACAAGACGAAAAACCAGAGGCAGCGCTAAGGTGCGAGGGGAATGTTAAAACAACAATAGTTCCACATGAAGGTCCTTATATGGAATGGAAGAAGGATCGGTAAAGTCGAGAAGCAGAGAGAGGCCAAAGATTCTTTACTTGTGTGGATTTACTTACTATTTGATTAGTTCTATTAGTTCGAAAATGAATCTCAGATAAAGAACTTTCTCGAGGATTCGAAACCCTCCTATTCTGGGCAGATTACTTATACTATTGATCAAAACCCGCTGTCCAGCTCACAAACTGGGATCTCATTCGCATAAAGAGCAAATGGAAGTTGAAAAAGCAAGACCACCTTCTCCCTATTAAAGGAAGATAGAGAATTTACTTTCTATTTAGAGTGGTTACTCTAGTTAGCCAGCGTGGAAGAAAGTTAGCGAATACACAAACAAGGAGTGCCAAGCCTACCGGCGAAGGTGAGATTGAATTGGAAAGCGTCCAGGGGTGGAATTCTTTGATTGAATAGAGCATGTTTATTCGATATTCGAAGCGTCGAAAGCAAGAAGCGAAGGCGAATGTGCAATTGGCGTACAGTTGAAAGCAATCCAATCAAATCCATAAACGTTCTGTATGGTCATAATTTGATTTTAAGCGTCAACCCTCGGGTTCAACTACCAATTGTTCATGTGAACCTACCGATGGTTTGTGCCTACCCGGCGGGGGAATAGCGTGGAGAATTGTTTATATCAAACCCGCGTCGGTCAAATGAGAAGGAAACAACAAAGCCTTATCTTTTTTTAATCGAGATTGCCTTGGTGTTCTTTGAATGAGTCTCCCGCTGTTGGTGCTTTAGTACGGGCAATAGGAAATGGCCTAACTAGGAAGGGCAGACTCAAGGCGATGACTAGTAGATATCCCAGGAGTTTAGAAAGCTAACGAATTGAACTATGACCATGGGAATGATTATTTAATAAATAAACTACCTCACCCTCTTGCCCACCACTAGTCACTCTGTTGGTTAGCTGGGAATGAATGTGAACCAATTCTACCTACCTGCGAGCGAGTTCGACTTCTAGGAGTTATAGTCCCTAAGTAGCAAGAACAAGGTTTAGATGTAGGATTGTTCTTACAAGGAATGAACGTTCCAAGAGAGCGAAACCAACCGGGAGAAGGAAAGGCAATGAATAATGAATAGGAAAGCAAATACGATTAAGAAGAAGAAAGAAACTCTACAAGACTACTATGCTACAATAGAAATAGGGAGCCCTCCTATTCATTCTTTTGGTCATTCAATCACTGTTAGTCCAGCAGGCAGCCTTATTTGTGAAGAAATCGAGAAGTCGCTTTTGTTTGTTCCAATTCCTGGGGATCTCTTCCCGGATAACGCTGGGGGAACCTTCGACCCGTTAAAACTCAATCCTAGTAACACCAGTGCAACAGCCGTTAAAGCAGTAGCCTTCCCTAATGGGGTCAATAATACTGAGCTTGCTTATAGCAGAATCAGTGTCCAGTCATGGGGTACTTATTAATAGAAGCTAAACTAGATCCTTAGTAAGTAATAGGAAAGAGTGGCTAGTGCTTTTCAGTGGATGTAGTGCTTTTCAAAGCCGACTTATATGTATATATATGTATATAGGCGAGAGGCTGAAGCAACTGCCTTGCGATGAGCCGGGGATCCCGTCATAGAATATTTCAATTAGATCGAACCTCTACTAACAAGCAGAAGTGAGGAAAGCGGCGTGGGCGTGGTACATTCTGCGGCATTTGCCTCTTCTCCTTGGCTTAGTTCTTCCTGCCAATGCGATCAGCCAATTGGACGGGGTTTGGGGATTTTTCTCACATTGAGATGGTTTCTATTAAAGGAAATCTGGTCACAGCCAAAAATCCCGAGAAAACGTCAAAATTTATCTTTTTTTAGTGCTAGAAACCCGAAAAATTATCCTACTTTCTAGGACGGTTCCTCCCATACTACACTCTACGCCTGATTCCGTCTAGAAGAGCCTAACCAATAGGTGGATCAAGACATCCCCTTTAACCGTAGTCTACATGCCCCGCTTTCGCACAACTATGAGACCAACCTGGTAGGGACGTCATTGATCAGAGCCGTGGATGGACCTTCACGAAAGAAGCAAACGTAGAATGGCCTGCCCTCGTTCTCAATTAGTCGGTGAGTTGGCTTCACTTCCGGGGACCGGCCCAGCCTTTCAAGTCAGGGAAAGGGCGCTACTGGGCGGAAGCTACTATGTTATCTCACGTTCTTCATGAGGACGAAGCCAGACAAGCCCTGCACTCACTCAATCGAGGAATGCAATTCAATCGAGGAATGCAATCCGTCAAACAGAAGAAAGAAGATAAAAAAGCAAACACAAGTTTTGATCTCCTATCTGCTCGACTCTAGCTATTCAGGTCTAATTTCAAGGTGAAAAATCTTTGTAAAGTGGAAGGCCCCGGGCAATTATTGAGTGAAAACCAAATCTTGTATAAAATAAGTAATTCGTTGGCGAAGAAGACTGATCTCTTTTACCGGTCGATACCATCTCTCAATACAGGAAGGCACGGATCTATATAGTATAGGAAGCGGGCTCAAAGACCTTCTTTTGGCTATCAAAGCTATAGTCAGGATTAGATTGGATTGGGCTAGAAAAGCTATAGATTCTCTTTGTGGGCGTACCCCGACCTCTCTCAAGTCAAGAAAATAGCTGATAGTTAGGCTTTCGTCTACAACTACAACGAAGAAAACCGGTTCATAAAGTGAAAATCCAAGGTTGAAGTCCGCCACAAATGTACCAAACTATCCTATTCATGGTAGTCAGCCACAAGGGATCGCTCTGTGGGAATAAACCAATTCACCGCTGGGCATGTTGTCGCTGACGACTTGGGATGGGGCATTCCCTCATGATAGAATGGCTACCTTCTTTGTGTTGTCTACTCAGGAGCACTCTGCGGGTAACCTACGCAGCCGAATCTTCCAATACCAAATTGGGTCATCACGACGCTCCCGTGCCTCAGATGCAGCAACTTTCTTCGTGGGAGGGGCAAGGGGTGCACGCTTCCTTTTCTTCCCTTTCGACGTAGCTTTCGAAGCGTGTTCGGGAATTGCAGGAGTGATCGATCATGGGTAAAGAGAAAAGTGAAGAAAGACCTTAGTTAGAAAGGAGCTCTAGTCAAGGGTCCGAAGGGGGTAGGGCTGTTAGCTGCTCTAAGCTCCGGAGAAGGAAAGCTTTGGCTTGTCTATCTAGTAGCGCACCCGTAGCTCAAAGGTTGGTAACAGGTTCAGGATTTCTAATAGATGGGCCAGGCGGGAATCCAGCCGTAGCAAGCAAGGAAGATTTCAGTTCCCAAAGCAGAGTTTAGGCTCACTTCACCGCTCCTTACTTAAAGCTAGCAACTCAGCAACTTCAAGTTAAGCTCCCGCTCACCTACCTCTTCGAACCGGTCATTCTTTCTCCTGCTATCCCCTAACTTGCTGCGTTTCGGCATGTCTTCTTTCTTCTACCCGCCCCTTCCACAAGATTACATCTTGCCTCGATCTTGACCTGACGGAGATCAGCCATCTCATCTAGAACAAAATCTTTCTTCAAATGCATCGGATTCGCTTCAAGGTGTCCGGCCCCGGGGAAGCGCTTCGAAAGGCCCTTTCTGTGTAATCAACTGGGCCATAGAAGAGATATCTTTCAAAGTAGAGCTTCTAGTTCATCCCACACTAGTTCTTTCAGTTGGTAAGGACTACCCAGTTCTGGGGTACGGAAACAAGCCTCCTCGACTCAAGCATTGGATTAGTTTCACAGGCGATTCCGAATATCCTCGGGGGTTGGTAAAGAGAATTGGATTGTATAACCGGGAAGATTAAAAAACTGTGGTAGAAGCTACGAGAATGGCCATGGAGCACCTTTTGTTCCAGCCGTGTACTACGATGAAAGTGGCTTCCCTTATACTTCAGTAACAGGAGAGATTGTACTCTCGGTAAATGCTCAACGGTAAGTGTTCAAGACTCCTTGGAGCTGCTAAGGTCCGGACCCAATCACTGCTTCTAAAGTTGGTTTTGAAGCTTATAACCTTGCCAAATATTTCAAGTTGAGGACCGACCCGAAGCTCTATCTGATCTGCTCCACTTGGTCGATGAACTCTTCCTGCTTCCTCCCTTGGTGGATAAGTAAAAAACCTTGCTTGTTACGACTCCCGGAATTGATTCGTCTTCTGAGCCGTTCTAAAGGCACCCATCGCCTGTTAACACCCCGGGTGAGCTCCGTTGGGTATGAACTCTCCAATTGGTTTCTCCTTTTTCTTCGCTTCTTCCGTCCTTTCGTTCTCATCTTCCCCTCTTTCAGACTTTCGCTTGAAAGCCCTAATCCCGAGCCCCGTCATCAATAGGCCCGTATCCCCGCTTTGAATCAAGATAACTAGACTCGTGCTCGCTTTGAGTAGACCGCAGGAAGACTGAACTAAAGATGAACGAATGCGTGCTCGCTGCTTTTCGAATCGTTGGGTTCTACCCGGAGACGAAAGCCCACTTTTTGTCTTGTCCTGTAGTGGTCTAGCCCTGCTTCTTGTTCCGCCCCTGCAGATATATACCCATTTTTATCAGATTCGTCTTCCGCTTTAAACATTGGAGCACTTCCTAAAGCCAAAACTTGGTTTGTCACACTCGCTTCGGTGGGCTCACCACTGTAGCTCGAACTTTAATACACTGTAGCAGCAGTCGGCACTAATGCCAGGTGCAAGAAATACGCCCTTTCCAAGCATCCTTGTCGTCATCTCTTGTCTGAATCGAAGGCACAGGCCTTTCAAGCGGAGGAGAGTCTATTAGAGGCGCCAATCCGTTCTAGGAAGAGGCCCCGGTTCAGTGTCGCGGTCAGTTTCATTGTTTTGATGTCCGAAGTAGGTCTTGTTCTCAGTTCTGGGATTTGAGAAAAAGTAGGGATTTCCTACGTTTGATTAATATCCATTCTCTCCTCTGAGTAAGGAGTGCATACCCGGTTTATTATCCGCCCGACGCCCTCCGAAAATCAACCTATTCATACCCAGGGGTTGATCCATCAATGAATGCTGTTTAACCGGCTGAATTAGAGGAGGAAAGATGAAGCTAATCAACGGCGGCAAACAAAGCAAAAAGCTCAATTTCGAAAGAAAGCAAAAAAAGAAGAAAGGGTTGGTCAGTCCCAATTCCGAGCAAAGGATATGGGATACCTCAATGTGACGGAACCGCTCCTCCAGCGTTGAAAAAAGCCAAAGCAAGTATGGCAATCGTGTATTTTTAACCGGTTGTGATCGCTATCGGAAACGTTCCAAAATTATCTCATAAATGCGAAAACCACAGTAAAAAAGTGAAAATCCAAGTGAAAATAGAATGAAAATAAATAGAATTCTAGGTAGCGAACCAGCACAGTAGCAAAGGAAGCCCAGATAGCTTGGAAGCAAGCAACCTCAACAAGAAATAGAGATGATAAGGACAATAAAAGCATATAGAAAGATATTTGCCTCTTCATGTTTTTAGCTACACTGCACACGTAGCCAGCTCGGAAAGCCTTCCTTCCAGAGACATTTCTGGGGCAAACATAGCTTTCATTCCAGGCCAGACGTGAAGTGAGTAAAGCGCAATTAAGGTCTAATGCTATCCGCGCTCCAGCCCTAGGCGACGAATCAATTAGTATTTCCTTTGCGAGAAGGTTGCTTTGCTTCCTATTTCTGGACTAGTTAGTTTAAGGTGGTCCAGTTTATGCGTATATATAGTCGAGCGGTCGTGAGCTTTCACTTTCAGCAAAGCAGATAGCTAATCAAAAGCAACTAGTCGATCTGAGGAACTCACAAGCAGCTAGTCAATCTGAGGAATCCAGCCAGCCAAGTCACAAGTGAGACCATTAACATTCCCAATAACCGCTCAATATCTATTCCTATGGGCAACTGATAAGCACAACAGGAAGAGCCTTTCTAACCGGGGGAGGGTAAGAGAAAGATAAGAACAAGCGTTTGAAGCTATCAAATAGGCCTTTGAAAGGAAGAATTTATATAGAATAAGAACATTTGACTCAGCAACCTCGGTACAAGATGAAAGAACGGGTTTGGCGGTCACATAGACTTCGTCCCATAGAAGGGGTGAATGCAAGTTCCTTTATGATTTGATCTACGAATTTTTACAAAAATCATCCAATTGACTCAGCAGCGATTGGGGTTTCCTCTCCCTTTGGTCGAGCCTACTTCATTTCCTTGAGATCTCGCCCCATCGCCTTCCTAGACTAGAAAGCAGCCTTCCAAGTATATATAGACTAAAATATTCAATATAACCTCGATCAATATCTAACATAACTTGCCTGACTCAATCCATAGATATAGCACTAGCTAGTAAAAGAGGAATCCATCAATCACGATCCACCGACCAAGTCTTTTCGTAGACTCGAGTGGGTTTTCTATAGGCTAGCCTTCTCGTGTGTACCAGATTTATTTCACTGAGAGCCCCTCTGTAAAAGAGGAAAACAGCGACTAATTGATACTAAAGTAAAGCCGGACCCGATCGACCGACCCGTAGAATGGATTTTTTTCATCATGCACATAGAATAAATGAAGTTATTTGGTGCATAGCTCATCTCCCTCGACCAATTAATTACTAGAATATACCGGATGGGCTTTTTGTGCCCTAGGGAACGGCTACTTCATGATACGAGAGGGAAGAGACTACACATGGATGATAAGAGATGCCCGACTTAATTGATCCATTTACATAATATAACTAGTGGTCGCCTTCGAACCGAACTCAAATAGTTTTGAGTATCATAATAGGTTCTTGGTGCATAGTCTCTCTATCTCGTCAGGTTGACAAGGATGATTGATCGACCACGTCTGCGCTTAGATAGCGATGTGTCACTCAATGAATCGATCTATAACATAGAAATCACGTATATATAATAGCGGGGTTGTGAGGATTTGGGTTCATTCAGGCCCCTAACGACCACCAGCAAGTGTTTCATGCCGTTACGCACCTTTTTATCTTTTTTTTCATCGAGATTGGGTTGGTGTTCAGTGTACTGTATGGCAGAATGGAATTGGGTTCCAAACCCAAACCGGCGTGGCGCTGCCTGCTCCTGCTGGAAGCTTTTGATTAATAGAACAGGAAGAGGAGTCAGCCACTGTAGTATGAATTCGATTATGCTTTTTCTAGAATGTTTCTTCTCTACTTTAGGACCAATAGAAGTCGTTCCAAACGAGCCTTGTCAATTAGGATTGAGAGAAAAAGACGCCGCGGAAATTCTTTGTTTTTTGTTTTTTTTATGCGTCGTTATTTTGAAATTGTTCCTCGATTTGAAAAGGAATCCGGAACTTTGCAGTTCTTTCGAAAGACCTACTCTCTCTCTCTTTTTTATTCCTTTTGTGATTGTGATTTTATGCACCCACTACCACCTAGCCCTCTGCGACGGGAGACCCAATTCTCCCGCGTTAGAGCCTCGGGCACCTGTTTCTGTCCCGCCGGAGCCTCCGGTTCCCCCTGTGCCGATTGTCCCTCCGGAGGTGCCGTGGCTAGATCCGCCTTTAATGCCCGATGCACTTCGGAGGGTCGAACTCCAGCAACGGCTAAGTGTCTATTTCATCGGTAGGCACGACGCCGCGCACCTCCCCCAATTCTTGGGCACCTTGGAGAAACAAGTGCTGCTCGAAAAACGAATAGAGTCGGCGTTGGTGCAAGATGGGTATAATCCCCATCGTATTCTAGAAAACAGGTCTGAAATACGAGGGATTCTATTTAATCATCCCACTAGAGCGGTCGCTCTCACTGAGCGGACCTTGGATGCCTATATAAACCAGATAGAAATAAATGGCACTCGTCAGAGCATTCCTTATAGGAGAGTGGTAATGGCGATTCATAATTTGCATCTCTCTCTCTAGTTTTGCGAGGAGGACAGGTTGGTTCGAGGACCCGTTGGTCAAAGGAAAGGGGAGGTCCTGATTCCGGGACGGAGCCGTATGACGCGAGAGTGTCACGTACGGTTCCTTTGAGAAGGGTGTGATACCACCACCTATCAGGCCCGACGAGCGGTCCACGGAGCTGCATCCCTACTCACCTGGTCCATGCACATCGCTCTCTCCAGGAGGTTGGCCGCCTATCCTAGATCTTCCCATTTTCAATAAGATCCCGGGCTCGATCCGGTTTAGTATCAAGGTGATTCTGTTTCTGTTCCTATATATATGGGTCCGTGCAGCATTTCCACGATATCGTTATGATCAATTAATGGGACTTGGCCGGAAAGTGTTCTTGCCTCTATCATTAGCTCGGGTAGTCCCCGTTTCTGGTGTTTTAGTCACCTTTCAATGGCTCCCTTAATTATGTGCGAGGAATTGCCCTCTTTTAACATGGGAAGCGGGCTAGTCCCCGAAAATGCCCGTTCCGAAGTCGTTGGGGATAAGAATCTTACTTGTTCGTTCCAGTAACGTGGCCAGTAAGTCAGCAGGCATTGAGTGGAGCTCCCAGACAGCGAGCAAAAAGCAGCGCGACAATGCAAGGTGGTAGGTGCCTCAATGTTGCTTCTTCCTTTCTAAGACAGTAAGTGAAGGAAGTAAGAGCAGCGGAGGAAGATAAGTGCTTACTCTTCAGTAGCCCATATGAATAGCGAAGCGAAGCCTGACCCAGATCGAGATGAGAAAGACAGGGCAATTCCCAAGCTAGACTCACACGAATGTTTCATCGAAAGCTCTGTTATCCTTATAATCTTCTAGAAGCAAGCTACGCTACCTTCCCCATACCAGATCGAAAACAACAACCTTGAGTCATCTACATTGATTGAGGAATCGTACAATTAAGTAAAAGATTTCAGTCTTGTGTTCCGCTAGTGGAAGAGCATCTCCTTGAATTGCTGTCAGTCAGTTCTTAAGAGTTACTTTCTTTCTTACGTCAATTACAATGACCGAATTTACCACAAGTTCCTTCAAAGAGAATTTGGATCTGATCTCTCTCCTAATCCTAATCCCCCTCTAATAATTTCTGAGTCAAATCCCAATACCCCCACTATTAATGAAATTATATCTACCCCTTCTACCATGCCACCCTCTTCAGATGATTTTTATGGAGGTGAAGAAGAAAAGCCGTTGAAGTCCGATCTGTTCAAAACCTATATGAAGAAAACTGAGTTAGATGACGGAACGATCAAAATCAAGTGCAACTACTGCCCCACAACATACAAGACCAGTAAAAACTTCGGATATGGCACGTACTTGGCCCATATTAGGAAATATCATCCGTCCGAAATG
Source organism: Dipteronia sinensis (assembly GCA_033220585.1). Taxonomy (NCBI): domain Eukaryota; kingdom Viridiplantae; phylum Streptophyta; class Magnoliopsida; order Sapindales; family Sapindaceae; genus Dipteronia; species Dipteronia sinensis. The sequence goes on from CM065638.1 coordinate 36,876,188, forward strand.
GTGAAGGCTAGTAACCAAGCCCAAATCTCCAGGTACGGAACTCTTAACAATCAATTATTTCATTATACATCTGAAAAAAATAAGGAAGAATTAGCAGTAATGGTTGCAGTAGAACACTTACCTTTTAGTTTTGGTGAGAAAGTTGGTTTTGTTAATTATTGGCAAATTGCATTAAATCCTGCAATGCAACGTGTTCCTAGAGTCACTCTCACACGTGCACTGTTTTACATTTACAAAAAAGAAAAACACAAATTGAAATCATTTTTTTATCAATTTGAAGGTCGCGTTTCTGTATGTGTCGACATATGGACAGACAATTTTGGTAGCCACCATTACATATGTGTGACATGTCATTATATTGATAATTATTGGGTCATGCAAAAAAGAATTATTGCATTTCGTGTTTTTGATGAATCACATATAGCTGTAAATATTTTTCGACACCTTAAAATTATTTTTGAAGAGTTTCATATCCAAAACAAAATTTTTGCAATTGGTTTTGATAATGCTGCAAGCAATACCGCATCTATTCCTATGTTAAAGGAATTGTGCAATCCTTATTTTGCGGGTAAATTATTTCATCAAAGATGTGCATGCCATGTTTTAAATTTGGGTGTTCAAGCTGGATTACAAATTCTCTCTATTTATATTAGACCAATTAGAGATAGTATTAACTATATCTGGAAGCATAACAAAATCCAGAAACAATGGTTGAGATTTTGCTCTCAAAATAGTAGGTGTCCCATTAAATTTTCTCGGGATATGAGTACTCGTTGGAATTCTACTTATAAGTTGCTTATGAAAGTGTTGAATATAAGGAATTATTAGTTTCTTTTATTACTTATAACGTTCCTTCAATTACTCTTCAATTGAAGCATTGTGATGTATGTATAAAAATTCTTGAATTGTTACGTGTTTTTAATGATGCTACCAATGCTTTATCTGGTGTTTACTATCCTACTACTAATTTATTTCTTATTCAAAGTGTTAATATTGCCGGTGCATTCAGTGAGTGTGAATTAGATATTCAATTGAGTCAATGTGTTGTTGCAATGAAAACAAAATGGCTAAATTATTATGAGGAGATTCCAGTTATTTACTTGCTTGCATCATGTTTTGATCCACGCTTTAAATTAGAATGTTTGCATGATTATTTAACTCATTACTACAATAGTTTAGGAATAGAAGTTGATGTTCTTAATTATTGTAATTCTATTAAGACTTTGCTATATGAATTATATGATGAATATCTTAAAATATATGGTCCATCTTTGAACATTTCGGTTTCACAACCCCAACCCACATCTGATGGTACTACTTCTTCCTCAAGATTTAAAATAAAGAGTTTAGGGGATCGATTGTTTTCCGATGAGCCAAAAAATTACGAACATCTTCTTCATCCTTATCTGGCTCGATTTCTGAGCTTGACCGGTATTTACAAACCAATCATGAATTTTTAGAAGATAATGAATTTAGTATCCAGGTTTGGTGGAAGGATCATGAAAAAGTATTTCCAATTTTAGCTATTATTGCCAAACAAATTCTTGGAACGCCGGTTTCTACTGTTGCTGTGGAACAAGAATTTAGTGCAGGTGGAAATATTTTGGAACCAAGACGGTCGGTTCTGTGTCCACAATCACTTGAAGCCCAAGTGTGTGTTGATGATTGGACAAAGGCAAAATTCAGACAACAAGAACTCGAGCTGGAGATAGTGAATGATTTCTTCGAAGATGGCCAAACCACGGGAACGGAAGGCAGCGAATAGAATCCATTCCAACTTCCAACCTCCAACACCGAGCATCTAATTAAAGGTAAAAGAACTACGTAGCCTTTGATTCCTCTACATTGGTGGAGGATACGTAGGCAACTTAATTGTGGTCAAAATTAAGTGTAAGGCCAATATATATATATATATATATATATATATATATATATTCATTCAATTGTTAGATTGTATATTCATTCAATTGTAAATTTTTATTTGTTAATCAATGTCAATTTCTTTTAGTTTACACATTGATTGTAAAACACTTCAACAGTTCAATTGTATATTGAGATAATTGTAATATTTTATTGAATATTTAATATGAATATCGAAAACCATAGACTAATAGAGTGATAGACCTTATCTTATAAATGAAGTTTGATTACAAATAAAAATGTTTGTGCAAATTTTTATATTTAAGCTTTGTCAAATTTTAATTAGTATTAATTAGACTATAGTAGTATAGTTGTTATATGTTAAGTTTGATTAATTTGATATGTATTTGAAATTGAAAAAAAAGTTAAAACTTTTTTCCATTTTTTATATGTATTTTGAAATTAAAAAAAAAAGTATCAACTTTGTAAAAAAAAAGTATAAACTTTGTAAAAAAAAAAAAAAAAAAAAACCCTACGAAACCGAAACTGAACCAGAACCGGCTGGTTTTGTAACCGAAACCGCCAAACCGGCGGTTAAAAACTCGACCCAAAACCGAAATATTCCGGTTTTGGTTTCGGTTCGAGCTGTCCACGGAACCGAAACTGCCGGTTTCGAACCGAAACTGGACCGAACCGGAACCGTGGACAGCACTACACTGCATCAGATGGTATCATAGCCATCGAGTATACCTCTATGCTAGGCTCAGCGTCCATGACCACAACCAACTATCTTCCTTAACGCCAAGAATTCACCTTCCATATTTCCCAAAAAAAAAGATAAATATATTGAAAAAAAAAAATTGCCGCGTTCGTATAAGGATGATGAGCTGCTGAATTCCAGGTCAAATTTTCTTCAGCCTGGGGAATGATGCGGACCATGTGTCGAATTGATTCATGGTAGTCGCGTGGAGCACCCTAAACTAGGCTAAACTTTGTGGGCCTCTATAGAGGGCAAATGGGGTCGGATTTGCTATTATAATATGTTTTCGGAAAGCCTCATACATGCCTTACAAAGACTTCATCTTACGCAATGGGCTACAGTAGGCTCAAATTTGACCATTTAGTTTCGTGCGTAACATGACGAGTGTTTCCTATTTCATTTACAATTAGTTTTTTTCCTTTTATTTTGGGATTCTTTCATGATTTAGTATACTTGTTTTAGACCTCTTATTTAGGAGTTTTAGGAGATATTGAATCCTGGAGATTCAGTTGGTATATTTTTTTTAGGATTTTACGGGATATTGAATCTTAATAATTTTATGTTGCTTTTTCTTATTTAATAGTCTGTATTAGGGTTTAAGTTATGAAAGTTGAATGAATAAAATTTGAGTAATGCTATATATCCCAAATAATTAAACCAATTTTCAACCCAAATGATGTGGCAAGTGAGTTGTCATCACCACACACAACATGTGATGATGTGGTTAATGAAAAAACCACTTGCCACATCATTTTGGGTTGGAATTTTGACTAAATTTTTGAGTTGTCTAGCATTAGTGATGAAACTTTTTAGAGAGAGTCTTTTATCCAAATTTTTGTATCTCTATAAAGATCAACGAATTTTGATGCTTGTTATTCTGGTATCCGTGCGCGGATCAATAGATTAATAAAATGATTTGTTCCGCTATTCGTACGCGAATCAACGGATTCGAATCAGTTATCATGTCTTTTATCGACTATTATTTTGCATGAATTTCCCGTTGCATCACCATTAGACTTTTATCAATTGAAAATTGTAATATAATATGCGAGATCAAATCACAATCGATAAAAACACCAGGGGCGTAGCTCATCTGGTAGATGGACGAACTTGGGGCTTGTGCAAATGACTCTCAAGTCAGTGGCTCGAATCCTACCACTGACAAAAAGCTTCAAAAAATACATGGTCTAGATAATAGATACTATCCTAAAAAGAAAAATCTCAATCGATAAAAGTAGGTTGGTCAATGGTATGCCCTTTACATCATTTAGCTTTTGAGTTCGAATAGTGTCATTTTTCCAAAATTCCAAATTAATTGTAATATCTATATATAAAAATAAATCTATTGAAAATGGTTGTTGATCCTAATATAAAAATTACATCGAATTTAAGTAAACTTGAATACTGGATTAGATTCTTAGGAAAAGATCATTTTACCTCCTAGCCTTTGCCCTATTAGAAAGACGAGGACATGATTTGTCCATATTGGTCGCTCTCCCCCCTAAAATGAAATTAATGTAAAATCTCCCCCTTCTATTACCTTTTCCATCCAAAAAAGGTTTAACTGTCAATTCTGATGGTCAAATGACTGTTTTATCCTTCAAAACAATCAGAAAATGACCATTTAACCCTCCAGATATTTATTAAATAAAAAATATATTAAAAAACAAATAAATTAAAAAAATATAAAATAAAAAGAATTTAACTTTTCAAATTAAAAAACATAATTGAAAAAATAAAGTTGGATCTCCACCATCCATCTTTGAGATGGATGGTGAAGATATATATATTTTTATTTAATTTTATAAACAGAAATTAAAAATAAAAAAGAATTTAAAAACAAAATTTCATAAAAAAAAATTCTAGAGATCCACCGAATTTCTTTATGGGATTGGCAAAAATCACTGCATGATGCAGGGATGAATAGTGTTATAAATGGTCTGTTGGATCATTTTAATCTAGATCCAATGGTTTGCATTAATTATATATAAAAAAACTAAAAAAACCAGTCCATTCGCTTGGGCTACTTTTTTAACAAATCTCTTATTATTTCTCTTCTCTCTTTACTCTTTCCGTCTCTCATGTAACTTTAATCTTCATTTCTCTCTCTTCTCTCTTCTCCTCCCAGGACCCGAAACAATGGTTTCTCAGCTTGCCAAGCTCTCTCCGTCGCCTCTACTCTTCTAGTCAGATCATCAAGGTCCAGACGAGCCCGAATCGATCACCTATCGAGCTTTTCACTTTCCAAAACGGCGTCAAATTGATTGAGAACGCTTTGGTGGTTCACGGGCTCGGTCTCAGCTCGTTTTCATTTCATGGAACGGTTGATTCTCTGGGTTCTAGAGGGGTTCACGTAATAGCCGTTGATTTACATGCAGGTTCGTGCTGCAGAACCACCATTCCCATATGTTAACCCTAGATTGTCGAAGCAAAACAGGCTGAGGCAGCGATTCGGGCGATCGGGGAGTCTACGGAGTGCGAGATTCCAATTTGGAGGAGGAAACCACTGGTGGGTATTGAGAATAGTGAGATGGGGCAGCAAAGGTTTGTAGGTATTCTTAATTCTCTGGATATTGTTTCGTTTTTGGTGAAATCTGAGTGCTTGGAGGATCAAGAGAAGGCCATGAAGACTCCATATTCTGAGGTGGTTGTTCCTAATGGTTCTCTGTTGAGACAGGTTGATCCAGGAACAAGGTTAGCTCCTTTTTTTTATGTGTGTTATTATTACTTGTTTTGAATTTAGGACTTTGATTTACATAGTTTTATTATAAGGCTATATGTTTTGATTGCTTATGTGTACCTAGAGATTTAAATTTCGTGCTGATGTGATTGTGACCAGTTGATTATCGTGGTCTCGGAAATGGTAGAGGGAGTTTTGACGTTTTCTGACACTCATTAATGGTGCATTTGGTTGAATTTAGGATTTTTATATAATTTGTTTTTATTGTAATGCTATATGTTTTGATTGCTTATGTGTACCTAGATATTTAAATTTAGTGCTGATGTGATTGTTATCTGTTGATTATCGTGGTCTCAGAAATGGTGGAGGGAGTTTGATGTTTTGTGATACTCATTAATGGTTCATTTGGTTGCTCTAATTAATCCATTGTTTGAGTCGGAGATGTATTGGTAATTGGCCATTTAAAATTGGATATAACATTACCATGGCCATTGGCGTTATATCAACTGGATATTTCGTTATATTGCTTCATTTACTATTATGGATTGATATAGTGTGACACAATTGGTATTTGGTACATATGAGATTGTCGGTTATGAGTATTTTCTCTATTCAGTTCTTATTTCACCTATATGGATTGCACGTTGCACATGAATTTGAATTTGTATATGTAAATTTTTGTCTTTTTATTTTGATTGATCAATGTTTAATCTTTACGGAGCTAATTTTGAGGCGGTGAAAGGTAATGAAATGGCTAAGTGAGGACTAAATTGGATTGGGGGTGACATACTTGATATGTGCTTTGTTTAGTATTGCTAGTTGTGTTCCTTGAAGGATTTAGATGCACAGTTTGAGGGGTTTTTCTAGTTCCAACCAGTTCTTTTAGTTTCATTTACTCGAAGTCGGCAATTAGTGTCTTTCAAATAAACTAACAATGGCTGTCTGTCACGTCATTAAAAGATGCTAGAGAATGGTTTTACAATGAAAGTGGGTTTAGGTTGTATCAAAGGTTTTCTAGATAGCTGAAATATGTTTTGGACTTAGGTTGAACAGAGGGAGGGGAAAGATGTTGAAAAAAATGAAGTGCATTGTCCAGCTTAATTATAAATAGATTGGCCATTTGATTTTTTGTTTTTTGTTTTCTTTGGATAACCCAAAAATCTCCCAAACCCGCTTAGCGAACTCAAGTTCGAAACTAGGGCCCTGTTGAACCCTACAATCTTTGGAAAATAGGAAACTATGGCCCTTGACCATGAAGTGTACCCATGAGGAGATTCAAACCCCAGATCTTGTGGGAGCAAACCAAAGGCCTGACCATTTTGCTAACCCCTCATGGGTAGATTGACCATTTGTTCTGAATAAAAAATAATAATAATAACAATAATAATAGTAATGATATATAGATTTACCAGAATTGCTCTTACACCATGCATATATTATGATAGAGCCCGTTTAAATATCTCATCACACCCTCTCAAGCTATAGCGTAGATATTCAATATGCTGAACTTGTTACATAGTTCTAAGAACTTCCTTAGTTTCTCAATATGCTTAGTTTTTCCAGGACAAATTGGATTAGAAGTATTATCCTATTTTTTTTCTTTTTTATTGGATTATTTGTTGAAATACCCATTTCTTTAAAGGAAGACTTTGCCCATATCATTTTACATGCAATATGTGTCATAGGCCTCATGGCTTTGTACTCAGCATTGAAATAAACTAGCCTCCTCATTTTGTTATTTGCTCTTCCAAATGAATAACATCCTTGGACATTAGTGTGAAGCCTAAAAATTGACCTTCTATTTTATGCAATCACCATCTGAGTCTTCATTAGAAACACCAACTATATCAAGAGAATAGAGGCTTTAAACATTACGTCTCATCCAAGTGCACTCTGAAGTCTTTAAGCTATCTTATTTGATAAGGCTCTCTTAAAATACCTCAACATATAATAAATAATATAATGATGTTTTAGTGCATTATCTAGCTAACAAATCCAATGGAAAATGTGATAACTTATCTAGCCATTGTAGTATGCCAGCATTAGGGAAAGTACAACATGCCTATGATCGATGATACTTACTGATGCAACGGGAAGTTACTTTAGTGGATTAACATAGTTAATCTGAGATTACTTGAACTTTTGGATGCAATCATACTAGAAGAACCTTGTAACATGTTACTATACTGGATTAACCTTAGGGGTTGCATTGAATCCCTACATTTCTTTTATGACTTTAGAAGCCCATACCGATGCGGTCATGTTGCTTTGTTCGGATCGGTATTTATTATCATGTTCTTTAGATCGGACAATAAAGGTTTGGGTTGCTGATGAAGGCGGAAATTTTTTTTATAAAGCTTTGATTTTAGGATTGAAATATGCTCTTAAGAAAGGGTTTAAACACATTCGTGTTCATGGAGACTCAATGCTTATGTGCATGCAGGTTTATTTTTTCATTTTTTTAGCATGCATTTTTCTTTGATATTCCTTAAATTGTTTTTTTTTTGCCAATTATAAAATGAAGTTTCTGCCTCTAAAAGCAGTTTGGTTTATGCTAGTTGGTTGAAAAAATCAAAAGAAGGTTATGCAAAAATAGGAAAATGAGCTTAAGGATAAGTTTCTCTCTTTCAATATCGATCATGTTTATAGGGTACACTCTGAAAAGTTGCTTCTATAGTTTAGATTTGCTTTCTATTTGTTATTTTCATTTGCTATTTGTTTTCTATCGTAAATATGTTTTACAGTTCCGGTATTTTGGTATTTTTTTTTATTCGTTGTCCACTTTTTCTTCACCATAAAAATATTAAATCTCACTTATCAAGTATTTGAAAATCTTTTCATTTGTTATTTCTTTTCTCATCACTAGGTTTATACTCATTTACTTGTTTGTATAGAAACCTTAAAATGGTTAGTATAAATGACATTTTTGTGTTCATTTTTAAAGGAATCAACACCGAAGCTGTTGCTCAAGCAAATTTGGGTAATTATCTTACGAGTGAGGCCCTTCTAGCTCCATTGAACTCTACATATACTTGAAATCTTAAAGATTCACAATGGTCACTTGTTTCAAATCTTTACTGAACCTTAACAGATTTGCTCCGATGATTATACAGATGGTCAAGTGAAAAAGGTAACTAGATGTCGGTCAAGTGTTAAGAGTCAGGTTTGCGATGTTTTCTACGATGAAAAAAGTACTATTGCTAGACGGGTTTGGACTTGCCACCGGTAAAACCATTATCTTCTATTCTTATTAGGTTTAAGTATAATAGATTTGCTAATGTATTTCGGAGGTTTCAGTAATTGGTAGGTGGTAGCAATGCCAGATTACATAGCTTTGCAAGCATCCAATTCTGGGTATTGACAATGGCCAGCTTTCAAGCAATTTTGGGAGAAAAGGTTGTGTTTTCTGTGGGCTTGTGATATATGACTTCAATTCTTTGAATGAAATGTAAATGATATGAAGAAAGTAGAAAAAGTTGTGTTTTTCCTGTGGGCTTGTGATATATGACTTCAATACTATGAATGAAATGTAAATGATATGAAGAAAGTATGATGAAAACCTTTGTAAGTATCTATGAATCTCCAAATGATCTTTTTATCTCTCTTTTGTGCCATAAATATTGTTTCTGGGTTAGAAATCATTAGATTGCACTTACTTACATTGAATATAATTGATTACATGCCGATTGTTTTGATTAAATTATTGTATCAGTTGTTTTGATTCTAAAATTTTTGAAGCAACTAAACATTGCCACACTAAAGGAAGCAAGGGATTTTAATTCAAGAGATTGATGGTGGGTAGGTTGAATTTGGTTGATTGGTGTTATTAATTGGGTGATTAGTGGGTAGAGTAGGTAGGGATAAGTGAAGAGATTTAACCATGGCTTTGTACCTAGGCCCGAATAATTTTTGTTCAATTTTTGTTATCTTTAAAAAAAATAACAACACTAAACTAAGAGTTTTTTATTTTTCATTTTTATAAGTAATATTAGTTTTCATATAATTAAATTTCATTGAATTAAATTTGTTACATGTTACAAATTTAATGGTCTACTTCAATAAAAAAAAATTAGTAGTTGTATTATATATGTTTTTTTTTAAAGATTGTTGTATTAAATGTTTAATTCATTTAAATAGAAAAAAGAGGGAAAATGAATTATAGTTTGATAAATATTTAGACTATGTTTTAAGTATAAACACTTTTGAAATTAATATTCCAAACAATATATATTTACAAACGTAACCAAGAATGCTGTCATGGCGATAGAGTAATTAGAGTATCCAAATGTTTTAAAATCACTTGATTATTATTTGAATTATTATTTGAACACAATGAACTGCTTATTTACAATATTGTAAAATTGAATTGTATTAGATTGTATTGGATTGACACATACAATCTGTCTTCGTGATAGAGTGACTATATCGTACTAGGCCCAACATAGTCAAATTTTTTGATTCAATTTTTGTGATCTTTTTTCTAAAAATATTACAATATTGAACTGAGTTTTTTTATAAGTAATATTAGTTTTCAGAAAATTAAATTTCATTCAATTAAATTTCTTACATAATACAAAATTAATGGTCTACTTCAATAAAAAAAATAGTAGTTGTATTATATGTGTTTTTTTAAGACAGTTGTATTAAATGTTTAATTTATTTAAATAGAAAAATGAGGAAAAATGAATTCTAGTTTGATAAACATTTAGACTATATTTGAAGTAAAAATATTTTAATCCAAACAATGTATAAGAACGGACGTAACCAATAATGTTGTTATGGCGATAGAGTAATTAGAGTATCCAAACGTTTCAAAATTACCTTCACACTTGATTAATAGTTGAACACAATGGATACGGTTTATTTATAACATTGCAAAATTTAATTGTATTAGATAGTAATTCTCTAATATGTATATAAGCTTATATATTTCTCGAGTAATGAGTAATGCTAGATATCCTAAATTTTTTTTCCAAATTTTGTCCCAAATGAAGTGGTACGTGAGGTGTCAGTATCTTATAAATTATGAGATTATATGGTGACTGATGTGATTTGTAGGGAAAAATACGAAAACGCAGCGGAAGGGAGACTAAAAAAAAAATTTAGTATAGTTTAAAAATTTTCCAATATTTGAACTTTAACCCTTTAATTAATTAAACATACATATATTCAAAAGATATCATACCTCTTGTCGCGTGATCCGATTGACTTAGCGTCGATGGTAATCCGCAAGATCTTCCAATCCGATCACGAACGTGAATCACCTAGGAGCGTGGTCTCCCTATTCTTTGAAGAATGAAAAAACAAAATCTTCTTTCCTGATCGTTAATCACAAAAACTCCAAGAGCCTAGAAAGATCGTTCCGGTCACTTTTGAATTCACAATCGTTATGATTGAAACTCGCGTGAACCTAAATCGAAAGTGTGCACAAAACTTTTTTATGTAAAGGCTTGCAAGTGCACTATCGAATTTAGAACTATCTTTCTCTCTTCCTCTTGGCCGAATTTTCACTATGTTCTAGAGTTGAAAATTTTTTTTTATTCAAAAGCAGGAGAATAAAAAATTCTTTCTCTAAAAAAAACTTTTTTTTCTTCCTATCACTATTAATTCTGAAATTAATAATATATATAGGTATACAAATCTTTTCCTAAAAAAGATTTACTTAGTGGGCAAGAATCCTATCTCTAGGTGGATTTACTTGGTGACAAAGAATCCTTTTTCAAAAAAAGATTTCTTTTCCACACTAAGACTCCTAATCCAACTCAAATAGTGTATTTGTGATTATATTAAAGACTTCCTTATTTGATTAGATAAATAAAGTACTTACCAAATTAAGTCTTTTACATTTATTATACTACTATAATAGTATACTACTAGGAAACATAATTCCTAGTCAGAAAAAGATTTTGATTTTTAATTAAATAATTAATTACACAATTAATTAATTTCCATTTAATCAAACAATAAAATAAAATAATATTTTAGGCTATAATTATAGCCTTGCCGCCCACACACAAAAAATATGGGCAAAATATTATTTTCTTATTTTATTTAATCCATTCAGGCTTTAAATAAAAGCTCACATGTGAACCAGACCCATTCTTACTTAAAGAAACAAGCTCACATGCCTCTCATTAATATATTAATATAATTTGAGCAGCCCATTAAATAAATAATGTGCAAATTATATTCTTAATATATTAAATACAATTCTAGATGGACCCATAAATTAGTCCAGTAGAATATATCAAGTGATCCATGCAAGTCCGTGTTGATTGGGGATCTTGGCGGGCTATCTAAATTTAAGCTTCAATAGACATAACCTAATCACAATCAACAAATGATCCACTTAGGTCAGATCTATTAATTTTAGCTCATTCCATTAAAGAGCTAAAATTGAACTCTTAAATAAAGATAGAATAAGAAGATGTTTCTCATTCATACCCTAGACAATCTTATTAGAGATAGTGTATCCTCGTGTATAATATCAGTAATCGCCAAGAGCTCATAGACCGCCTATAGCTCTCATAGTTACCATATTTACTCATATGACCACGTTTTGAACTTGGATATTTTGACTTATCCAGAAGCCATGTTTTCAATAGACATTATCGAAAACTCAACGTTGAGATTTAATATCCAATACCTCAAAATATCCATATGATAATATTATACTCTCATTCAATAAATTGAGCCACGATGTGCATAACTATAAATGAAATCCTCTATCGATTAACAAATGAATACCACCAAACTATCGAGGATAAACTATGCTATATAATCGTACTCATTGATAGCTCAAATGATAACACTTGCAATCATAAGTCCATCATTTATCTTAGGATTAAGATAGACTCTCTGATTGTCCTCATAATGAAAAGACTTGTATCTACTGACGGTTCTAGATAAAATATTTCATTGTGATCATGTTCAATGCACCCAGTGCACTAGATTCTTTTACTCGAAGACCCTTTCGATGATTTAGACGCATCATAACTCATTTGATCCCACTCAAATGCCAGCAAAAGAATTCTACAACTTTATCAAGATAAAGGTGCTCAACCTTTAACTTAAGTTGTGAACGTTTATTCAAGACTAACTAAAGAATTGTGTTTACCTCATACATATCTAGATGTACGAACGATTCTTCCTTTCTCATAGTCTTTTGACCTTATGATTATTTACTTTGACAATTATCATTATAAATGCTATAAGATTTTGTAAAACCAGAAATCACTTTATTAATATGAAAAGATTGTCAATTACAATATTACACTCTTGCTATTGAGCATAATCCTAACAGTTGACACCTCACGTGCCACATCATTTAGGACAGAATTTGGGACGTCTAGCATTACTCAAAAAATTTGAACGTCTAACATTACTCAAGTGTTATAACAGCCACCAATTGTAACATTTAAATTTTTTTGCTTATAAATGCAACAGACATATGTTTAAGTTATTTGAAATGTAACATACAAAAGTTAAACACAAAGTAATTACATACCTCTACTGGAGAAGATAACAGTTGTCCAATATAGGTGTTGAAGCAAAAGCAAAATGTTGAATACAGAGCACTGAGCATCAACAAAATGTTGAATACATAGGACTGAGCAACAGCTAAATGTTGAATATGTATGTTTGAGCAGCAACAAAATATAGAATACATAGGTTTCAGCAGCAGCAAAATGTTGATTACAAATGTTTGAGCAAGGGAACAACAAAAAAGAAGCAAGGGAAATAATCATCCAACAACAGATGTTTGAGCAGGTGACCATAGCAAAAGTAGCTATTTTTATTATATAAACTTATTTAATAAATATTATTATTATATGTTATATTGTATAATTAGATATATTAGAATATGGGAAATTTAAAAAAAAATAATATGATTATTATTATATATATGCTTATTATTAATAGTATCATTTAATACGTATGTTGCTGACTTTGTGTACTCCAGAAGTTGTGACTATTATATATATATATATATGTATCAGAAACTAGAAATATATGATTATTATTATTATTACTTTTAATAAATATTATTATTATTATTATATGTTATATTGTATAATTAGATAAATTAGAATATGGGAAATTCAAAACAAAAATATGATTGTTATTACATATATGATTATTATTAATAGCAGAAATTTTCAATTCAGTACGCACTGATATAATTTTATCAGTGCGTTGGATGTAGACCATTAGATTTACATACTTTGATCCGGTCTGTATGCACTTGTCAAAACTTCTCCATAATCAGTGGTCCACATGCAATCCACTGAGATAAATTATATCAATGCGCACTGAGGAGAAAATGACTGTTATTAATAGTATCATTTAATGCGTATGTTGATGACGTTGTGAACTTCAGAAGTTCAGACTATTATATATATGATAAATTGGAAATGTAAGATTATTATTAAATATATTTTTTAATAAATATTACATCGAGTATATGTTATATTGTATAATTAGATCTATTAGAATATGGAAAATAATTCTTAAATTGTTTATCATATCCGTGAAAATTGTTACAAGTCAAAATTTTAAAAATTTATAAATGGTTACCAAAGCCGTAAACATGGTTACTCGAGCTGTGAAAGTGGTTACCAAAACCGAAAAAATGGTTACAAGTCAAAATTTTAAAATTTAAAAATGGTTACCAAAGTCGTAAAGGTGGTTACCAAATCCGTGAATGTGGTTACCAAATCCGTAAAAATGGTTACAAGTTAAAATTTCAAAAATTGTAAATGGTTACCAAAGCCGTAAACATGGTTACCAAAGCCGTGAAAACGGTTACCAAAGCCGTGAAATCGGTTACAAGTCAAAATTTCAAAATTTTAAAAATGATTACATGAGCCGTACCAGAAATTCCTCATGAACCAAACCCCAGTTCTTGATTTTGGAGGGATTTTGATCGATCTTGATTTTGGTTTAATGTTGGTTTGATTTTAATTTGATTTGATTGTTGGGTTTGATTTTGGTTGTTATGTTTTTTGGTTTATCTTGATTTTGGTTTGATTTTTAATTGATTTTTAAAGAAAAATGAAATGGTGGTCAGATGGAGAAGAAGAAGAATTGAAGATGATGGTGGTCGTGGAGGAGGGAGAGAGTTTTTTTTTAAGTTTTAATTTTTAATTTGTTAATTATAGTCATTTACCATTTTACCCTCTCAATTTTAATACTCAAAGTAAATATGGACGGAAATACGGTTGCACATTGGGGAAATGGGGATGGATGGATATATGTCTTTTCATCCCCATCCACACTTCCCAGACCCTTCCCCATCCCCACCCATTTATTCATTTGGGGAGAATGGGGATGATGAATTTTGGGGGGAGGTATCTTCATCCCCAACCTCAGTTCACCATTTTTTCCGTTTTTTTTTTTTTTTGTGTTTCCCCGTTTCCCCGTTTGACTAAAAATTAAAACAACAAAAAAAACAAACAAACATTCCATTACAAATACAAAATGAAATCCATTACAAAATAAATAAGATAGCCCCCCCCCCCCCCCCCCCCCCCCCCCCCCCCCATTTTCCTCAAAAACATTTTCCCAAATGGGGATGAGGATGTGGGGATTTGGATTCCGGGGGAAAATATACTACTCTAGACAAAAATACTAATAGAATGGGTGCTTTTTACATTATTTCGATTTCGGGAGGAATAAAGGCCAATATGGACAAACATGTCCTCACCTTTCTAATAGGTAAATGTCGGGGGGGTAAAAAGATCATTTCCCCTTAGATTCTTTGCTCACTTACTCATGCATGTAATACTATTTCCTTGGTAATATAAGTGTTCAAATTTTCCATTCTAATAACTCCCAACTTATTATAAATATAATTATAATTTATAAATGATAAATTATTAATTCACTCGAAATAATTTTAAGCAAAGAAATCAATTTTCGCTATGATAAGGAGAGTGTATTCAATTAGGATTTCAAAAGACTTTTAATGACTTTTTTAAGTTGATGACTTTTGGAGATTTTATGGACTTTTATAGACTTTACAGAATTATGAAAAACTTTCATAGGCTTTCATTTTAAAAGGCTTTCATAGGCTTTCATTTTAAAAGACTTTCATTTCAAACGACTTTTAGAGACATTCATTCCAAAAGACTTACATAGACATTTAGGGGGGGGGGGTGTATTCAATTAGGATTCTTGAGGATATTTAAAGACATTTTTTAAGTGATGGATTTTCATAGATTTCTTCGGACTTTTATAAATCCACATGAACTTTCGTTGATTTTTTTAGATATCTATCTTAGACTTATACGGATTTGTTTAGACATCTATCTCAGACTTGTATGGATTGTTTAGACATCTATATCAGACTTTCATGGATTTATTATCTCAGACTTCTATTATAGATGGATGAATTATACCAGTACTTGGCTCAATCAGTCAGACGAAGAGAAGATCCATTTCAAAGCTTAATATTCATAAAAATCTCAACTTTCATGATAAACCCAAAAAAATAACATATGAATACATAAAACTTCACGTATGAATAAACGTTGCGCACCCAAAAAAAAGACTAACGACAATAATTTTCACTCAATTACTAAAGTCAATCACAAATGAAAGAAAGTAACATAGTTTATAACAATTTTGAAAGCAAAATTAATAGGAAAATACTCATCATTCATAACTCATCTTCATTGATTCTCATTGTTATTCAACTAATCATATAAACAAATAATAATCAATTAAATGAATAACCAAGCAAAGTTATACATAAAATATTGAAAAAAAGCATAACCCTAACCGTAACCCAAACATTGTTACAACTGACCACCCTATGATCCACGATTTTTAATTTATTTTCTACAGCTTCAAATCATACAAAATTTGATATGAATAATCTAGACATATAGGAATGCTACAGTAAAATTATCAATTTAATCCATGGTCATTTGTATATGAAAACATTCATTCCTTCTTGTTTCCCGAATCTGTCCTGCAGAAATCAATATTGACCTTTGTCCACTCCAAAAATTATAACAATTTTTATACTCATTTATAAATCACGTAATTTTGCAGAATAATATTAGTAGATATAACTTTTCATAATTTTCTAGATAGAAGAGCCCACTCAAATAAATTTACAAATTCTGGTCATTTGTCAAAATAGAGGGGTTCCAACAGGCTTTTATATATTTCGAAAACACATAAAAACTAATAACCGCCACTATGAATTGAATAGGCTATAAATCATCCTTATGGTCTCTGCTTTCATCAAGTTAAGCATATCAAGAATCATAACCTAATATACTCTAGAAGTTCAACCATGAAAGAGATAAACAAAGGAAAATAGACGTAACGAACCCTAGCAACAAGAACAACTCAAAATCCTTAAGGAGAAGACTGGACTTGTTATGACCTTTGATATTTATACATCTCACCATCAAGTCTACAAAATCCATGACCTAAGAAAATCATTTAAATCTAGTCTCAATTAAATATACCTTGATTTTTGTAGACATTTTTAAAGTCTCGGTTCAATACACCCGGATTTGGAAGGACCCTTTAAAAGTCCATAGAAATCTGAATTGAATACCACTGGATTAATATAGACTCTTTTAAAGTTTTTAATTGTCCGAATTGAATACACCCGTATTTATAAAGTCTTTAAATGTCCTCGAGAATCCTAATCCAATACACCCCCCCCCTTATAAACATTTATTGATTTTTAAATATGATATATACTTTGTTGACAGTGACTTTTGGATTACGTAAAGTCAATCACGCGTCACACAAGTTGTATGAAATTAATGATTATGTAAGAAATTGAAAAGAGCAAAATAAGAATTATGCAAACGAGATTTTATGTGGAATACCCTAAAGGGAAAAAAACCACGGTTGTCGGTGATGGCAAGAGAATAATCCACTATGAAAAGAATGTTACAATCTCTTTCTCACTTGCTATCTAATAATATCTCTTGATTCGTGAACCCTTGTTAGGTGTTTTTAGGGTCTATTTATACATACACAGAACCCTAATTCTTGGAATACAAGTAAAGGAAGAGTGATATTAAATCAATAAAACTCTGACTTGTTGGAGTCGTGCTAATTTTCCTTCCTGTCTTGTGTTGTTTGTGTTTTAATCGCGTTAGGTCTTTTGCTTGTTCCATACTCTAACGTCTATAAGGAAATCTATTTCCTTATCATAGTATGCTTCATGAGACCTCGTTTGAGGAGGACTCTTCATTACGTGTTTGAGTCGTGACTGCATAGAACTCATCTTTATTAGCACGTCAAACATCCGAACGTATCTGGAAATTACCACGTGTCGCTTAGCCGACTGCCCTCCAAACCCAACCAGATCTCTTTCACCCCCGACCAGGGATCTACACCCGATCAGATAGCTAGACCCAACCATTTGGGTTTCTCCGACTATCTTGGGTTTTCCCGATCGAATCATATTTTCCTTGATCAGGTATTATGGAGTTATTTCCTAGTCATCTTAGTTTAGTTGACATTTGTTGACACGTCACTTGTTATCCCTGTGAAACACGATGTTTACGCTAACGTGCCATCTTTCCAAATTTACCCATAACAATACCCCCTTAAACATTCAAACCGAGCATCTTGATCAGCAAAGATAACTCGCTCAGTGAGATATGTTTAACTCGGGAGTCTTTTCTCGTGTAGCTCATTAATGCTTGTTAATACTGGACAGCTGGTCTTTAATTTCAACCACAAACGTTTGATTTGCCTAGGTGATTTGATGCGAATGACGCAACTGACGGCGGCAGATCAAATTTCAAATGGCGCTTGATTTTCGAGATTCGCATTCCAACAGCCACTCGCATGACGTCATTCTTGTCTATATATATTTTTAAATCCCTTCGTTTCCCTCTTCATAGAACTTCTACTTCCAACTTTCCAATATTTCTTAGAAATTCTTCGTCTTCTTCGGGTTTAACTTTTCATCATCGTCAAAATTCTCCTGTTCAAAGTAAATGTGGTCGGTGAACAGGAGATCATAAAGTATAGTGAAAGATTTGATCTTCCCCGATCTATTCAACTCCTTATGAGTGGGGATCGCGCTATTTGGAACCCTCATTGGGATGATGTGGCCGTTTACGGAGCGATGCTCACATTTAGGGTCACGCTGCCCCTTCAACCTTTCATTGCTCGGTTCCTTACTAAAGTGGGGATCGCTCCTGCTCAGCTTTCGCCAAATTCTTATTGGATCATTATGAGCCTATGGCACCTATGGAAGAAAATTGGTGCCAAGTACCCCCAACCCTACAGGAAATTCATAACTTCTACACTTTGGGTTGGTCAGACAATATGGGTACTTTCCATCTTTAGTCCAGCTCAATCAGCCATTGAATTCCCGAGGGGTATAACCAGCATCCCATACCCCCATCTAGTAGGGATCACAAGGGCTTCATCTGGGGCTTCCCCACCTCCAACAAATACTGGAAGAACAACTGGTTCTTCGTTCAGGGTGAATGAGGTGAGACCGTGGTCGCCGATCCTCGCCAAGAGCTAGATAGGAACACCGTTCCCAGGCACTTCTACATTCCTGAACGATGGAACAAGACCAATTGTAGTGAAAAATTGCTTAAAACCGCAGCGGAAGGCGAAAAAATAATTTTCGTATAGTTTAAAATTTTTCTAAGGATTTGAACCTTAACCCTTTAATTAATTAAACTCAAATATACGGTTAGAGTTAAATACCTCTTGTCGCGTGATCCGATTGACTTACGTCGATGGTAATCCGTAAGATCTTCAATCCTAGCAAGTACGTGAATCACCTAGGAGCGTGGTCTCCCTTTTTCTTTGAATTGCTTACCTTAGAATGGATGTATGGAATTTCTGATCTTGATCTTCAATAGTAAAACACCAAGAGCCTAAAAAAATAGTTCTGGTCACTTTTGAATTCACAATCAATATGATTGAAACTCGCGTAGCCCTAAATCGAAAGTGTGCACAAAACCTTTTGATGTTAAAGGCTTGTAAGTGCAATATCGAATGAGAACTTATTTTCTTTTTCTCTCTTGGCCGAAAATCTATGTGTATAGAGTATGATTTTTTATTTTCAAAACAAACAAAAATCTCTCTCTATTTTGCTTCTTGGTGGCCGAAAATTCATAACCTTATATTTATAGGTTGGCCGAATTTTCTCCTTCACCAAGTAGGGTTGGCCGAATTCATTGAATAGGAAATCTACGGTTGGTTAATTTCCTTACTTGAAAAGGAATTGTCCTTTTCCCTAATTCCTATCAATTCAAGAATCCTAACCCTTGTAGGTTCCCACGTCCTTGTCTCATTTCCAGTGCTTCAATCCTTCTTAGTAGAACTTCTCGATCTCCCTCCGATTCACCATGTTCATCAAACTTCTGGCGGATGATGAGACCGTAAGGGTCTTTTGAAGTTCTCCCTATAACCTGGGTATCGCGTATGTTATATTTGGGCGCGGGGGTTGTCTCATTGCGCCTCCTAGGGGGTGGTGCTTCATCATCAGTTAAAGCTGATCGTGATCTCCTCCCATAACCGGCATATCTATCAGTCTGGTCATAACTCGTCCCTCGCTCCTGGTACCTTCTGGTATATTCCGGCAGACTAGGCTCCCTACGCTCTTTTCCTTCTCGGTTTCCCTGACCCTCACTCTCTCTATGATCCTAGTCATCTTGGCGATTGTCTCTCTTTTGGGATCACTCACTCTTTTCATGACGATTCACCCTATCTCTACCAGCTTTCCGTGAAGCATCAGGGTTGGAACTACTACTCCAGATTTTATCCTGAGACCTTGAGCCACCTCTGGTGTAGTCAACTGGTATGGTGAGGTCAAGTTAGCAGTTGCAATTATATTGATTCCCTGTCTAGCGGCGTCTTCAATGACTCTCTGCAGGGATTCCTAAACTTGCCAAAAGGGGTCCGGCGAGATACCGGGAAGGGTATCTACAGAGGTGGTTATGTCTTATCTGATGGAAGGTGGAGTTCTGGAGGGCGGATCTCATCTAGTGTTTATTACACCAGCATCGTCGGTACCACGTGGGGTACCAGTATCATGTGGGGATTGACTTCCTTCTCTACTATTCGCCATCTGGCTGTTACGGTACGTTTTCGTCGCACACACCCCCCTTCTAGCACCAATTGTTGACGTTGATTTTTGGATTACGTAAAATCAATCACGCGTCACACAAGTTGTATGAAATTAATGATTATGTAAGAAATTGAAAAGAGCAAAATAAGAATTATGCAAATGAGATTTTAAGTGGAATTCTTAAAGGGAAAAAACCACGGTTGCCGGTGACAGCGAGAGAATAATCCACTAAGAAAAGAATGTTACAATCTCTTTCTCACTTGCTATCTAATAATATCTCCTGATTCGTGAACACTTGTTGGGTGTTTTTAGGGTCTATTTATACATGCACATAACCCTAATTCTTAGAATACAAGTAAAAGAAGAGTGGTAGTAAATCAATAAAACTCTGACTTGTTAGAGTCGTGCTAATCTTCCTTCCTGTCTTATATTGTTTGTGTTTTAATCGCATCAGGTCTTTTGCTTGTTCTATACTCCGATGTCTATAAGAAAATCTATTTCCTTATCAGAGTATGCTTTATGAGACCTTGTTTGAGGAGGACTCTTCCTTACGTGTTTGAGTTGTGATTGCATGGAACTCATTGTTATCAGCACGTCAAACATTCGAGCGTATTTGGAAATTACCACGTGTCGCTTAGTCGACCGTCCTCCCAACCTGACCAGATATCTTTCACCCCCGACTAGGGATCTACACCCTATCGGATAGCTAGACCCGACCATTTGGGTTTCTCCGACCATCTTGGGTTTTTTCGATCGAATCATATTTTCCTTGATCAAGTATTATGAAGTTATTTCCTAGTCATCTTAGTTTAGTTGATATTTGTTGACACGTCACTCGTTATCCCCGTGAAACACGATGTTTACGCTGACGTGCCATTTTTCCAGATGTTACCAATAACATACTTTGTTTTAGCAAAATTATATAGATTTCTCATATCAATAAAAATATATATTTTTTAAAAGAATAAAAAATTCATTGTTAATTAAACTTGACAAAAATATTCTTGCCTATATATGTGATTTTAAAATTTTTATTTGTAATTTTATTATATTTTGCATCATAAAAACATTATGCATCTAATTTTTTTTTTAATAATTAGTCAAAATTTTATTTGTTTTTAATAATTAGTCAAAATATTATAAATTTTCTTTTAGAATATATGTAGCAAATCGACAATAACATTAACTTTTACATGTCTCTATGAAAGTATAACAATGTGTATAAAAAATCTACCAAAAATTAATTCAAGTTACTAAAGATAAAACATAAAAACCGCACGTAGTTGTTGAACACAATTCATACCTAAAAGTGGGTGGTTTGATATTGATCGTAATTATATGGAGTCACGCTCATACGCGACTTTGATTATGACATATTGGTATGATTGAGTAGTGATTTTTGTCATTTATTATTTTCAATTAACATAAATGAAATTCATTTGATTTGTTTCAGTGTTGTATAGTTGCTTTGAAAATAGAGGTAAAAAAAAATGAAATCTCTCGTCCTTAATTGCATAACCTATGTAGAGTTGTTTTATATTACTTTTTAGTTAATTTTTTTCTGTTATAGATCGTTGATGTTTGTATATTTTTTTTATAATATTTATTCATTTTAAAAGTTATTCGTTTTATTTTATTTGTAAAATTTGTTAAGAATGTGTGTTATTTTACTTGAAATATAACATATGTTTGATGGTTAATGTTTTTCAAAGAGTTTTATGTTTTTTTTCTAATGTGAAATTATTTCTATTTTTTTTAAAAGGTCATTCAAAGTTTTTAGTATGAATGAAAGACAAATTGTGAGATTTGTTATAACTAAAAGTCATTAAAAATCATTGATATTTAAATGTTATTAAAAGTCATTGAGATTTTGAATACCTCATAACTTTCATAGACTATTAAAAAGTCTTGATTAAATACCACATGACTTTTAGATACTTTTTTAAAGTTTATAAAAGTCTGTATGAATACCCCATGACTTTTATAGAGTCTTTAAAAGTCTACATTAAATACATCCAAACTTTTTAATTCCATAAAAATCATTAAAAGTCTTTTGAAATCCGAATTGAATACACCATTTAGGCGTAATATCCTAAGTTGCACAGACCTACCATGGGTTAGTTGACATCCGTTAATACTACAAGAGCTTCTTTTGAAAATCAAATTTTTTCTTTTAAACTTTTTTTCTAAAGACACTTCATTCTTAAAATTTAAATTTTAAAAATAAAATTAAAGACACTTCCTTTTGTTCTAAGATTATCTTTTTTTATCTTTTAGCACTCTTAAAAACACTTCATTTTAAAAAATAAATTTCTAAAGACACTTCATTTTATTTTAATAAAAGTTAGAACGAATTATCGTAGCCTTTGAATTCATCCGAAGAGTAATCTTTTTTTAATTAAATTATTAAAAAATAAATTATCTCTCTAAATCATTAGATTAAATATTACATATTAAATGCTCTCTCCTAAATTTTTAATTACCATATTAAACCCTCTCCCATCCAATACATATCTCTAATTTTCTATCTTCATTCTTTCTCAAGCTAGACTAACAGTTAACAAAATAAAAAAATAAAAAAATAAAAACCTATGAATCAGCTTGATTTTTAGAAACCGTATATATGTATATATAAAATAAAAACTCAAAAAACAAGCACCCTACTTTTCAAAAGAAAAAAATCAAAAATGAAAACGTTTTTTTGTTACTTTGTTAGGTATGTGATTACGTAGAGAACTTTAATTCCTTCATTAGTCTTAGAAATTCTGAATTTAATTGAATCTAGTTACAACAAATCAAATTTTTATTTATCTATTTTTTTTAAACAAGGTATTTGTATCAACTTTTATATATATATATATATATATATATTTATATGTACAGTCTTTCTACTGTCAGTTCGTCATGATATAAAATATATCAGGACGAAGAATGTGGACCACAGATTATGGAGAAGTTTTGACAAGTACATACACTTTGAGTCAAAGTATATAAATCTAATGATCCACATTCTTCGACTTGATATATTTTATATCGGGACGAACTGACAATAGAAAAACTGTATATATGTATTACTTTAGTAAAAAACCAAAATATTCATAAGTTTTTTTTTCTTTAACTAATAATCAGAGATTGATGGAGGAAGTATGAAGATATGTTTTTTTTTTTAAATGGAGATAGAATAATTAGGAGAGAGTGTTTAATATAGTAATAACAAATTTAAGGGAGAGAGTTTAATACATAATATTTAATCTAATGATTTAGGAAAGAGAATTTCTTTTTTAAATAATTTAATTAGTTTTATTGTTTTTAGAATTTTTTTTGTCTTGTTTAGTGATTTTAATTCAAATTAAAATTGTCATAAATAAAAAAAATTAAATTGGAGTGTAAATAGATAATTTGTGGATCGTAAGGAGAAGTTCTCTAATACTATTAACCATACACTTTTTGAAAGGTCGAATTTAGCCTTGTTATATAGCTCATACAAGTAATAATAGTTTTATTGTCAAATAAAAAAAATAAAATATTTATTTATTTAAAAAATAAAAATTTAATTTTAAATTTATAAAAATATATAAAGTATATAAATTTTTTTGTAATTTACCCTAAAAAGAAGATAGTTATCGGTTATGGAGAGGACATGGGCCAATGCTTGGAATGCCAAAAGAGGTGGAAAAGAAGCCCATATGTTGATATGTAGTCACTACTCACTAGGGTTTTCTCATACACATCTGACATCACTAAACAAGCCCTACTTCTCCGAACTTAAGCCTCCTTTTACCGCTCCACTGTTTCTAGCTTCAACCTCCTCAACCATGGCCGAGCAGGTTTGCTTCTGATCCAGTCTGCCTCTCTTCTTTCTGCGTTTGATCTTGTTTTCATACTTGGTACGTTTGTGCTTTGTGTTTTTGGTTGCAGACCGAGAAGGCGTTCCTGAAGCAACCTAAAGTGTTTTTGAGGTAACGTACACGATATAAGACACGAGTTTTCTTCCGGGTTATCAAGTTTATGCTCTAATTCGTGTTGGGTTTTTGTTTTTGAAAAAAATGACAGCTCCCATAAATCATCAAAGGGAAAGAGACCCGGCAAGGGTGGAAACCGCTTTTGGAAGAACGTTGGGTTGGGTTTCAAGACCCCAAGAGAAGCCACAGAAGGTTCTCTTCTTTCATTGCTTTTAAATTAAGATAATTAACTGAATGTATTTTATTTTAATGAACCAGTCAATACTGGTTCCTTGCGTTTCAGTACTTTTGTTTTCTCTAGATCATAGCAGCAAATCTATACAAAGTTTATTCTTTTTTCATATCATAGCAACATTTCTATTATTTGGATGTGTGTATATATTCATTATAGTTATGAGCCTACGGCAATATTATTATGAAGTAGAAAATATATAATGTTCTTACGGAGTAAAGCAGTGTTTTTTTTTTATTACTGTCACCACATTCCACCCCGAAATCCTTTTGTTATGAAGCTGTTTCTTTTTAATTTGTTGAATGTGAGTGTGTAAGGAAAATAGTAATGATGGAATTTACAATGGATTAATATTCAGATGTTTGATTGCACAAACTTGAAGTTTTGGTTACTGCAATTGTTGAATAACAAAGATGGCGCTGCAAGTGTTTCTGTCTAATGAGTGAGGCCATTATAGAAGTGTGAGAATGGATAGACCTTGAAAAGGGATTTGTTGGGATGTGAAAAAATAAATATTGAATAAACAATAAACTTTGTAGATGAATTATTGTAAACTTGAGTTTGTGGTGTGAAATAAAATCTACTAGACATGTAGATTTTTGACATTTTGTTGACTGACATATTTATTCCAAGTGACACTTGTTGCCTGGCTTGTTTTTACTAATAATGCCATCAAAGAGTGAAACTCTTAGTGGTTGGCAATTCAGTCCTTGGCTGCCTCAGTCTAAGGCTCTAAGCTCTACTTCTGATATGAATTTATAATAATTCATCTCTGCTTGTTTCTTGTTGTTTGATATTCACTTAAAAATATATCATTTCCTACTAGCTTGTAAATGCATAATGTTCTGGACGTGCTCGTTGCTGATTCCAGTTCCACAAATTTGTTTCATGCAGGAACTTACATTGACAAGAAATGCCCATTCACTGGTACTGTTTCTATTAGAGGCCGCATCTTAGCTGGTACTTGCCATAGTGCCAAGATGGTCAGGACCATCGTTGTTCGACGGAATTACCTTCATTTTGTGAAGAAATATCAAAGGCATGATCCGGCTTCAGTTGTACTCTTTACAGTTTTTGTTTTTCTTTAGATTTTGTTGGTCTGAGAAAAGTAGATTCATTTTGATTGTGCAGGTATGAGAAGAGGCATTCGAACATCCCTGCACATGTATCCCCATGCTTCCGTGTGAAGGAAGGAGACCACATCACTATTGGTCAAAGCAGGTTAAAATTCTAAACAGGCCTTGTCTATATCAGTATTATGTTAGAATGAAATTTGACATGTAGTCTTTGCTGTTTTATGTGCTGTAAAAGCTTATTATTGTTTGTATTTTCCACTTGGTAGGCCATTGTCGAAGACAGTGAGATTCAATGTGTTGAAGGTGATTCCGGCAGGATCTTCTGGTACTGGGAAGAAAGCATTTACTGGAATGTGAGGACGATTTAGTTGCATGGATTTTTGTGTTAGGCTGGTGTTACAAGTGTTTTGGTTTAAAGTTGATCTTATTATGTAAGAGACAATTTTGAAAGTTTTGATGCACATCTAGTTTTGCTTAATGGTCTCTATTAGATTCCTATTGTTTTACATGATTACTGAATGAATTTTGAAGATTTCTATACTAGTAGATTGCTCTTGAATTTTGAAGTCTCCGGTTCTTACATGTGCAATGTGTATGTTGAGTGCTAAATTCTGGAAGAAGACATACATGTGGTTAACTTACTCTGTTTTCTCATGAGTCATGAAACAAGTACCATTCAAATTGGTAAATATTGCCAAGTGCCAACATGAGACATCCGAGATCATCATGAAACATAAAGGTTTGTTCTTCCCTGATATTGTGGTTTCTTCACGGTTGCTTGTGGTTTTATATCTTTAATCTTGTTCTTCCCTGGTATTGTGTACGAGACTTTTCTTATTTGTCTTTGGAGGAACTTGTACTGTATATTTATTAATGATATACCTATTTATCTTGTAGGTCTGTTCAATTAATTGCATGTGTTTTACATCTTATACACATACTTTACATGATGGTGCCTGAATAAAATCCTGAAGCGAAGGCTAGCTTTGACAAAAATACCTTAGGTGGGATATACATGAGGAATCTGGAAATTTGAAAACAGTTTGAATTTCCATTGATTACAGGGCTTGTAATTTGTAAAGAATGGTGGTGGGGTGGTAATGCAACAGGTCCGCTGAAGTTTGTGCTGGACAAGAATAAGCCACATCAAAATCCACACATGCTGCTACTCCTTTTCGCTCACTCATCAACAAACCAATCACATTCCTTCGTATTGCCAACAATAATATTAACAAAACATTCAAACTTATCTCTTTTCCACTTCACCATCATCTACAGTCACACGAGGTTTCAATCTTATATGGACAACCCAATTCAATAATCTCGTTATATATTGTTTTTTTATGAAAATTTATTTCAATTTTATATTTATTGATTTGTTAAATATTCAATTTAATTGCACATCCGCTCTTAGTGGGATTCAAGTCCAAATATGCATCAGGCATCATCATGTAGGGGGAGTTTTTTCTATGTATCTAATTGATCTTAGTAAGATCTGACAGATCTACAATTATAATAATTCTTTCTTTTTCATTGTATAAAAAAAGGTTTATATCATAAGCAAAAGTAAAGTACAATTTTTTTTTATACCGATCCATATCGTAATACATTTCTTACATTAACCACTATTTTTTATTCATTTGAGTTTTTGCTATTAATATTATTAATAATAAGTGGTTATAATATATATATATATATATATATATACTAACAATCGATCACCAACTTTAAGTGTGTTCTGATAAAAAAAAATCAATTCAGAAGAGCAAAAGATGCGAGTTCTTCCCTCATACTCCTTGATCCCACTCTTGTGTCGGATATGACTCGAATTTCCAATGATTACCAAACGGAATTCACCAATGCAGAGACTTCCTGGAGACGTGGGACACGTTTGGAAGTATGAGATCGAGATTGAGGGAGGCTTGAAGATTTGAAGAACTGAAGAAGACGAAGAACAACGAAACCGCTGTGCCTTGCGCTGTGGATTTCCACAGCGGCAGGGACAGCGGTCCTATTCCAGTAGGCAACCGATGTGCCTTGCGCTGTGGGAATCGATAACGGTAAGGACAACGGTCGTGTTCCAAGAAGCCTATGTTGTGAGTTGCGCTGTGGATGGCACATCGGTAGTGACAGCGGTCGTGACCTGGTGGCGCGTGGATCGCGGTTTTCTGAGCGATATAATTCAAGACGGTTTAGGAAGCGGGTGGCCAACTGCAACTTGAATCGTAGTCAAAATAAAGTACGCGTTGAATCAGGAAATATTAAATAGAAAGAGAAATAGTTTTGTTTCTATAAGTTCTTATAGAAAAATGATTTCTCCTTTACAAGATAACTTGTCATAAATAAGAAATATTATTTATGGGAAACAAGGAAATCTTGTATGTATAGGAGAAGGATTTCCTTGTTGATTTAAATTCCTTATAATTCATATAAATATACCATAATAGCTAGGCTATTGTGTGTGTATCAAATTAGCAATTAATTAGAGAGATCTCAAAGAGAGCATTTGGTGTAATTGGGTTTGGGGTATTAGAGAGAAAAATCCGGAGAGTAAAGTTGTAACAATTTTCTTCATAGTGGATTGAACTTTCTTATCGTCCTGACGGCCGTGGTTTTTTCCCGATTTGGGTTTCCACGTAAAATCTTCTTGTATTGTGTGCTTGGATTTATTTTCTTCTTCATCTTAATTCTTTTGCTATTATTTGTTTGTGTTCTATCCGGCAACGCTTCCGCGTAGTGATGTTTGTGGGCCAACAATTGGTATCAGAGCTCCGGTTGCTTGATAGTGTTTAACAAACTAGATATGACAAAGTTGATGAGATTCGAGGTTGAGAAGTTCGATGGAAAAATTAACTTGGCTTGTGGCAAGTTCAAGTCAAAGATTTGCTAATCCAATACGGTTTACACAAGGTGTTGAAGGGCAAGCCAGCCCCTGCAAACCCTAAAGGCTCTGGAGATCTTAGTAAAGAAACGGCTGGTACTAGTTCTGGAAAACCTGTGATGAGCGATGATGATTTGGAAGATTTGGACGAGAGGGCTACAAGTGCGATACGATTGAACCTAGCCAAGAATGTTCTTGCAAATATTCATGGAATATATTCGGCGAAAGAACTTTGGGAGAGGCTTGAAGAATTGTATCAATCAAAGACCGTCTGCAACCGATTCTACCTGAAGGAGCAGTTTCACATGCTGCAGATGTCTGAAGGTACGAAAATTTTCGATCATCTAGGAGTGCTCAATGGGATAGTTTCCGAATTAGAGTCGATTGGAGTAAAGATTGATGAAGAAGACAAAGGACTAAGATTCATCTGGTCCCTTCCACCATCCCATGCGCATATGAAGCCAATCTTGATGCATGAGAGTTCAACCATATGTTTTGGAGATGTGGCGAACAAACTAATCTCTGAGGAACGAAGGCTAAAGAGTGAAGGTAAAACTTCTGATAACTCTGCTCTTCTGGTTGACAGGAAGAAGGGAGACTCTAAAAGAAAAGTCACTTGCTGGGGATGTGGATAGTCTGGACACATAAGGAATGATTGTAAAAATAAGAAGACAAGTGCGGCTAAATGCTCCAAAGAGGGAGATCCGGAAATCACCTCTCTTGAGTATGACGACTACAGCGATGCCCTCTAAAGGGGCATAAACATCCTCATGGCATGACCGCTAGTTGCCATAAAAGAGGATGTATTGCTGATAGCGGGTCCACAATTGCGCACGGGCATTGGTTAGGAGATGATGCAAGGTGTGTGGTGGACAAGGATGTTAATGGCTGAACGAACTCCTTGGGAACCTAACGTGAGGAGTTGCACTACAATTTTCAGCAAGGTAAATTTCAACATGTGCCGGTGAAATCTTGGGATGAGTGTTCCTAAGTGGTTATACCTTGTGGTGGGTATGTTAATTCTCGGTAATGAGAGTCATAGCCGTGGACAAGTTTTGGGAATTCTAGCCATAAGGGAGAATTGTTGGATATGACTCGAATTTCCAATGATTACCAAACAGAATTCACCAATGCGGAGATTTCCTGGAGACGTGGGACATGTTTGGAAGTATGAGATCGAGATTGAGGGAGGCTTGAAGATTTGAAGAACTGAAGAAGACGAAGAAAAGTGAAACCACTATGCCTTGCGCTATGGATTTCCACAGCGGCAGGGACAGCGGTCTCATTCCAGTAGGCAACCGCTGTGCCTTGCTCTGTGGGAATCGATAGCGGTAAGGACAGCGGTCGTGTTCCAAGAAGCCTACGCTGTGAGTTGTGCTGTGGATGGCACAACGGTAGTGACAGCGGTCGTGACCTGGTGGAGCGTGGATCGTGGTTCGTGGTTTTCTGAGCGATATAATTCAAGACGGTTTAGGAAGCGGGTGGCCAACTGCAACTTGAATCGTAGTCAAAATAAAGTACGCGTTGAATCAGGAAATATTAAATAGAAAGGGAAATAGTTTTGTTTCTAGAAGTTCTTATAGAAAAAGGATTTCTCCTTTACAAGATAACTTGTCATAAATAGGAAATATTATTTATGTGAAACAAGGAAATCTTGTATGTATAGGAGAATGATTTCCTTGTTGATTTAAACTCCCTGTAATTCATATAAATATACCATAATAGCTAGGCTATTGTGTGTGGAGCAAATTAGCAATTAATTAGAGAGATCTCAAAAAGAGCATTGGGTGTAATTGAGTTTTGGGTATAATTGAGTTTTGGGTATTAGAGAGAAAAATCCGGAGAGTGAAGTTGTAACAATTTTCTTCATAGTGGATTGAACTTTTTTGTCATTCTGAAGGCCGTGGTTTTTTCCCGATTTGGGTTTCCACGTAAAATCTTCTTGTGTTGTGTGCTTAGATTTATTTTCTTCTTCATCTTAATTCTTTTGCTATTATTTGTTTATGTTCTATCCGGCAACGCTTCCGCATAGTGACGTTTGTACACCAACATCTTAAAACCTTTGAACAAAACCAAGATATTTGTTGTAGATAGTTTAGTTTTGGTGTGACTGACCACCCTTTATTTTTGTTCAAGAGAACCAAACAGAAATCTATTACATCATCATCTTCCCCACTAGAGAATTTCTTCTGTTCACACTAATTTATCATATTCCTACAAAAACTCCCTTTCAAATCCTTTTTTATGCACTCATTAGTCATCACCTATATATTAAAATAACAACACCAACCCCACTAGTCCATCATTGATTGTGAATTCATCTGTGGTGGTGGATTTATTAAAAATAAAACAAAAGTTGACTTCAATGTAGCTTAACAGTACATTACTCTTATAGTCTTATTTGATAATGTTTTATAGAAATTATGAAAAACTTTTAAGGGTAGTCAAATAAAAAAATTTAAATGAAATATAGAATAAAGTATTTAGCTTATATGATATGTAAATCATATGGAAACCATACAATAATAGATATAAAATTATATTTAATTGTATGAATATAGCGTAATAAGTGAATAACTAGAAGTCTAGAATTATTACGGTTAAGTTCGGAATTTAATTACGGTTAAGTTCGTAAAATTCCATATAAAAATTTGTTAGTGTTGGATAGAAAGGCCAACTTAAAAATTAGTAAATATTATCGAGATAAGATTGATTTAGTGATATATTTATAAGAGGTAGACTATTGACATCATCTAAATCTCAAATTTATTATAATTTATAATAGGGTAATAGCTAAAAATTAGCAAGAAACAAAAGTATTTGGAAAAGTTTAATATCTACCTTGTGAGAAACAAAAACAAAAAGTTTACTTCAAAAGCTCACTTGGAAGTTTATAATTTCGAACAATTTTGCTTTCACTTTTTTGCGCGAGAGGTATATTAGGCAGCTGCAGAAACCGCATGGTGGTTACATCACCTCTTCTATCTGGAATTCTTTTAGGACTAATTATGTTGAGTTCATTAAGGATGGTATCTGGCTTATCGGGGAAAACTCCCAGAGGGATTTTGGCGTGATAATTGGCTTGGGGTGCCCATTTTGGATCTCCTTGGGATTCCTGATTTCCTGGCCACGCATCTTCATGTTAGGGTTTCTGACTTCATTCTGGATGGTAGATGGATTTTGGATGATCGCTTTCGAGCTCGGTTTCCAGATCTCTGCTTTTGGATTGGTAAGATTGTGATTTCTCCGGTGACAGATTATTTGGTGTGGCCTCACTCTAGGGAAGGTAGTGTTTCTTCTAAGGCGGCTTACTCTAGGATGTTTCATGACATCCCGCAAGTCCCCTGGTGGAGGGACCTCTGGTCTCGCTATATTACCCCCTCTCGTTCAGTTCTGTCTTGGCGACTTTTCATTGATAGGCTCCCCACTGAAGATTGTTTGTGCATGTCCGGGTTTCAATTAACTTCCAGGTGTAGTGTTTGTGGTGCTAGTTCGGAATCAGTGGATCATCTTTTTCTGAAGTGCCCTCTTGCTACAGCTCTTTGGGAGGCGGTTTTCTCCTGCATTTCAGAGGTGTGTCTCCGCTGACACATAAGGTTCTTTTTTCAGGCAGACCATGTCTGTTTCTCTCAGTGCTCAGATTAGGGTTTTGTGGAGAGCTGCTATTCATGCGGTGGTTTACAGTGTGTGGTATTCCCGTAACCAGTGGATTTTTGAAGAAAAATCTGTTGATTTCAGGGCTGCTTTATCTCTAATTTGGCGCTGGCTTATGTGCCTCTGGTTATTTTGGGTCTGCGTCCTCTGGTTTGTGATGTATTGATATTACTTTTGTTACTATTTTTCTTTATTAATATATTTCTGGATATTACCTAGAAGTTTTTTAGCATATGATCGCTTGTGATGCTTTTTTCCCTTATGTCAGTCCAATTTAATAAAAAAAAAAAAAAGAAGATGGGAGATGATTAATTTATTATAAAAAAAGGGAAGAAAAGAAAGGCAAGTAAGTGATTTAGAGCCACGCTTTTTGATAGAAAAATCTGGAAAATTAACGGTTGCTATTTATCTCAACCACTACTTGGCTCTGTTGTAAACAACCCAACCCCCCACGTTTATTCTTTGAAATCTCCTCTTCAATCCCTTTGTCTTTCTTCTACACTTAGGATACCCTTCAAGTTGCTCCATTGCAAACTACAAAACCAACACCAAAAAGTCATTTTTATCTACTGCTTCTGCAACCACAACCACAACACAACACATCACATCACATCATGTGTCTTCAGGATGCTGAACAAGTTGGTCAAGAAAAAGAGGACCTGAACACTGACAACAACGACGACAACACCACCACTGCCAACAACAGTAGTACTAACAAGGCTTCCTGGCCTTTACAATGCGATCTCTTACATACCCAGATGGAGAATTGGGACAAGGACTCTTCTCTCATCACTTCCAGCAATTCATTTCCTGTAACACTTCATTTCTTTTGTTTCTTTATTTGTCCCAATTTCCTTTTCTTTTCATGTGATTGCAATTGATGCTTCTTCTTTGTTAGTAATTAGTATATCATCTATTCTGCTTAAGCTTTTGCTGCTATAAATAACCTGTCAGTAGGTAGACTTTTATTCAACTTTATTCTTTTTCAATTCAGTTCTGTTGATATGATCAGGTCAAAAGATGATTTTTGTTTTCTGCTTGTAATTGAGCTTAGTTGTTTAGAATGTTGAAGGGTACAATTTGTATTAAAGGTGAGAATGTCTGGATTCAAGCTGTTGAATTTCTATAGAATTTAGTGCAACATTCAATTCTGTATTAATCTGATTTCACAGCTATTGTTCTTTGATTGATTCTTATGGATTGTGGTGCTTCTTTTACTGTTCTTCCTCTAATATCCTCTAATCACATTCTATGAGTGAAATATAAACCTCCTATGGACTAATCATAAGTTCATTTACTAGCTGAAAGTAACTTTTCTCAAATCATTTTACTTATATGATTACCTAACTTTGTGCTTCATTCAGTTGGAAAGCATTTGCGAGGATACAGTCACCATGGAGAAAAAACAGAACCTGTTAACAAACTTTTTCCCTGCCTTGCGATCAGGAGAGTGGTCTGACATTGGGGGTCGTCCGCATATGGAGGATACCTATGTATGCATAGGTGATATGGCTAAAAAGTTTGGTTATAACTTACACGAAGACGAAGCTGTTTCATTCTACGGGGTAAGTTTCTTACCCTTATTATGTTGTTCATGAGCTATCTTCCAATTATATTTGTCTTAGTTATGAATACTTGATGACCATTTCACTTTAAGTATTTGTTAGTTTCCATTAAAATATCTAGGAGATAAAGGAAACAAAAATGGTTTTGGGAAAAGGTCTCTACTTGAATATAGTGACAAGGATGGTAGTCACTGTATTGGTCTGGATGCTAACTAAATGTGAGAGTTCTTTGAGGGTTTCATTTGATTGTGGATATACAAAGGAAAAATCTTCCATGGGGGCGGGTTTACTACATCATCCATACGCTCCTCGAATAAAGGTTTTTCCACTTATTTTCAAAACAGCATTTATTAATTATCTCAACCACCACCATGACTGGTAATTTGTGAGTTTTTTGAAAAGGATGTAAATACGGCAGTGTTCTATTGGGAGATCATACTGTTAAACATAATGATGTATAGTCCATGCCAATGAAGATTTTCTCATATAACAAAGCCTGTTACTTTAAATTTGAAAAATCAAGGCTACTACTTTTGAACCTTAAAACTTTGCACAAAGTTGGAAGATTATTACTGCCAATTTTATTCATATATTTGTTGTTACCCACATATCCGATATGTATTCCAAGAAACATTGAAGGACTAATAAATACAAGGGATGATCTATAATCATTATGCAATCATGTTACTCCTCATATTGTAGTTCATTCTTCATTTTCTATCTCATTTTGATGGTCCTTAAAGGCTTCTTTAGATTAAATCACATGTATACAAAGTATGGAGTTCGTTTTGAAATCTTAAGGGTATCAATCATGTCATGGTTTCCTTATTTTTTTCAGTAATACTTATTAGCCTAAAGGTATGAATAATTCAGGGAAGCAATTAATTCAATTTTGCATGTCTCTTAATAGAGTTATAGAGAATACTTTTGTTTGGTCGAAATGG
Source organism: Dipteronia sinensis (assembly GCA_033220585.1). Taxonomy (NCBI): domain Eukaryota; kingdom Viridiplantae; phylum Streptophyta; class Magnoliopsida; order Sapindales; family Sapindaceae; genus Dipteronia; species Dipteronia sinensis. The sequence goes on from CM065638.1 coordinate 36,910,878, forward strand.
GAAACTGAGTTGATGCTTTGTGCAATAGGAACAAGTCCATCAGTATTTATTCCTTGTTTTGATCCTTGCTAGTTCGTAGTCATTAGCATGACCAGAAACTGAGTTGATGCTTTGTGCAATAGGAACAAGTCCATCAGTATTTATTCCTTGTTTTGATCCTTGCTAGTTCGAAGTCATTAGCATGACCAGAATCCTTGTCTTAGCCATGGGAAAATTCAAAGAATTATAATAAATCATATTCTTAACATTGGTCTTCCTTGCAGAAAATTGTAGTCAATAACTTAATCATTTAACAATGGGTAGTGTTGGGCACAGGTTAAGAATACAAAAATTACTACATATGGAAAGTCAACAACCATATTTATTGTATTGTTATAATAAATACAATGATTGAGTTTCCTATAAAAGAAACTTTTGTATTCTTAACCTGTGCCCTTAGGACACAGGTTAACACTACCCTTTAACAATTATGTTTTTGAGGCTAAGGGAGTTGCTATCATATTTAAATTGAAAGTCGATTCCTCAGTCAGAAGCAAATTCATTGAAATTTGTGTTAAAGAAAAAACAAAGTCAGTAATGTAGTTGCTGCATTCTTATTTCGACATCTAAAGCAATTAGTTGGGAAACAGGTATTTGATGGGCATGGAGGAAAGGCTGCAGCACATTTTGTTCGTGATCATTTGCCAAGAGTCATTGTTGATGATGCTGATTTCCCTTTAGAACTTGAGAAAGTGGTTACAAGGTCATATATAGAGACTGATGCTGCATTTTTGAAGTCGTGCTCTCTTGAGTCTGCTCTGTCTTCTGGCACAACTGCACTTACTGCAGTGATATTCGGGAGGTGAGTTCCTTCCCATCTATAGTGTTGTAATGATAATTATGCTAGACTGATGTCCAAGCAAAGGCTTAATATTATGTATGTTATATTCCTTGTGGTTAATTTAAGTTCAGGGTAATGAACATAATAGCTCTTTTTTTTTTCCAGAGTGACTTAAGTGATAAATGAGAGAGTGCATATATTTGAAAGTCACTTTGTTTGGCTTGGTGTAGGCATTTTAGTTTGGTGGATTATGAACGGTGAATGTATTGTAGAGACTCAATAAAATTTCCTTGCATCTTCTCCATGTAACATCTTGTGAACATGCATATGAGTGACATCTGTAGTATGCAATTTACCTGAAGATGAAAGAACATCACTGGACAGGTCCTTACTTGTGGCAAATGCTGGGGATTGTCGGGCTGTACTATCACGACGTGGAAAAGCTGAAGAACTCTCTAAGGACCACAGGCCTTGCTGCATGAAAGAAAGGATGCGGATTGAATCCCTGGGTGGATACATTGACGATGGTTACTTGAATGGTCAGCTAGGTGTCACACGTGCATTAGGTGATTGGCACCTTGAAGGAATGAAGGAACTGGGTGGGAGGGTTGGGCCCTTGAGTGCCGAACCAGAACACAAACTGATAACGTTGACAAAGGAGGACGAGTTTCTAATCATTGGCAGTGATGGAATATGGGATGTGTTTACCAGTCAAAATTCAGTAGATTTTGCCAGGAGACGTCTCCAAGAGCACAACGATTTGAAATTGTGCTGCAAGCAAATAGTAGATGAAGCTATAAAGCGAGGAGCAACAGACAATCTGACAGTTGTCATGGTGAGTTTTCACTCGGAGCCACCTCCAAATGTGATTGTTCAAAGGGCAAAAGTTCACAGAAGCATTTCTGCTGAAGGGCTTCTGAATCTCAAATGCCTGTTAGAAGAATAATTGTCTTGATCACTTTGTTCCTTCGCTTTTTGGTAGCCGAAGGAGGGGAGGATTACACTGATTAGTAGCAATATCACTTGGCCATTTTGTCAGAATACCACTTGTGAATATAATTTCATTCATAAAATAGAAGTTCTCTCTCTTTTTTCATATAAACTGATGCTCCAGTCAGTATCCAAGATGAAAAGAAAGAGAGGATTCATAACACACCAAACTGTGGAACTATAAATAATTAGTAGAGCTTCCATGTAAATATGGAGTAGAATTTGATTTGTATACATACAATTCCAATTTTTCATTATCATTCCGTTGATGGAAAAAAACTGCACGTATTTCATTCTCTGCCACCTCTTGTGGTGGTTAAATTAAGGAAATCCTTATGTCACTTTTGGTTATCATTGTTGAATGGTAATGAGAATGAGAATGAGAATGGAAAGAAAACTGAGTTTTTGTTTGGTTGAAGTTTGGTTAACCTGAATGGAATGAAGTTTAATGTATTTTGATCAAAATACCCCTAATTACAAAACATTTATAATAACATGATATATTATGGTTAACAATAATAAAATATAAAAGTACATATAATATTATATTTATATATTTTTTTAGTTGAAATTAGGACTGACCTAAGGGGAAAAAGCATCACAAGCGATCATATGCTGAAAAACCCTTAGGCAGTATCCAGAATTTTGTTAATAAAGAAAAATAGTAACAAAAGTAATAGCAATACATCATAAACCAGAGGACGCAGCCCCAAAATAACCAAAGGCACGCAAGCCACACAAGAAAAACAAAACTAGGAAAACCTAAACGATTCTTTACCTATACAGTCATTACTAACAAGCGAAGAACAAAACGAAGGAGTGGAAGACCACCAGGAATCAGAAGAAAGACCCAAAGCGTGTTTAGAGAGAGCAACCGCCACCTGATTACCTTCCCTGAATATATGAGAAACCTGGAACTCCATATGCGAGATCTGATGAATGCAGCGCTGCCAAGCTTGACGAACACGTTAGGTAACCTGATCAGACCTAATCGAAAGAAGCTGCACAACATAAGAAGAATCACTCTCGAGCCAGATCCTATGCCAACCTAAATTCCAAGCATAATTGATGGCTAAAGAAGCCGCAAGGAGCTCAGCCTCAAAAGCAAAAACCTGACCAAGGGGGACCGCGAAACATGCCTTAACAAAAGATCTGCAAGTCCAAAAAACACCCCCACAACCTCCCACACCTGGCGAACCCAAAGCTGCACCTTCCGTGTTAACCTTTATCCACCCCGGAGCCGGGGGCGACCAAACCACACTCCTAATAACCGGAGCTTTACCAGGTCGACCACTGAGACCAAACCGACGAAGAATCAGTAGATCATCAACACAGTTATGCATACAGCCGATCCCCAAACGATTTGCATCGTAAACAGAGCGACACACTAGAGATAAAGCCGCCCTGAAATCAATATATTTTCCTTCAAAAATCCACTGGTTACAGGAATACCACACACTCCAAATCACCGCATGAATAGAAGCTCTCCAGAAAACCCTAATTTGATCACTGAAAGAAACAGACATGGCCTGCCTGAAAAAAGAACCCCAAGTGTCAGCGGAGACACGCATCTGAAATGCGGAGAAAACAAGCCTCCCAAAGAGCTGTAGCAAGAGGGCACTTCAGAAAAAGATGATCCACTGATTCCGAACTAGCACCACAAACACTACACCTGGAAGCTAATTGAAACCCGGACCTGTACAAACGATCTTCGGTGGGGAGCCTATCAAGCAAAAGCAGCCAAGATAGAATCGAACGGGAAGGAGGGATATAGCGAGACCAAACGTCCCTCCACCAGGGAGCCTACTGAAACATCCTAGAGTAAGCCGCCTTACAAGAAACACTACCTTCCCTAGCGTGAGGCCACACCAAATAATCTATCACCGGAGAAATCGCAATCCTACAAATCCGAAAGCAGAGATCCAGAAACCGAGCTCAAAAGTGATCATCCAAAATCTATCTACCATCCCGAATGAAGTCAGAAACCTTAGCCTGAAGATGTATGGCCAGGAAATCAGGAATCCCAAAGAGATCCAAAATGGGAATTCCAAGCTAGTTATCACGCCAAAAATCCCTTTGGGAGTTTTCCCCGATAAGCCAGATACCATTCGTAATGAGCTCAACATAGTTAGTACTAAAAGAATTCCAAATGGAAGAGGTGATGTAACCACCATGCGGTTTCTGCAGCTGCCTAATATACCTCTCGCTCAAAAAAGTGAAAGCAATATTGTTCGAAGTTATAAACTTCCAAGTGAGCCTCCGAAGTAATGAATCGTTCAACAATGCCAGATCTTTCAAACCAAGACCACCAAAAGCATAAGGTCTACAACAACTGTTCCAATTCTCCTCACAAGAACTAATCCATAAGAAATTTTTGATCTTCTTAGTAACCATCTGAATTAAGGAAATCGGCCACTTATAAACCATAAAAGGGTGAACAAAGGAGCCAGTAATCGCCGAGCGAATCAAAGTAGCTTTACCAGCCAAAGAAAGGGACTTACCTTTCCACTTGTCAAATTTAGACAAGATCTTATCTGCAATGGGCATCAAAACAGATTTCCTGGGCTTACCTCGGAAAAGAGGAACCCCTAGGTAATAAAATGAAAGTCGACCAATCTGCATCCCAACTAAGGACTGAAGAGAACTAATCCGAGCTGGAGAAACTGAAAACCCAAAAAAGATGGAGGACTTACTCCAGTTAACAAGTTGACCCGAAATGCTATCATAAACTCTGAAAGCATGCACAACCCTCCTCAGGTTTCTGACTGTGCCCCTACAAAAGATCAGAACATCATCGACATACAATAAATGAGTGGGAGCAGAAAAACCCCTCGGAGAAGAGATAGGCAAAAGCTGGTCCGATGCCACCATCCTCGAAAGTAATCTACTGAGAAAATCCTCAGCAATACCAAATAGAAGAGGAGAAAGAGGATCCCCCTATCTAACCCCTATCGAGCAACCAAAATAACCAGCCGGAGATTCATTAATCAATACAGATAGTCTCGAAGAGCCCAGAATGCTAACAATCCAATCCATGAAGGTTTGAGAAAAACCAAAAGCTCTAAGAACTCGACAAAGGAACTTCCAATCAAGAGTATCAAAAGCCTTACGGATTTCTATTTTCATAGCCACATTACCCCCATAGCATTTCTTATGAAGCACATTAACACAATCAGATGCAAGGACAATACAATCCTCAACGTGTCAATCCATGATGAAACCAAATTGTTTTGGAGAGACTATCCTAGCAGCAATCTGAGCTAACATGTCAGCCAAGATTTTAGAAGAAACCTTGAAAAGAAAATTACCAAGCACAATAGGACGAAATTGATCAATTGCGATTGAATCCCTCATCTTCGGCACAATAGGACGAAATTGATCAATTGTGATTGAATCCCTCATCTTCGGAAGAAGGACGATAAAATTAGAATTCAAACCTGGGGCAACCACTCTAGAATGGAAGAAATCCTGAACGGCAAGAATCACATCTCTACCCATAATCTCCCAACAATGCTGAAAGAAACGCCCGGAGAAACCATCAGGCCCAGGAGATGAAAGAGCATCCATGGCAAACACCGCATCATGGATAACATCGGCAGAAGGAATAGCCACTAGAAGAGAGTTCTCCTCTTGAGAAACTAAAGAGGGAACAATGTCATCCACAATAGAAAGATCCTGATCAATCAGATCCGAATCAGAAGAGAATGAATCCACATAAAACATGACAATGTGATCTTTGATAACAGTCTGATCAGCCGAAATAACCCCATCAATCGATAGTGAGGACAAAACACTCCGACATTGCCTACTATTGATCGAAGAATGAAAAAAGGATGAATTACGATTCCCATCATGCAACCATTTCACTCTGGATCTATCACGAAAAAAGCACTCCTATCTACGTGAAAGCACGACAAGATCATGATGAAAGCGCAACTCAGTCAAAAAAAGCTCCTTAGAAAAACCTAAATCAGACATTTGGCTCTGAACGGACCAAAGCTCTGCAAATTTCCTAGAGATGTTAGCATTGAGATCACCGAAAACCTCCCAATTCCAAGACTTAAGAGCCTTTTTTAGATTCTTTAGCTTACCAATAACTACTTGAGGAGGTCGACCATTACAAGGAATGCTCCATACCCTGCGAACCAGGTTCATGAACTCAGAATGATCCACCCACATACTTTGAAAACGAAATGGTCTAGATGTAGAGACCTGGGACTCATCTAACCGAATCCAAAGTGGACAGTGATTAGAAAACCGACGGGGAAGAGCCACACATGAGATATCTCACCAACAGGTAGTGCAACCCTTTGAAACCAAAGTCCTGTCCAATCTTCGCTCAACTCTGGTGCGACTAGAACGACCCCTAACCTAAGTAAAACGAGCACCCTGAGACCGAACACCAATCAGATTGCAATCCTCAATCATCGACTTAAAGTCCTCACAAGAACCCCTAACAGGAGATCGAGAACCCAAATACTCATGACCACCCAAAACTGCATTGAAATCACCAACTACCAACCAAGATGATGAAAACGAACCAGCCATCTCCAAAAGAGAACACCAAAGCACAATACAAACTGAGGCAGATGTACTAGCATAAACAAAAGTGAACCAATGCATTAGAGACCCGATAGAAATGGAGACGGTCAAGTGCTGCTTGTGACACAAAACTATTTGAGGGTCTGAAATAGAGTCACATGCAAATACCCAAATAGATGGAATCAATCCACCCCTATCATTCATACCCACTAAATGAAGACCAAGAGAAGACCAAAACCTAGCAGAAATCAAATCAAAAGCCACCATGGGCTCCGAAATACAAACCAAGGAAGGCTAATGGGAACAACATCAATCACTCAGAAATCGTTTCGACGAGTTGTTCCCAATACCACGGCAGTTCCAATAAATGATACCAATCATGGGATCTGCTGGAAGGAGTCCGAAATTCAGACTTATATGCCTCCAATCTATGTTTGGCCAGCATGGTCCTCTGACCCAAACCATCAGAATCCAAATCATTAGCTTCCACCTGTTTAGCCCAAGAAGAGTCAGCAATAAAACGAAGCTCAGCCTGAGAATTCGACAAAGAGGACTCCGATCTCATGTCCCGAGAAGAATTGATCCCATCCCTCACAATACATCGATCATCCTGAATAGTCCGACCATAAGAAACAACCGAAACTCCAACACCTAAAGACTGACTAGGAATACCCAAAGAAATAACTTCCATAATAGGAGAGCCCGAAGAAACAACAACAGAGGAAGGGGGAGGAACCTTACAAGGCCAAAGGTTACAAACCTGCTGAATAAAATGAGCGCCTGATAAAGGAATTGGGATCGCACCCACAACAGTGGATGAAGGTCCTGAATGAGAATCATCCAAAGAATTAATCAAACAAGATTCAGAGGACATAATAAAAGAAATACCTGAAGCAGCCGACTGATGAACCAACACTGAATCTATAGGCCCCAAATCTTGATAAATGGCAGCAAAAGCATTGGAAAATGGGACCTCTTGAACTGTTTTATCTATCTGACGATAAATCTGTTGGGGTTTTTGCCCTAAAGCTTGTAATATGTAAATAGAATTTGAACATAAATAAAAGAAGTAGTATATTCATTCATTTTGTGTTATACTTTATATAGCATGTGCACTTAACATCCAAGATTGCCGGATGTAATTTCGAACTGAGTATATGAGTGTCATATATAGATGGATTCAGTTTGAAACGAGCAATCTAAAGAGTCCGTAGATAGCAAATAAAGCTGGGTACTTTATTTGTGGTTAATCTACTGCTGCGGTCCATTTCGTAGTGTACGGTGATCCTATCCTGGATCATTCATATGTAGATATGAGAATGGAGGCACCTTGTATGATGTGATCATATAGGACTGGGCCATGATCTATATGAATCTCTCACTAAGATCCGTTTAACGATGAGATTCATATATATCAACTAATGATGGCTATATGTGGGTGATCTTAATCCTGAGTGTCTTCTCGACTCCTTCAGGTTAGATCGTGGTCTTTGATATACCATGGGTGAGGTCGGAGTTGCATTCCCGATCAATATACTCCGTATGTTGGGATCGCGGTTTGGCTTGTGGCTGGGAAGGTTTGTACACAATAGTGGAATCCACTCCTTCTTGTGAGAAGTAGATGGTAGTTCCCTTAAGGGTTGATTCGGGGCTTGAACAATATGAGCGCTCTCCTAATTCCGTAAGGAATGTAGGATTTATTGTTCATTAGATAATCAATGGTACTTAATGGAAAGATATGATTAGAGGGGTATAACGGACATTATGACCCAGCTCTAATTATGAACTACTTGTGGAGGATTATACCATATGTAATAGCTATATCGATGGACATCGAGAGTTATTGGTTTGTGTAAAAACGTCTACAGTTGAGAGAGTGCAGCTTCGGGTTTTTAGTGGAATAACACCGAAGTTAATAATCATGAAATATTAATTAAAGAGTTTAATTAATAATTTCTAAGGATTATTGGAGCTCAAAATACTGTGGGTCCATTAGGTCCCCTTGCTAGCCCGATCGATTTAGGTAACAAGGGTCACGGTTAATTAATTGGATTGTCCCATTAATTGTGTTACGAAAGTGACACGTATTTATTCGGGAATTAATTGAATAATGAGATTATTTAATTAATGAATAACGGTGATTAAATAAATTAAATAATAAGATTATTTAATTATGTTGTTAATCACTAAATGGAGGGTGTTAGTTGATATTTGATTTTGAATAAAATAAGATAATATGATTATTTTATTTTATTAAATTAAATATTTGAAATTGAATTTAAAATGTTTGAATTCAAAAATTAAATATTTAATTATCTTTTTGAAAGATATGAGATATTTTTTGAATTTTTTTTTTTAAAAATCAAATAAGATTTTGGTTTGTTTAATTTTTGAATATATATGAGATATATATTTAATAAAAAAAAAATGAAGAACAACCGAATGTATAAGCAAAACACACAGCAAAAAGAGAAGAAGAGCAAAGTCTTCGTGAACAGCAAACAACACAAATAGAAAAGAAAAAGTTAGTGTGTGGTGAGACCACAAGTGCTGCACTTCTATTTGTGTGTGTTCTTCTCTTTTTCCTCCATACAGGTCCTGAATATCGTGACGCGCCCACACGCAGTTACCAGTTCCGGGTGATAGCGAGGAAGATCACGTGGTTCAAATCAGGAGCAGTTCGTATCAAAGTGAAGGAGCCTCCTACGTAGGTATGAAAAATAAATTTCTTCACTTTATTGTTGTATTTGATTATTACTATACAAATGGGTTAGATTAATGATTGCATTAAAAAATTTTAAAACCTTCCGCTGCGCAATCTGTAACCCTAGGTTCCAACAATTGGTATCAGAGCCAATTTTTTGTACAGTATAATCGAATTCGATTACTCCTGATATGTATGAATGTGTAGGCACATATTTTTTTTTGATGAGTGTATGATCTTTTTTAATTAAAATGTTTAATTTAAAAAACATGGTTGATCGTAATTTTTTATGGTGTTGTGGATTTAGAGTGCTTCTGGGTTGTATACTATTTTTTTTTTAATTTTTTTTTACTAGTTGTATTATTAAAAAAAAAATGTAAAAGAAGACCTGGTAGCTCACGAACTGCGCGCATCGCAGACTAGTGCTGCCTCCACCAGTGCATGCACACACGCGCAGCGCCTACCAGCGCGCGCCTGCAGCGCACAACCGCCTACCAGCGCGCGCGCAGCAGCGATGCCTTCCCACCGTGCTTTCCAGCGCGCTTCGCGCAGCCTTCCTGCGCGCTTCGCGAAGCCTTCCCTACCAGCACTCAACGTCTAGTGATACCTACCCACGCATGCTACACCCGAACATGACCTGAAGAGATTGGAAATCTTGGAAATTACAAGAAGACCAAGGGATGCCTTGGAAATATTTTTTGTAATTAGATTCCAATTTTTAGGTTAAATAATCCACAACACTCGGTCAACTCATGTATGTTTTAATTATTTAATGATTAAGCATTGCCATGCATATACATGTAATTTAAATTAGTTGTGCCTACACATATATATGTTGATATATCATACATGCATTATAGTCATCTATATTATGTGTTTATTTTTTTTTTAATTTGATTAAAATGAGTTATTCACATAATTGGCTATTATTAATGGGATTAGTTTTTAAGGAGTAAAAACTTGGTAAATCTCATTAATTACTAATCTTTTTATTAAAGAGTTTAATTACTTAGATTAGTAGGGTCCTTAATATATATATATATATTAGGATTAATTTGATTAAGCTCCTAATAATAATTGGACCTAAATAATGTGTTTAGTTTTAATAGTTAAAACTTGGTAAATACACATTTAATAATAATTCTAGTCTTAGTAAACAGTTTACATAGATTTGAATTATCACTAATGAACTAAATTTTTTAAGTGTTAAAAATCAATTTAGTTTATTAGTTATTGGAATAGGATTCTAATAATTTGTGATTAATGCACTTGACGCTTAGATTAATATTAGCAGTTTAATCTAGTTTTATCTAGGTGCATTAATATTAATAGAAAACCCTTAATATAAAATAGTGAGTGGGAGAGGGATATATGACATTATATCCCGCGGTCTCCATCATTAGTTCAACACCGTGAGATTCGAGTGGGGCCTCGTGACGGCTTTGTTTTCGTCCTCCCTAAGGAGGGTTTCCATAAGAATCAATACCAAGGTTGACTTCCTAACAGATAAGATTTCGGAGGGGATTTCGGGATTGACCGACCCTAAGGCGGCAATTCTCGAGTTAAGCTCTTGAGATCTGAAATGATGGGTTACACTCACAAGGTTTTAATTAAATTGGTTAATTAAAAACCTGACCTAATAAACGATGGTTGAATGATATTGGCATAAGAGTTATTCTGGTATATCCTTTGACTGAGAAGGTCTCGATCCAACATGCAAGAATTTGACCGACCCTAAGGCGGCACTTGCTTGTGGTATGTTGGATTGTCGTGGCATAGAAACATTGTTTTTAGGGTTGTTCTTGTTCATTAAACATTTTCATGCATCATGTTTAATTTTATGCCGAACATTAGCACATGTTTAGAATGTATGACTGAATGAATCTTTAATTTATGTTTTTTCAGCCATGTCATCTGCACTATTACAAATACTTGCAAACGATAAATTAACTGGTGATAACTACACAAAATGGAAACTTAACATTAATGCAATACTGGTCACCAAAGACCTCAAGTTTGTGCTTACGGAGGAATGTCCTCCGGTGCCTACTGCCAATGCCACACGAACTGTTCGTGAGGCATACCAGCGATGGGTCTCATCTGATGAGAAGGCCCGAATATATCTGTTAGCTTCTATGACAGACGTGCTTGTCACAAAGCACGAAGCAATGACTACAGCATTCGAAATTATGGAGTCATTGCAAGCTATGTTCGGGCAGCCATCCGAGCAAAAGCGACACGAAGCTGTTCGTTCCGCTATGCTCGCTCGCATGAAGGAAGGTACATCAGTTCGGGAACATGTCCTGAGCATGATGTCCTACTTCAACACGGCAGAAGTCAATGGCGGGGCCATTGATGAACCCAGTCAAGTGAGCATCATACTGACGACTCTTCCGAAGAGTTTCGATCAGTTTAAGAACAACTACGGGATGAACAAGTTAAGGTTTAGTCTCACACAGTTGCTCAATGAGCTCGCTACTTTTGAGTCCATGACCAAGGATAGCAAAAGTAAGACCGGTGAGGCAAATGTTGCCGAACCATCTTCCTCCAATAATAAGAAGAGGAAGAGGTCTGCTGGAAAGGCGGAAGGGTAAGCCTAAACCCAAAAAGGTCCAAAGCAAAAAGAAGGGCACCTCCACCGACCAAGACAAATGAAAATATTTCCATTGTAACAAGGTTGGGCACTGGAAGAGGAACTGTCCTCAGTACCTGGAGGAGGTAGCCAAGAAGAAGAAGAAAGGTAAATATGATTTACTTGTTCTTGAATCTTGTTTAGTGGAAGATGATTCTTCACCTTGGATTCTTGATTCGGGGGCCACTAACCATGTTTGTTCTTCTTTGCAGTGGACTGATTCTTGGACACAGCTAGAGGAGAAGCCTTCTCCATGCGTGTGGGGTATGGGGGATGTCGTGTCGGCCAAAGCAGTGGGAGCAATAAGATTGCAATTTTGTAATAATAATTGTTTTTTATTATTGAACAATGTTTTTTATATTCCTGGATTTACACGGAATTTGATTTCCGTTTCTAAGTTGTTAGAACAATTGTATTCTGTTTCTTTTAATAATAAGTTTGTTATTATTGGAAAGAATGGTCTGAATATTTGTTCAGGAATTAATGAAAACAATTTGTATGTGTTAAGTCCGTTAATACATACTACACTGCTTAACACCGAAATGTTTAAGGTTGAAAAACCTAAAACTAAACGACATAAGATTTCTCTAGATAATGACAAGTATCTTAGGCATCTAAGGCTTGGTCATATCAACCTTGACCGGATAGACAGACTAGTAAAAAGTGGACCTTTAAGTGAGTTAAAGGTTGGCACCTTACCTGTCTGCGAATCCTGTTTAGAAGGTAAGATGACTAAGAGACCTTTTACTGGAAAAGGGCTTAGAGCTATAGTTCCACTAGAACTCATACATACAGACGTCTGAGGACCGATGAATGTTAGAGCTAGGGGCGGCTATGAGTATTATGTCACCTTTATAGATGACTACTCAAGATACGGATATGTCTACCTAATGCAACGAAAGTCGGAAACATTTGAAAAGTTCAAAGAATTCCGAGCTGAAGTTGAGAATCAATTAGGTAGGACTATCAAGTCAGTACGATCAGATCGTGGAGGTGAGTACCTTGACCAAGAGTTTGAAGACTTCATGGTCCAACATGGGATAGTTTCCCAACTCACAGCTCTTGGTACACCTCAGCAAAATGGTGTAGCGGAGAGGAGAAATAGAACCCTAATGGAAATGGTGAGATCTATGATTAGTTTCTCATCATTACCAAATTCCTTTTGGGGATATGCGTTACAAACAGCGGCATACATTTTGAATGTAGTGCCATCCAAATCTGTTCTCGAAACTCCCCTAGAGTTGTGGAATGGTCGTAAAACTAGTTTACGACATTTTCGCAAATGGGGGTGTCCGGCACACGTGCTAAAGAACAGAACTGGAAAGCTAGATCCCAAGTCTATGGTCTGCTTGTTTGTAGGATACTCCAAGGAGACCAGAGGTGGATACTTCTATAGTCCTGAAGATAACAAAGTATTTGTATCGACAAATGCAACGTTTCTTGAGGATAACTATATAAGTGATCATAAACCTCATTCTAAAATTGTATTAAATGAGTTGGAGCCTGGTGAGACCAGTACTCAGTCAACTAGAGTTGTTAATCCATTAACATCTGAAAGTCAGATAATTCCTAGTCAGGATACACTACCACCTAGACGTAGTGAGAGGGTTGTATGACAGCCTGAACGCTATTTGGGTGTAAGTGAGGGATAAGATCTTGTCTCTGCTGATAGTGTGGATGATCCATTGACATTCAAGAATGCAATGGAAGATCCTGATAAAGAGGAATGGCTTAAAGCCATGAATCTCGAGATGGAGTCTATGTACTCTAATTCAGTATGGGTACTTGTAGACTTACCGAATGGGGTAAAACCCATAGGATGTAAGGGGATCTACAAGAGGAAGAGAGGAGTAGACGGGAAGGTAGAGACCTTCAAGGCAAGGCTAGTGGCCAAGGGTTATACCCAGAAAGAGGGGGTCGATTATGAAGAGACCTTCTCGCCAGTAGCCATGTTTAAGTCTATTCGGATTCTCTTATCCATTGTTGCCTATTTCGATTATGAAATTTGGCAAATGGACGTCAAGACTGCATTCTTGAATGGCAATCTTGACGAGAGCATCTATATGATGCAACCAGAGGGATTCGTGTCTCCAGATCAAGAGCAAAAGGTTTGCAAGTTGCAAAGGTCCATCTATGGACTTAAGCAAGCATCTAGATCTTGGAACATCAGGTTTGATGATGTGATCAAAACCTATGGCTTTGAGCAGAACGTCGATGAGCCTTATGTCTACAAGCGCATCATTGATAAAAAGGTAGTTTTCTTGGTCCTATACGTGGACGACATCCTACTCATTGGGAATGAAGTGGGAGTGTTATCTGATGTAAAGGGCTGGCTGGCTAGCCAATTCCAAATTAAAGATTTGGGAGAGGCGAGTTATGTTCTAGGGATCCAACTTATAAGGGATCGTAAAAACAAACTCATAGCATTGTCTCAGGCATCATATATCGACAAGATTCTTGTGCGATTTTCGATGCAGAACTCCAAGAAAGGTAATTTACCTTCTAGACATGGGGTTCACTTGTCTAAGGAACAGTGTCCTAAGACACCTCAAGAAGTTGAGGATATGAGACGTGTGCCATATGCATCAGCAGTAGGTAGTCTCATGTATGCTATGTTATGCACGAGACCGGACATCTGCTATGCAGTGGGAGTAGTCAGCAGGTACCAGTCCAACCCAGGATTAGATCATTGGGTTGCTGTCAAGACTATTCTCAAGTATCTTCGGAGAACGAGAAACTATATGTTAGTGTATTCCGGACAGGGTTTGATCCCGTTAGGATACACAGATTCTGATTTTCAGTCAGACAGGGATTCTAGAAAATCCACGTCTGGATCAGTATACACCCTAGGTGGTGGAGCCATTGTGTGGAGAAGTATAAAGCAATCTTGCATTGCTGACTCCACCATGGAAGCCGAATATGTAGCCGCTTGTGAAGCTGCTAAAGAGGCTGTTTGGCTCCATAAGTTCTTGAGTGATCTGGAAGTTGTTCCAGATCTGGATAAGCCCATCACACTTTATTGTGATAACAGTGGTGCTGTGGCTAATTCCAAAGAACCAAGAAGCCACAAGAGAGGGAAGCATATAGAGAGAAAGTATCATCTCATTAGAGAGATAGTGCAGAGAGGAGATGTGATCGTCACCAAGATAGCCTCACAAAACAATCATGCTGATCCATTTACAAAGACCTTACCGGCTAAAGTGTTTGAAGGTCACCTAGAAGGTCTAGGGTTACGAGACATGACTCACATGCTTTAGTGCAAGTGGGAGATTGTTGGGGTTTTTGCCCTAAAGCTTGTAATATGTAAATAGAATTTGAACATAAATAAAAGAAGTAGTATATTCATTCATTTTGTGTCATACTTTATATAACATGTGCACTTAACATCCAAGATTTCCGGATGTAATTTCGAACTGAGTATATGAGTGTCATATATAGATGGATTCAGTTTGAAACGAGCAATCTAAAGAGTCCGTAGATAGCAAATAAAGCTGGGTACTTTATTTGTGGTTAATCTACAGCTGCGGTCCATTTCGTAGTGTACGGTGATCCTATCCTGGATCATTCATATGTAGATATGAGAATGGAGGCACCTTGTATGATGTGATCATATAGGACTGGGCCATGATCTATATGAATCTCTCACTAAGATCCGTTTAACGATGAGATTCATATATATCAACTAATGATGGCTATATGTGGGTGATCTTAATCCTGAGTGTCTTATCGACTCCTTCAGGTTAGATCGTGGTCTTTGATATACCATGGGTGAGGTCGGAGTTGCATTCCCGATCAATATACTCCGTATGTTGGGATCGCGGTTTGGCTTGTGGCTGGGAAGGTTTGTACACAATAGTGGAATCCACTCCTTCTTGTGAGAAGTAGATGGTAGTTCCCTTAAGGGTTGATTCGGGGCTTGAACAGTATGAGCACTCTCCTAATTCCGTAAGGAATGTAGGATTTATTGTTCATTAGAGAATCAATGGTACTTAATGGAAAGATATGATTAGAGGGGTATAACGGACATTATGACCCAGCTCTAATTATGAACTACTTGTGGAGGATTATACCATATGTAATAGCTATATCGATGGACACCGAAAGTTATTGGTTTGTGTAAAAACGTCTACAGTTGAGAGAGTGCAGCTTCGGGTTTTTAGTGGAATAACACCGAAGTTAATAATCATGAAATATTAATTAAAGAGTTTAATTAATAATTTCTAAGGATTATTGGAGCTCAAAATACTGTGGGTCCATTAGGTCCCCTTGCTAGCCCGATCGATTTAGGTAACAAGGGTCACGGTTAATTAATTGGATTGTCCCATTAATTGTGTTACGAAAGTGACACGTATTTATTCGGGAATTAATTGAATAATGAGATTATTTAATTAATGAATAATGGTGATTAAATAAATTAAATAATAAGATTATTTAATTATGTTGTTAATCACTAAATGGAGGGTGTTAGTTGATATTTGATTTTGAATAAAATAAGATAATATGATTATTTTATTTTATTAAATTAAATATTTGAAATTGAATTTAAAATGTTTGAATTCAAAAATTAAATATTTAATTATCTTTTTGAACGATATGAGATATTTTTTGAAATTGTTTTTTTAAAAATCAAATAAGATTTTGGTTTGTTTAATTTTTGAATATATATGAGATATATATTTAATAAAAAAAAAATGAAGAACAACCGAATGTATAAGCAAAACACACAGCAAAAAGAGAAGAAGAGCAAAGTCTTCGTGAACAGCAAACAACACAAATAGAAAAGAAAAAGTTAGTGTGTGGTGAGACCACAAGTGCTGCACTTCTATTTGTGTGTGTTCTTCTCTTTTTCCTCCATACAGGTCTGAATATCGTGACGCGCCCACAAGCAGTTACTAGTTCCGGGAGATAGCGAGGAAGATCACGTGGTTCAAATCAGGAGCAGTTCGTATCAAAGTGAAGGAGCCTCCTACGTAGGTATGAAAAATAAATTTCTTCACTTTATTATTGTATTTGATTATTACTGTACAAATGGGTTAGATTAATGATTGCATTAAAAAATTTTAAAACCTTCCGCTGCGCAATCTGTAATCCTAGGTTCTAACAAAATCATCTTAGAAGACCGAGGGTGAACTGGCTGGAAAGTGTCCCCTTAACTGAAACCTCAACCATTGGCTGAGACGACTTCCCCGTACTAGCAGCAGGAACCTTAGATTTGTTCCAATGACAAGAACCTGAAAAATATCTGATGGAAGAGCAGATGGAGCAAAATGACGGCAAGTTTTCATACTCCACTGAATTGAAAGAGCTATGAAACTCGTCCCTCTCTAGAAGAACTGAGGATGGAAGCAAAGCGGACATGTCAACATCCACTAAAACCCTGGCATAGTGCCCAAAATCACCATCAATAGTAGCCTTATCCAATCTCAACAGGACCCCAATACCTCTGGCCAAATCAAAAATGATCTTCGGATGCCAGTATTCCCAAGACAAATCATAGAACCTAACCCTAACCTGTGTGTTAATGAACTTCTGAAGAGAGGGATTAAAATCCGGAACCCAAGGCTGAAGACGGAGAACTCCAGGCTTCAGATTAACCAAACCCCAATCCCCAAACCTTAAACCTTGTTCTTGTCCCCAGAAGACTTCAAAATGATATGGAAATAGCCTTTCCCTAAAGATATAAGTCTCCAATCCACCGGAATCAACCAATGTTTACTAAGCTTAGCTTTAAGGTCAACAAGCTTCCAAGGCCGCTCCCCACTAGCAAGAACCACACGCCGATAAGAGCATTTTTGCATAACTCAAGTCCGGATTGATAAGCAATCAGATCAACCCGAATAGACACAAATCCTCTCTTTTTCGAACGCTGAGAAGTCATAGGGAAAGATTGAACAGAAGCTTGGGGAGCCATCAAAAGATCCGCATACGACTTGCCACCCATAGACAAGGGATTAGAATTCGTAACAGGGCTCTGAATCAAATCGCCAACCGTAACCAGATTATCCCCCAAAGAAGATGTAGTAGGCAACACAATACCTAAACTACACCCCCTACTATTAGAAGAAATCGTACCCTTACTACAAATAGGAGTAGTAGTTGAACTTGTCTGCGGAGAGGAAGACAAAGTAGCCTCTAAAGACATGGGATCCTCTACAAGGCCATGCAAGAGAGGAAAAACCATTGTCCGAGACACTATAGGAGCGGCGAAATACTGTCGCAGAATCACTGTAGCGGATACTGTAGCGCATTGTAGCAGGACACTGTAGAAGCGACGGAATACTGTAGAGGGCACTGTAGCAGGACGAAAATATTGTAGCGGGTCTGTAGTAGGGACGAAAATACTGTGGCAGCACTGTAGCAGCTACGGAAATACTGTAGCGGCACTATAGCATCACCGAATACTGTAGCAGCGCTGTAGTATCCCGGAATTACTGTGCGTCACTGTAGCAATGACGGAATTACTATAGCGGTGACCACTATTCTTTTTTTTGTTTTTTAACTAAAACCCTAATTGATTAAAAAAAACATCTCCATTTCCACTCTAAAAGCCATTGTTTGGGCGTCCTTATATTTATATATATAATATTGTAATATGTAATATATATAATATATAATATATAATATATATTAGTATATGTTATATACTATAAATATTGTATAATATATAATATAAATATTATATATTATATATTATATATTATATATTATTATATTATATAATACATATATTTATATTTATATATAGAGAAATTTTCAAGTCAGTGCGCAACACTGATATAAATATATAATTTACATCAATGCGTTGTATTTAGACCATTAGATTTATATGCTTTAACTTAATATGTTTGCACTTATCAGTGATTCTCCATAATTAGTGGTCCACATGCAACGCACTGATGTAACTTATATCATTATGAAAATTACTGTATATATATATATATATATTATATAATATATATTTTTATATCATTATATATCATTATATTATAATATATAATGATAATATATATAAAATAATAGATTATTATTGGAAATGATGGTATTTTTAAATAGAGTTGGAACATAGAAGGGTATTTATAGAATACAAATTTTAGTTTGGAATTGGAATGGGCATTCCATTGGTTTTTGGATGGAAAACCCGTTTCACCAAAATAGTGGAATCAATGTTCCAATGAAATCCTCATTCCATTACATTTTAGCGAACCAAACATTATGAATGACTTTCTTTCTATTCTATTCCACCAAACCAAACATGACATTAGGGTCTTGTTTGGTGCGCGGGATTAAATTTGACTATTTCATGGGATTGGATTGGATTGAGATGAGACTGAGATTATATGAGATTAGATTGGATTGGACTAAATGAATAAAAACATGGACTAGATTGAATTAATACAGTGTTTTTTTTTGGTGAAATGGGTTAGATTAAATATAATAATTTTTTTTATTTCATAATATTTTAAAATTGAATAATAAATTATCAATAAAAAAGAATTTTAATTTGGGAAATAATCAAGAGAAAAGAATTTTGATAACATTTTAATTTATAAAAAAACAGGAAATAAACAAGAAAAAAATAAATTGGGGTAGATCTGGGTTCTGAACCCAGATCTTTATCATCAACTTTAATTTTTGTTTAAAAAAAAAATGAAAACAGGTAAGCTTTTTAATTCCAAATCCTTCTTCGAGAAGTTCAAACTCTCAATGCACCAAATCACAATTATCATCTCTCTCTTGATCCACCACATCAACCATTATTACAAAATCACATTTTTTTTTCTTCTGAATTTTTCATCATCAAATGCAAATTCATCTTTTTCAATCCTAAACACAGATCATTCTTCTACAATATCAAACAAATCAAAATTCTACAATCTCAAACAAAAATCCATATACTATAATCTCAAACTATTAAAAAAAATCCAGATTTTTTCTTTTGTAAATCAATTTTTCATAAATTCAAAAACACAAATCCATCTTCTTCAAAGTGAAATACAAATCAATCTTCTACGATCTCAAATTTTATGGAGCAGCAGATCTACAAAAATTTTAAAAAAAATCTGAAAAAAGATTGAAGGAGCTGATCTGAGATGGAGTCAACTCCATCGCTCCATCTCTTGTTCACCAGAAAGAGTTAATTTTAATTTAATAAAATAAAGTAGATAATTTTTTTCAACAAAATAAAATAAATTTTGGTTAAAGAGAGGAGAAAATTTTGATCGATCAAGAATCAGAAGAAAAGAAGAAAAGAAAGAGAAGAACAGTTAACGTGGAAAAACCAAAAAAGCAATTGTAGTAGTCCCAGGACAACTAAAACCATGGGACGGGGTGGGTTTTCTTGGTCCAAAGTTGGTGGGATTATTTTACACTGTTGGGAGAATGTATCCCAGTCTTGTTGTTGAGGCAAACGTGGGCTTCAGACTATTATAATCCAATCCCAAGCCTATCCGGCTCAACAAACACGGCCTAGAAGTTACATTTAAACTCTGGATTAATAAAGCAGATTGAGCTGAACAGCCAAATTACAAGACAATTATAGGAGAAAATAATGCAAGAACTCGACGCTCCAAAAAGGCGAAAATTGAAGAATTCCATCTTGAATGAATCATAGACATATACAAGTAAATTGAAGCTTGTGTAAAAAGTATTAGATACAAAATACAGGCATACATGTATAATGATCTGAGAAACTTCTCCATCTATGTACTCTTTCCTATATGATATGTAATTCTCAAATGTTCTATAGCAGAAAACAAAAACTAAGGTTGAAAAAATTCTCCATTACTGTGAGGTCATGCTGTTCCAAACCCATTTTCCCTCGTTTAACTTCTGCTGAATCTCAGTCTTTGCAACACAAATCAAGAGCAATGCTGCTAATAAAATGGAACCAATAAGCATGAGGAAGACACTGTTCCATCCCCGGGTGGATATATACCCAGCTAAAAGTGGGCCGAGAGCTGCCCCAACAGAACCGGTACCATCTATGATGGCAGTCACTGTTGCTAGCGCACGGGAATTCCCTTTGATTGAGTCCTGAGTGCCAAGATCAGCTGCAACAGCCGTTGTAATAAGTGAATATGGTGCGTTCACTAGCAGGCCAGAAAGAAACATCAGTGTAATATTAGAGACCATAGAGAGATTGCCATAAGCCCGGTACAAGATAAGGGATGGAATTGATAGTAGCAAAAATGCAACCGAAGTAACTGCACGAGCTTCAATCAGATCAGAAATCAATCCAGCCAAAATTCCACCAAGGACTCCTCCAAAATCAAATATAATAGACAGTATCCCAGCAGTTTTGTGTGACAACTGCTTACCTGCAACACCTGTAATTCCAACAAAACCTGTAGTGAATAATAGCATCCAAAACTTGTCAAACAAAAAGCTAAGTATCGCCACAACAATATTAACAAACCAGATTGTTGTTTTCACAAAATTCAAGCAAATAAAGTAGCTTCGATACCCAAAGGCCAGAGCATTTTAGTTTACAAATGCATCATCTATGATGAATAAAGCTCAAGCATTGCCACAACTAATTGAGTAAAATCAGTTTTGCAAAATCTTGAAATACCAGAAGTTCAGGATTTAATCATATTGTTTGTGATGATTTTTACTATGGCCCTATTCAAGATGAATAATTTTCACACTAATTCATACATAAAACACAGCAAGCCAATTTGCCTCAATTTATATCATCAAGTAACTGTCAAATTCAAGTCTCACAAACATGCCATAAAGTATTTAATCTACAAATGCATCATCTATGATGAATCAAATAAAGAAGGCTCAAGCATTGCTGTGAAGCTGCATTTACATTTATATGTTACCTGTGTGCCTCAAGTAGAATGGCAACCAATATAAAAAGGTGTACGCCACCAGCTTCGAAAAGAAAAGGCAGAATGCAAATGGTGCCACACCCGGCAACCTCCATGCCTGCAAAAATCCAATTGCCTCCAAAGAATCCGAACTCTCCACTCCAAGAAGTCCCACTTCCTCATTTTCCGCTTTCTCCTCATGCATCTCAACCTCTTTTGCCGGTGCCTCAAACCCCAAATCCTCAGGCCTCACGACAAGAAACATGAAAACAAAAACTCCAACAAAAATCAGCAAGAGCCCTGGTAACACAAATGACCAACCCCAACTAAACTCCAAAACAGCAGATGCCACAACAGACCCAACAATGTTGCCAACAGATGTATGCGAATTCCATAGTCCCATTATCAACCCTCTCTTCTCTTTCCCAAACCAATTCCCCACTACTGACACCACACAAGGCCACCCAATTGACTGAAACAAACCACACAAAATCTGCACAGCTATATAGTATACTAACAAGTGCACACGAAACCAATAACCGAATCCGAAAACTACAGTAAGAAGACCACTACCCATCATCCCAAATACAAGAAACAACCTCAAATCAATCCTATCACCTACATGTCCAGCAAAATACATGCCTAGAGCATATGAAGTTAGAAATGCTAAATCAAGCTCACCGAGTCTGTGGGTCCCGTCCTGGCCATTGAATGGTGCCCACCCAGTTTCTTCCAAGCTCCCTTGTGCTGATTTTGAAGGTCCAAGAACGCTCTTGACAATGCTTGACGGTTTGCGGGAGGCGTGAAAGGAAGCGTAACCGAAGAAGGTGATGACCAGAGCAGAGGTTCGGTGAAAGGATAGGGTTTTGGTTGGGGGTTTTAGGGTTGGGAAGAAATTGAGACCCGGAGCCAAAATTTGGGCTTCTTTAGGCTGCAACATTTTCTTGTGATTGATCTTCTTCATAATCAAGAAAACAAATAAAAAATAGCTTGGAACCCCAGATTGGAGACACAAGTGTGATCTAAAGAGAAAGAGAAAAATGGATCTAGGATTATAAATTTGCGATCTTGATTGAAATTGTTAGTTAGAATTTCATATGATTACTTCAAAAAAAGAAAAAAGAAATAATTGCTTTGCTACCTGGTCAGTATACAAAGACAAAAACAAATAAGGGTCTAGCGCAATGTGAAGAAATACCTGAAAATGTAGAAATGAATAACAGTGGAGACCCTGTTTGCACGTTACAATTTGAGTTGACTTTAAAGTCCATGTCGGCAATTTGACATTTGATTTAAAAGATACCAAGAATTTTATATCAGAATTTTGGGTCATGCTATGGTACGCATAAGAAGGTGGTGTTGTGCCGTTGATAAGCCAAGAAGATCGCAACGTGTTCCTACGAAGAACCCAATGTTCCTAACATGAGAAACATACAGGGTACATGGTAAGATCGTGCAAGGAGCTCTTGGGGATTATTTGTTGGCATATTTCTATTATAAGACGTGGTAATGTGTTTGTCGGTTATTTGTTTGCTAAGAGTTGTTGGAGTCTTATTTCTAGTAGTTAAGGTCGTGAGTTTAGGAGAAGGTTGTTTTTCTTTTATGTATTTAAACCATTCCAGTATGAAGTAATAGAACAAGTTTATTCAAAAATCCAAATACTGTGGCTCATTCTCGCCCTAAGAAGAATTCTATATAATAGCTTTGACTGAGACCTATCAATGGTATCAGAGCTATAGATATAATACAATGGCAACTAACAAGGAAAGAATCGAACAATTGGAGGATGGGGTAGGAGGACTTAAAGACGGTATGAGCCGGCTGGAACATGGTCTTACTGACAAGTTGCATCTAATGGAGGAAACCATCAACAGGTTATCAGAAGCTTTGCTCTCTAACAAAGAGGCTTTATCAAGGGTGAAGCAAGTGGGCTCACTACGAGACTATCAAAGAGAGTTTGAAAAGCTAGGAAATCGAGTGCAAGGATGGACACAGAAGGCACTGGTTGGAACGTTTATGGGACGACTTAAATCGGACATTGCAGACGGCATTCATATGTTCAAACCTAAATCATTGAAGGGAGCAATCAATCTAGCACGAATGAGAGATGACCAGCTAAATCGCTAGCGAAGATTCACCCGGCCTCTACAACCCAACCGCTCGCAGCTGGAATTTTCTACCCAAACGAAATCCAAACCAACATAATCCATGAAACGTCTCACTTGGAAGGAAATGCAGAAAAGGCGAGCATAAGGCCTCTGTTTCAATTGTGATGACAAATTCACCTTAGGTCATAAGTGTCGAGGACCTCAACTCTTGTTGCTAGTAGGGAGCTCCAGTACTGAGAAAGAAGATGACACGGATGAGGAGGTAGAAGAGCCCGTTGCCAATGAACAAACTGAACTCGAAATCTCCTTCCATACTCTAACTGGGTGGTCAACTTCCAAACCATGCGAATTACAACGAATATCGGACATCATGAGGTGGTTGTGCTCATTGATAGTGGTTCCACACATAACTTTATTAATGAGAAGGTAGCCAATATGCTACACTTACCTATGGTTTCGATAGAGCCATTCACTGTCAAGGTAGCCAACGGAAAACCATTGAAGTGCCAAGGGAGGTTTGAGCACGTGCAAGTGTTACTTCAAGGTATCCCTTTTTCTCTCACTCTCTACTCTTTGCCACTAACTGGGTTGGACTTGGTGCTAGGCGTACAATGGTTAGAACAATTGGGAATGTTGTATGCAATTGGAAAAAAATGACAATGGAGTTCCCGTGGGAAAATCAAACTCACAAGCTACAAGGGACATATACACAACCCATCCAAGCTGCATCCTTGAAGGTTATTTCAAAGGAATTACGACAAGGAAGTTTTATGTTTGCGGTCTATTTGCAATCCGCAACAAATGATGTACAGCAAGATATTCAGCCAGACATGCAACAACTGATTAAAGCATTTGAGGATATTTTTCAAGAGCCAAATCAACTACCTCCGACAAGAGAGAATGACCACCGAATCACTCTAAAAGAAGGAACCGAGCCCATCAACATGAGACCCTACAGGTATGCCTATTTTCAAAAAGCTGAAATTGAAAAATAAATTCATGACATGTTAAATTTGGGGCTAATAAGATCAAGTACTAGTCCTTTTTCATCTCTTGTTTTATTGGTTAAAAAGAAAGATAGGGACGTGGCGCTTTTGTACTGACTATAGAGCACTTAATGCCGTAACCATCAAAGACCGATTTCCAATTCCTACAGTTGATGATATGATTGATGAGCTCCATGGGGCAACTTACTTTACTAAGCTCAATCTTAGAGCTGGCTACCATCAGGTACAGATACACCCTCCAGACATTCCTAAAACTGCTTTCCGTACTCACAATGGTCATTACGAGTACTCAGTCATGCCTTTTGGTCTTTGTAATACACCCTCTACTTTTCAAGCAATTATGAATTCTATATTCCGACCATATCTCCGCAAATTGTGCTAGTCTTTTTTGATGACATTTTGATTTATAGCCCCAATTGGGACATGCATCTTGAACATGTTAAACAGACTTTTGAAATATTAAGGCAACACCAATTTTTTGTTAAAATTAGCAAGTGTGCATTCGACCAGCAAGAGTTGGAGTATTTGGGTCATATTGTTACTTCTCAAGGCGTAAAAGTAGATCAAGGCAAAATTAAAGCAATGCTAAAAAGGCCAAGGCCTACTAATATTTCTTAATTGCGTGGATTCTTAAACCTTACAGGTTACTACATGAAGTCTGTTTGTGATTACGGAGTCATTGCTCAGCCCCTTACCAATTTGTTAAAAAGGGGACATTTCTCATGGATAGAATATGCTGAAACATCCTTCCAAGCACTTAAACATGCTATGACTTCAACTCTTACACTTGCTATACCTAATTTTAATGAACCTTTTATCATTGAATCTGATGCTTCAGGGGAGGGGATTGGTGCTGTTCTAACTCAACAGGGAAAACCAATAGCATTCATGAGCCGAGCCTTGGGAATGTCCAAACGATCATGGTCCATCTATGCCCGCGAAATGTTGGCCATTGTTCACGCCATCTAAACTTGGTGACCATATTTGTTAGGATGAAAGTTCTATATCCATACTGATCAACAAAGCCTCAAATTCTTGCTAGAGCAGCAAATAGCAACACCGGAGTAGCAAAAATGGGTAGCAAAATTGTTGGATATGACTATGAAATTACTTACAAACCAGGATGGGAGAACTTAGCAGCAGATGCACTATCAAGAGTGTTAGGCAGCCCTAGTCTTCATGCTTAATTTACTCCACAATCTCCACTTTGGGATGAAATCAAAGCTGAGGCTGTTGAACATCCATGCATGAAAAGAAT
The DNA here is from genome assembly GCA_033220585.1 of Dipteronia sinensis. NCBI lineage: Eukaryota > Viridiplantae > Streptophyta > Magnoliopsida > Sapindales > Sapindaceae > Dipteronia > Dipteronia sinensis. Next base: position 36,936,754 of record CM065638.1, read on the forward strand.
TGGTAAACTGGCAACTGAAAAACTAGGTGTTCCTTACAAATGGAGAAATGGGCTGGTGTGCTATAAAAATCGAGTGGTGGTACCTTCAAATTCTCAAGTAATCAAGCAACTTTTGCGATAATTCCATGATTCCCAAATTGGCAGCCATTCGGGGGTGTTACGGACATACAAAAGGCTTGCACAACAATTCTATTGGCCGTCAATGTTTCGGGTAGTGCAGGACTATGTCTCTTTTTGTGATGTATGCCAACGAGTTAAATCTGAAACTCTGGCACTTGCAGGACTCTTACAATCATTGCCCATTCCATGTCAAGTATGGGACGACATTACAATGGATTTCAAAGAGGGGTTACCAACTTCCAACGTCAAGAATGCAATCATTGTGGTGGTAGATCGCTTGAGTAAATTAGCACATTTTTTGGCCTTAGCCCATCCGTTCACCGTAAAAATTGTAGCTGAAAAATTTGTTGACGGAGTAGTAAAACTTCACGGCATGCCCAAGTCCATCATTAATGATCGGGATCTAGTGTTTATTAGCCATTTTTGGCGAGAGTTCTTCAAGTTATTAGACACGCAATTGAAATGAGTTCATCATACCATCCGCAAACGGATGGGCAGTCCGAAGTAGTAAACAGATGTGTCAAACAATACCTTCACTGCTTTGTCTATCACCAACCACGAAAATGGTATAGTACCCACACAGTCACCCGCGCACTGACCTTGAGCTATCTCGGGTCAATTTCGGAATGGGTATCCTACCCGTGCAGTACCCGTGCACCGGGGATGGGTATACTCGGATTTCCCAAGTGTGCGGGTTGTGCGTGGGTCCCTAACCCGCGCAAGTACCCACGCACTAACTTTGTGTGTTCCCAGGTCTATTTTCTACATGGGTTGTGCACGTGTATCCTACCAGTGCAGTACCCGTGCACTGAGGGTATTTCTTCTCAGATTTGCATATGCGCGGGTAGTACGTGGGTACCATACCTGCACACATGGACCAGCGCACTAAGTCAGTTTTGCTTTGTCTTTTTGTAAACTTTTCCAAAATGACGTAGCTTCATTCTGACCTCATATATATATGTCATATTCTCTCCATTTCATGTAAAGGAGTTCAGATTGGTGTTTTAGTGAGAGAAATTTATTTTCTAGAGAGAGAGACTCCCAAGAAGCCAATTTTACTCAACCAAACTCATACCCATGTGCATCTACCCTCATTCTTGCATTTATTATTCATGGGTCTTCATGCTCTTCTTGACTAGGTAATTAACCATGGCTTAAATCTTCTTGTTTTATCTTTATGCTTTTGTTTACCTAGGGTTAGAAATTATTTGTTGATTAATTGCATGTTTCTTTGGTTTCACATGATTTGAGTATGTTTGTGATAGTGTTTGTTGGTTGAAATTGCATGTTCAATGATAGCTAGTATTTATGACTATTTTTCCCTCTAGCTAAATCTATTTGTTTTTTGCATTTAGACATTGATATATAGGATTTGTACTTAGTGTCATCATTTATTCTAGATAAGCATTTAGTGTAGCCTAGCATTAATTGCATGATAGAATATTGTCATATATTCACATAGGTTGCTTATTCTCTTCATTGATTGTTAAGCTTTATGACTAAGTTGATTAGTGTACAAGCTTGTTGGTCTAAAATCACTATTAAACGCCTGTTGGGTAGAGTGAAAGGGTTAGTGACCAAGTATTGTGTGACTTGAGGTCAACCTAGGTTGTAAACTTTCATTCAAATAGTGGATTTGATGACCGTGTGTGACTAGAAGGATAGCTTGTGAGTTTTTACCCTTTTGGGGTTTTCTCACGTAAAACAAATCCTTGTGTTTTTATTGTTTTCCGCATTCTATTTTGGATTGTTTAATTGCTAATATGGGGTAGCTTCATTAAAATTGACTAAGTCAAAAAGTTGGTAATAAATCAACAAAAACCTATTCACCCCCTTTCTAGGTTGTTAGACACACGCTTAGTATTATTTTCAACAAGGCTTTCATACAAAAAGCTCCAACATATACAAAGTTGAAATAATATGATTATTAATTACAAAGATATCAACTACGATATATATCAACACATACACAAATATAAAGAGATAGGGATAGAGAAATTAACACATGATTTTTACGTGGTAAAACCTCCTAAGAGGAAACATCCACGGGTTGATACCATAACCACCGGCCAACACATTTCACTAGAAAGATAAAAAGATACAATCTCTCAAGTGACCACTTCACGTAGAAATCTACCCTTCAAGCCTACACAATGAAAGAGATGTCATCTTGCTCAACTACCGGATCACCCCAATCCTAATCGAGACTTCCATGCACAAGTTTAAGATCTCCTCTCCAAACATGTGACTTCCAATGCTTAGCTATTCGGATCACCCCGATCCTACCCAAGACTTCCAATGCTTAACTATCCAAGTCACTCCGACTCTAGTCGAGACTTCCAATTGCACAAGTTGAAGATCCCCTCTCCAAACATGTGACTTCCAACCTTTTGCAAGGTAAATGATCTAAGTGAATGCAAATGATGCAAACACACACAACATAGTATATATGATCAATATATCCTATGGAAACTAGAATTGAATCAATATACACATACCATATGTATTCTAGTTTATAATCCTAAAAACAATGCAATTACACTCAATGATGCATGTACATATGAAATGTGTGGATTAGACACAAAACATGAAGAACTAGATATTTGTCATTTGTCATCAAAAGCACAAATCAATTATATATAGGACTTATAACATGAACAAACAACCTAGAGTATGTGAAACACCTAACACACACAAAAGACTAGATTATGTTCAATCATATAAAAAAAATGCTAGAATCAATTTGATAAAATCAAATATACAGCTCTAGCAAAATAATAGAGCTTAGATTCTCAAGATAATCAATTAAATTCAATCAAGTCCTAAATCATCAATCATATATGCTATTTCAATTAATCTTCAATTAAAAAGACCTAGCATATGAGAAGACTATCAATCAACAAAATCAAGTCAATAAACACACAATATAGTCCTAGCTTTGAAGCTAGCACAATACAACATCTCAAATATGTGAAAACATAGAATTAGAAAAATGTTAATCAATTAAAGCTCAAACTAGCTCTATTAGAGATCATTTCTCTAATCAATGATTACACATCAAACATACATATATATGAGAAGAAAACCCAAGGTTTTGTTTTCGTCCACCTTAAGGAGGGTCTCCATAAAGATTAATACCAAGGTTAACTTCCTAACGGATAGGATTTCTGAGGGGATTTCGGGATTGACCGACCCTAAGGCGGCAATTCTCAAGTTAAGCTCATGAGATCTGCACTCATAAGGTTTTGATTAAATTGGTTAATTAAAAACCTGACTAAATAAAAGATGGTTGAACGGTATTGAAATAAGAGTTATTCTGGTATATCATTTGATTGAGAAGGTCTCAATCCAACACGTAAGAACTTGATTGACCCTAAGGCGGCACTTCCTTGTGGTATGTTGGATTGTCGCAGCTTAGAAACACTTTTTAGGGTTGTTCTTGTTCATTAAACACTTTCATGCATCGTGTTTAATTCTATGCAGAACATTCGCACATGTTTTGAATGTATGACTGGATGAATCTTTATTTTATGTTTATTTCAGCCATGTCATCTGCACTCTTACAAATACTTTCCAATGACAAATTAACTGATGATAACTATACAAAATGGAAACATAATATTAATGCAATCTTGGTCACTAAGGGCCTGAAGTTTGTGCTTACGGAGGAATGTCCTCCAGCGCCTACTGCCAATGCCTCATAAACTGTTCGTGAGGCATATCAAAAGTGGGTCTCATCAGATGATAAAGCCCGAACATATCTATTAGCTAGTATGACAGACGTGCTTGTCACTAAGCACTAAGCAATGGGTATTGCATTTGAAATAATAGAGTCATTGCAGGCTATGTTCGGGCAGCCCTCTGAGCAAGAGTGACAAGAAGTTGTTCGTTCCGTAATGTTTGCTCGGATGAAAGAGGGGGCATCTGTTTGGGAACATGTCATGAATATGATGTCCTATTTCAATATGGCAGAGATCAATGGCGGGGCTATTGATGAACCCAGTTAGGTGAGCATCATACTGACGACTCTTCCGAAGAGTTTCGTTCAGTTCAAGGGTAACTTGAGATGAACAAGCTAAAGTTCAGTCTCACTCAGTTGCTCAATGAGCTCACTACTTTTGAGTCTTTAACTAAGGACATCAAAAGTAAGACCGGTGAGGTAAATGTTGCTGAACCATCTTCCTCTAGAAATAAAAAGAGGAAGAGGTCCGCTGGGAAGGCGAAAGGTAAGCCCAAGCCCAAGAAAGCCCAAGGCAAGAAGAAGGGCACCTTCACCAACCAAGGCAAAGGAAAATATTTCTATTGTGACAAGGTAGGACACTGGAAGAGGAATGGTCCTCCGTATCTAGAGGAGGTTACCAAGAAGAAGAAAATGAAAGGTAAATATGATTTACTTGTTCTTGAGTCTTGTTTAGTGGAAGATGATTCTTTACCCTGGATCGTTTATTCGGGGGCCACTAACCATGTTTGTTCTTCTAAGCAGTGGACTAATTCTTAAACACGGCTTAAGGACGGAGCCTTCTCAATGCGTGTTGGGTTAGGGGATCTCGTGTCAGCAATAGCAGTGGGTGTAGTTAGACTACATTTTGGAAATTATTTTATTGTTTTGAACAATGTATTTTTTATTCCTGGATTCACAAGAAATTTGATTTATGTTTCAAAGTTGTTAGAACAATTATATTATTTTTCTTTTAATAATAAGTCTGTTATTATTGTAAAGAATGGTTTAAATATATGTTCAGGATTATACGAAAACAATTTGTATGTTTTAAGGCCGTTAATATATACAACATTACTCAACGCTGAAATGTTTAAAGTTGAAAAACCAAAAACAAAATGATAAAAGATTTCTCTAGAAAACAAAACGTATCTGTGGCATTTAAGACTTGGCCAAATTAACCTTGGCAAGATAGATAGACTTGTTAAAAGCAGACCTTTAAATGAGTTAAAGATTGGTACTTTACCTATCTGTGAATCCTGTCTGGTAGGTAAAATGACCAAGAGACCTTTTACTGGAAAATGGCTTAGAGCTAAAGAACCACTAGAGCTTATACATTCAGACGTCTGTGAACCGATGAATGTTGAAGAAAGGGATGGCTATGAGTATTATGTCACCTTTATAGATGACTACACTAGATATGGATATGTCTACCTAATGCAACAGAAGTCGGAAACTTTTGAAAAATTCAAAGAGTTCCGAGCTGAAGTTGAGAATCAATTAGGAGAGACTATCAAGTCTCTACGATAGGATTGTGGAGGTGAGTACCTTGACCAAGAGTTTGAAGACTTTATGGTCGAGCATGGGATAGTGTCCCAACTCACAACTCCTGGAACACCACAACAGAATGGTGTCACGGGGAGGAGAAATAGAACCCTTATGGAAATTGTGAGATCTATGATTAGTTTTTCATCATTACCTAATTCCTTTTAGGGATATGCGTTACAAAATACGGCGTAAATTTTGAATGTAGTGCGATCCAAATCTGTTCCTAAGACTTCCTTAGAGTTGTGGAATGGCCGTAAAGATAGTTTGCGACATTTCCACATATGGGGGTGTCCAGCACATGTGCTGAAGAACATAAGTGGAAAGCTGGGCCCCTAAGTTTGGGTCTGCTTGTTTGTAGGATATTCCAAGGAGACCAGAGGTGGATACTTCTGTAGTCCTTTAGAGAACAAAGTGTTTGTATCGACAAATGCAACGTTTCTTGAGGATAGCTATATTAGTGATCATCAACCTCGTAGTAAGATTGTATCGAATGAAATGGAGCCTGGTACGAGCAATGCTCAATCAACAAGAGTTGTTGATCCATTGACATCTGAGAGTCATATGATTCCTAGTCAGGACACACTACCACATAGACATAATGGGAGGGTTGTACGATAACCTGAACACTATTTGGGTATAGGTGTTGTCTCTACTAATAGTGTGGATGATCCATTGACATTTAAGAATGCAATGGAAGATCCTGACAAAGAGGAATGGCTTAAAGCCATGAATCTCGAGATGGAGTCTATGTACTGTAACTCAGTCTGGTAACTTATAGACTTACCAGATGGGGTAAAACCCATAGGATGTAAGTGGATCTACAACAGAGAGAGAAATGAGTAGATGGAAAGGTAGAGACCTTCAAGGCAAGGCTAGTGGCCAAGGGTTATATCCAGAAAGAGGGGTCGATTATAAAAGACTTTCTCGCTAGTAGCCATGTTTAAGTCTATTCGGATTCTCTTATCCATTGCTGCCTATTTCGATTACGAAATTTGGCAAATGGATGTCAAGACTGCATTCTTGAATGACAATCTTGATGAGAGCATCTACATGATGCAACCATAGGGATTCGTATCTCCAGATTAAAAGCAAAAGGTTTGCAAGTTGCAAAGGTCCATTTATGGACTGAAGCAAGCATCTAGATCTTGGAACATAAGGTTTGATGATGTGATCAAAACCTATGGCTTCGAGCAAAATGTTGATGAGCCTTGTGTCTACAAGCGCATCGTTGACAAGAAAATAGTTTTTTTAGTCCTATACGTAGATGATATCCTACTCATTGGGAATGATGTAGGGGTATTATCGGAAGTAAAGGGCTGGTTGGCTAGCCAATTCTAAATGAAAGATTTGGGAGAGGCGAGTTATGTTCTAGGGATCCAACTCTTAAGGGATCGTAAGAACAAACTCCTAGCATTGTCTCAGGCATTGTATATAGACAAGATTCTTATGCTATTTTTGATGCAGAACTCTAAGAAAGGTAATTTACCTTCCAGACATGGAGTTCACTTGTCTAAGGAACAGTGTCATAAGACACCTCAAGAAGTTAAGGATATGAGACGTGTTCCCTATGTGTCTACAGTAGGCAGTCTCATTTATGCTATGTTATGCACAAGACCTGACATTTGCTTCACAATAGGAGTAGCCAGTAGGTACCATTCCAACCCAGGATTGGATCACTAGGTTGATGTCAAGACTATTCTTAAGTATCTTCGGAGAACGAGAAACTATATGCCAGTATATTCTGGACATGATTTGCTCCCTTTAGGATATACATATTCTGATTTTCAGTCTGACAGGGATTCTAGGAAATCCACGTCTGGATCAGTATTTACCCTTGGTGGTGGAGCCATTGTGTGGAGGAGTGTGAAACAAACCTGTATTACTAACTCCACCATGGTAGCCGAATATGTAGTCGCTTGTGAAGCTGCTAAAGAGGTTGTTTGGCTCCGTAAGTTCTTGAGTGATCTGGAGGTTGTTCCAGATCTAGATAAGCCCAATAGACTTTATTATGATAATAGTGGTGCTGTGGCTAATTCCAAAAAACCAAGAAGCCACAGGAGATGGAAGCATATAGAGAGAAAGTATCATCTCATTAGAGAGATAATGCATAGAGGAGATGTGACCGTCACCAAGATAGCATCACAGGATAATCATGCTGATCCATTTATGAAGACCTTATCGGCTAAAGTGTTTGAAGGTCACCTAGAAGGTCAAAGGTTATGAGACATGACTCACATGCTTTAGTGCAAGCGGGAGATTGTTGGGTTCTTTTTGCCATAAAGCTTGTAATTTGTAAATGTGATTTGAACATAAATAAAAGAAGTAGTATATTTATTCATTTTGTGTCATACTTTATATATAACTGCACTTAACATCCAAGATTACCAAATGTAATTTTAAACTGAGTATATGAGTGTCATATACAGGTGGATTCAGTTTGAAACAAGCAATCTAAAGAGTCCGTAGATAACAAATAAAGTTGTGTACTTTATTTGTGGTTAATCTACAGCTGTGGTCCATTCTGTAATATACGGTAATCTTATCCCGGATCATTCATATGGTGATATGAGAATGGAGGCACCTTGTATTATTAGATCATAAAGGACTGAGCCACGATTTATATGAATCTCTCACCAAGACCCGTTTACGCTGAGATTCATATATATCGACAAATGATAGCTATATGTGGGTGATCTTAATCCTGAGTGTCTTATCGACTCCTTCAGGTTAGGTCGTAGTCTTTGAAGTACCATGGGTGAGGTCGGAGTTGCATTCCCGATCTATATGCTCCGTATGTTAGGATTGCGGTTTGGCTTGTGGCTGGGAAGGTTTGTACACAATAGTGGAATCCACTCGTTCTTGTGAGAAGTAGATAGTAGTTCCCTTAAGGGTTGATTTGGGGCTTAAACAATATGAGCGCTCTCCTAATTCCGTGAGGAATTTAGGATTTATTGTTCATTTGAGAATCAATGGTACTTAACGGAAATATGTAATTAGAGGGGTATAACGGACATTATGACCCTGCTCTAATTATGAACTACATATTGAGGATCATGCCATATGTAATAGCTATATCGATGGACACCGAGAGTTATTGGATTGTGTAAAAACATCTACAGTTGAGAGAGTGCATCTTCGGGTTTTAAGTGAAATAACACCGAAGTTAATAATCATGAAATATTAATTAAAGAGTTTAATTAATTATTTCTAAGGATTATTGGAGCTCAAAATACTATGGGTCCATTACGTCCCCTTGCTAGCCTGATCGATTTAGGTAACAAATGTCACGGTTAATTAATTGGATTGTCCAATTAATTATGTTACGAAAGTGACACGTGTTTAATCGGGAATTAGTTGAATAATGAGATTATTTAATTAATGGAAAATACTAATTATGTTAATTAGTTAATTAAATAATTACATTATTTAATTATGTAATTAATCATTATTGGAGGATGTTCTTTGATATTTAATTTTGAAAGATAAGACTAATGTGATTATTTATTTTTTATTAAATATTGAATTTGAATTTAAAAGTTTAAATTCAAACTTTATTAATATCTATTAAAAGATATCATATATCTTTTAAAAGAATTTAATAAAATTTAAATCAGTTTAAATATATATATATATATATATATATATATATTAGGTAACTGATAAGTGTGCAACATAAGAATACGATCAAAAATTGTTTTGAGCGTAAAAAGAACCAGAAAAGAAATGAAAAAAGAAAGCGTTCTTAATTTTTTTCATCGGGCAGAAAAAGTTTCTCCCTTTTCTCTTCTACCTTCAGAAGTTTCTGAGTTCTGTGACGCGCCCACACGCCGTTACCAGTCCCGGGAGATAGCGAGGATGATCATATTGGTTCAGATCAGGAGCAGATCGAATTAAAGCGAATGAGCCCCCAACGCAGGTATGAAGAAAAGTGTTTTTTCCTTCTTTCCTTAATATCATATTTTACTGTACATAATAGGTTTATGTTTTCGATCACTTTATAATTTTTTTTTAAAAAAAACCCTTCGGCTGCACGATCGGTAAAACCAGGGCACCAACAAAAACTTTCCTATCAATTGTGTTTATGGAAAACAATACAGAGTTAAGTTCTCCACAACTACTCATAGGACAAAGGGCACATTGGATTACATCCATTTAGATCTTTGGGGTCATGCTCCTGCTGAGTCAAAAGGTGGTTCCAGGTATATTCTAACATTTAATGATGATTTTTCTAGACGTGTTTGGGTGTATATCTTGCAAAAGAAAAATGATGTTTTTTTTCTAGATTCAAGAAGTGGAAAGTTCTTGTTGAAAATCATACATAAAAAAAGTAAAACGCCTTAGAATTGATAATGGTTTGGAATTTTGGGTGAATCAATTTAATGAGTTCTGCGAGAATGAAGGGATAGTGAGACACGCAATATCAGAAAAATGGCACAGCAAAATGGAGTAGCATAACGTATGAATAGAACTCTATAGGGAAAAGCATGTTGCTTGCTTTCAAATTCTGGTTTGGAAAAAAAATTTGGGCTGAAGCTGTTAACTATGCATGCTATTTGGTGAATAGATCTCCATTAACTTCAATTGAATTGAAGACTCCTATTGAGGTATAGTCTGATACTCTTGCTAATTATTCTGATTTAAAAATATTTGGTTGTCCTGTATATGCTCATGTAAGTAATAGTAAACTTTAACATAGTGGTGTAAATATGGGCCGGGCCTGGAGAACCCGGTACGGCCCTCATGCTTGGCACGTGCCGGGTCATGGTTCCAGGCACGGCATGCTGATCCCATGCAGAATAGCGTGCCAGGCCCAACAGTCGGCACGCCGAATGTTTTTTTTAATTCAAACGGCTAGTTTTAAAAAAAAAACCAACTGTTGGCTGACGTCAGCCAACGGTTGATTTTTTTAAAGACCTGCCAAAATTGCATTTTGCCCCCTTAACTCTTATCTTTTATATTTTTACCCGATTTTCTAATTTTCCTATAAATACTCCCACATATTCCACTTTTCATTCACTTTCTCTAATTCTCTCAATCTCTCCATTCTCAAACTCTCTACACAATTTCAATTTTTCATAATTTCATTCTTACTCTCTCTTCTCTACTACACTACTAATATACTATTATAATACTTTATTAGTAATTTACTATTATCTAACTATTATTCTCTAATCTCTCCACCAAGACACAAAAGTTCAAAGGTACATTTTTCTTTAAGTGTTATTATTTAATTTTATATTTTAAATTTAATATGTTTGTTTAGTTAGTAAATTTATCATTTTATATTTATACTTTAGTTATTAATTTTATTTAGTTAGTAAATTTATCATTTTTATGTGTAGGGGTTAATTTTAATTTTTGTTTTTAGTTAATTAAGCATTTTATGTCTCGTAGTTAATTTTAATATTTTTTGTTAGCAAATTAAGCATTTTTATGTGTAGAAGTTAATTTTAATTTTTTTTGTTAGTAAATTAAGCATTTTATGTGTAGGAGTTAATTTTAATAATTTGTAGTAAAATAATCATTTTTTATGTGTAGGAGTTAATTTCAATATTTTTTGTTAGTAAAATAATCATTTTATGTGTAGGAGTTAATTTTAATATTTTTTTTGTTAGTAAAATAATCATTTTTATATGTAGGAATTAATTTTAATATTTGTTTTCTTAGTAAATTAAGCATTTTATGTATATGAGTTAATTTTAATATTTTTTTGTTAGTAAAATAATCATTTTTATGTGTAGGAGTTAATTTTAATATTTTTTTAGTAGTAAAATAATCATTTTTATGTGTAGGAGTTAATTTTAATATTTTTTGTTAGTAAATTAAGCATTTTATGTGTAAGAGTTAATTTTAATATTTTTTGTTAGTAAAATAATCATTTTTATGTGTAGGACTTAATTTTAATATTTTCAGGAGTTAATTTTAATATTTCTTTTGTTAGTAAATTAAACATTTTATGTGTAGGAGTTAATTTTAATATATTTTGTTAGTAAATTAATCATTTTTATGTGTAGGAGTTAATTTTAATATTTTTTGTTTGTAAAATAATCATTTTATGTGTAGGAGTTAACTTTAATATTTTTTGTTAGTAAAATAATCATTTTTTATGTGTACGAGTTAATTTTAATATTATTTGTTAGTTAATTCATCATTTTATGTCTATTATTTATTAATGACTAATGAGTTAATATTTGTTTTTTCTAGGAAATGGATCATAACCTTCCTTGTTTTCCAGACGGTCTGAACATGCTGAACGATGATTTTGATCTTTCCGGACCGGCGGAAACCGTAGCGGGACATTCTGGTTCCGGTGCTACACCGACATCACATACCAAATCTAAGAGGTTAACATCAGACGTATGATAGTGTTTTGACGTAGTAGAAATGACACCCCCAGACTGTATGGTCGGCCCCATAGCTAAATGTAAGTTTTATCCTAAGAACTATACCACTAGTAGGGGTGGAACCGGTCATCTGAGAAGGCATATGCTAAAATGCATGCTTGCACACGGACATGTAGACACTACAACCCAGACACAACTACAACGACACCCAGACGGGTCTGTTACAACGTGGCATTACGACACCGCGCATGCTAGAGAATTCTTGGCACGGTACATTGCACAAACTGATCAACCTAATAATTTTGGTGATTGTGTTTTTTTTTCAAAAATTTATCACATCCGCATTCAACCCCCGAATGCAAATTGTTTCTAGAACCACCACTATGAACGATTTGATAAGAATGTTTAAAACCCAATGAGATGACTTAACGGCTGAATTACAGCATCTAACTGTCTCTATTGCATTAACTTCCGATATTTGGAACGCATGTTCCAAACAGGACTATTTATGTGTCACAGGACACTATTTAGACTCTGAATGTAGGATACAAAAAAAATCTTGGTTTTCGTCCTATGGATTTTGCACATAGCGAAGAAAATATTTTTGCTTTCATTATTTCTATTTTAGAAACTTATGAAATAACTCATCGCATCATCTCTATCATATTAGATAATGCATCGGCAAATACTAGGTCTATTACATTGTTTACTGAAAGAAACATCCCGCAAGCTGGGGGTTATTTCTTCCATCAACGTTGTGCATGTCATATCATAAATTTAGTTGTACAGTCTGGTTTGAAGGAAGTAAGAAATCGTATAGAACGCATCAGAGATGCCGTTTCTTGGATCGGTAGCTCTAATCCAATATTTCAAGAATTTGGCAGACACTGTACATTAAACGGTCTACGACCCCGACGATTCCAAACCGATATGCCGGTAAGGTTGAACTCTACTTACTTAATGATGAAAAATTGTTTGGAATATGATACAACTATTGCAAGTTTTTACAACACGAAATTGGCCAAAAGTGGTCGTCCACCTGCTCAATCACTGACACCAGACGATTGGTATGTGGCAAGGATTTTTGTTGAATTTTTAAAGGTTTTTTACAATGTCGATGTAACTCTTTTCAGGGTCTATTACCCCACATGTTCTCAAGCAATCCATCAGATTGTGGAAATGTCTGACCTGTTAAACACTTATAGGGAAGATGACATGTTTGGCCCTGCAGTTGTTGCCATAGAGACCAAGTTTAAAAAATACTGGTCTGAAATACCTTTCCTTTATGCCTTAGGTGTTATAGTAGATCCTAGAATTAAATTTCTGGTTTAGAATTTTTTCTTGAGTTTATTGGTAATAAATTGTCAGTAGATTATTCCGATCAGATTACTGACATTCGAAACAAGTTGTTCGAAGTTTTTAGTATTTATAAGCGCAGGTTTGGCACACCAGAACCAGACACAGAGTCGTTGCCGACAAGTTGGAGCATTCTCAAACTTCGGAAAAAAGACAAATCAGCAAGTTCTTCTTCTTTAACTGCACGATCTGCTGCATCTTCTGGTGCCAAACTGAATAGGTTTCTTGAAGCACAGTTCGATGCCGAAGAAAACACAAAGAATTTTGATCTGTTGTTATGGTGGAAGACATATAGGTACAGGTATCCGGTCCTATCACACCAAGCACGTGACATACTGGTTATCCCTGTGTCCACTGTGTCTTCAGAACAGACATTCAGCACAAGTGGATGAATTATTGAACCAAAAAGAAGTTGTTTGACTCTAAAGATGGTGGAGGGATTAATATGCGTTCGGGATTGGGAGCGTGCTCGAAAGAGGATGCAAAATGAAATGGTAGAGGAACAATTTATTCAAAATTTCTCCAATTTATATGTCGATGAGGGTTCCGGCAGTAACCAGGCACATAACTAGGTTGTACATGTACATTTACTTGTAATACGATTGCACTATTTTTCCCTTTCCATGTTTTTATCCCACTGAGTTTTCTTGGTAAGCTTTTAAATGAGGCAATCAAGTAAATATGTAATACTGAAAGTCTGAAATAAATAAAGAATTCTTCATTTTATATTTTTATCTACTTTTATTTTCTTTTATCTTTTATCTTTATTTATTCTTTGAATTAATTCATTAAATAAAATAATAAATGTATCTATAATCTATTATAAACATTTTTTTATTATACTAAAATAATAATTAAGATAAACAAATTACAATTAGAAATACATAAGTTGAATTGTTAAAACAATATAATAGTTATGACAATGAAATTAAATTATGTAAAAAAAAATTGAAATGGGCATGGGCCGACCCCTTTGGCCCGCCGAGTTAGACCCACGGATCGGAACGGCACGGCACGAGGGGGTCGTGCCGGCGTGTCATGCCGGGCCCCCGTTTAGGAAAGTGGGCCGGTGGGCTGTGCTGAAATAGGCCGGCAACATAGGGCTATAAAATGTGTATTTCTAGGATTTGATACTGGGGGTGAAAAGTTATCGTTTGTATTGTGTTGAACCCGAGTTGGAAAAATTTATAATTAGCAGAGATGTGAAATTCGATGAATTTGCCATGTTGCATGAGAAAAAAGAGTTTGTAGTAGCAAATACAGATCATGGTATTAGTAAGCAGGTGGAGTTCGAAGTTGAAGATTTTGATGAAGTGCAAGATGACACTCTAGTTCAGCCAACTCAGAGTGATGTCCATGACGCTATTGATAAAGTGCAAGATGACGCTATTGATAATACAGAAAAAGAAAATCAGCAATACAGTATAGCCATAGGGAGGGAAAGAAGATAAATTAGGACACCTCAACGGTATGGATATGCAGATTTAGTTTCTTTTGCATTGAATGTTGCAAAAACTATTGAAATTCAGGAACCCTCTACTTATCGGGAAGCTGTCAGTGGTATTGAATCTTCTCCATGGGCTATTGCAATGAGTGAAGAAATTGAATCCCTTCACAAGAATCATACTTGAGAATTGGTGAAACCGCCTAAGGGCCAGGAGATTATTGGCTGCAAATGGGTCTTCTAGAAAAAAGAAGGAATCTCAGAGGTTGAAGCTACTAGGTTCAAAGCACATTTAGTTGCGAAGGGTTACAGTCAAACAGAGGGTGTAGACTTTAATGAAGTTTTTTCACAGATTGTAAAACATAGTTCTATTCGCGTGTTGCTTACCATGGTTGCAATTTTTGACATGGAATTAGAACAACTTGATGTAAAAATGGCTTTTCTTCATGGTGAGCTTAAGAAAAAAAATTTATGCATCAACCGGAGGAGTTTGTTGTTCAAAAAAAAAAGATCATGTCTGTTTGTTGAAAAACCATTATATTGTTTGAAGCAGTCTCCTCGGCAATGGTACAAGTGGTTTAATACCTTTATGGTTGGTCATGGTTACTCACGAATGATTATGACAGTTGTGTGTATCATATAAAACTCTCAGATGGTTTTTTTATTTATTTATTTACTACTGTATGTTGATGACATGCTGATTGTTGTGAAAAATAAAAGTGAGATTAATAAATTGAAATCTTAGCTTAGGGGTGAATTTGAGATGAAAGATTTGGGTGTTGCAAAGAAAATTTTGCCTTTGAAAATTCACAAGGAAAGAAAAGGGGCAAGTTATTTTTGTCGTAGAAAAATTATATAGAAAAAATTCTTGAACGCTTTGGTATGAAAGATTCTAAACCTATAACTACACCATTAGCTACACATTTTAAACTTTCATCAGCTTTGTCACCAAAGTCTAAGGATGAAGAGGAGAAAATGTCTCGAGTTCCATATGCTAGTGTTGTTAGGAGTAACCTTATTTGATATAGTTTCCTATTTTGTCTCTACCTATATTATAAATATGTGGTTATATGATCTTTTAGGAAATCCCTAGTTTAGTCTCTTTAGCATGTTATTTTAGAGAGCTTGTTTAAGATATATATGGTTCTCATTAATAGTTGCCATCTAGAGATCATTTAGTGAAATTGTTCACAAAGATCTTTTACATGATGCATGAACTATTTCTTGTACTTATTTGATTGATGAGTGGCATCTTTGAAAAATATGAGCTTCACATTCTTTGAGAGCTACTATCTTGAGAAGTAATGATCTTAAGTAAATCTATTTGTATTGCTTTTATATCATAGGCTGTTAAGCCTTAAAACTTGATTTTTAAAAGTGCACATATTGCTTCTCTTATATGTCTTGTTTGAGTGAGTTGAGTTTCAAAATATGTATGTTATGGATGCACCTAGTAGTCTTTTGACTAGTACATGAAAGATGACCTATGGTTAGTATCCATTTTGCTTCGGCAACAACATAGAATTCAACGAGCACCTTCCTGAAAAGGGTTACACATGTTGGTTGTGCAGCAGCCTAATACAAGAAAGGGCTACACCAATATGATGATTGAAAGCCGTCATGAAGCAGTAAAAATAAAATAAAATAAGTGATGAAAAGAATCAATGAAAAAAATATTTGATTAAAGCTTCAAAAACTGAAAGGAGTATAGTTGAAAATTGTGATTGCACATGCATACACACGCTCATATGTTGAAATCTATTCTCTTATAGCAAAAATTTCGAATAGTGATCGGTTTGACCTTGAATGGAAAAGCTTAAGATGAATAGATGTTGATCTAGTTTGCTTGTTGATGATCCAATTACTCCTTTACATATGCTTTAACCAAATACACAGACACACACACACACACACACACACACACACACACACACACACACACACACACACACACACACACACACTTGTTTTGCTTTTAAGTGTACTTGATTTGCTAGCAGTTTTAGAAGAATTATGAGAGTGATTGAAAATCTTGATGTATCTCTCTTTGTTTGTGGAGCTTATTTTGTTGAATTTCTTTAAAATTCCTTGAATGTGATTGTACGTTTGGATATCATTGTGAACAATATCCTATCTTGATATTAGATAGAGCATTTATTTAAGGGGAGCATTGTACATTAAACTTTGTTCTCTTTTATGATATGTTCAAATGATTTGTTTTGGTTGACATTAGCATATTGTTTGTTTAAAATATTGGATCTTGATAATGCTTGATACTTATATCATATTCCTTATGTTAACAGCCATTTTTGGCAGGGGTCCAAAGAAAAAATTTCCACCAAGTTACCACCTGGTAAGGGGCCTTTCCCAGCTCCCAGGCACCCGGAAGCGTCGACATCGCAACCTAGGGAAAACCAGTACCTGATAAGGCAAGAACCGCAGCTACCTCGACTACCTGTCTGCCTAGATAAAACGCCAGAACTACAAGCTTGACTGAGCATGTACCATGCCGTGTCATAGCTTCTGATACCAAGTGGAGATCGGTACCGCGATACCGCATGTCCAGCACATCGCAAGTACCCAGCATCTCTTATCTAACACCTAGGTACCATAGACATCTACCCGGTACCCAAGTACCTCGACGTCAAACCAGAATTCAATAGAGATAAATGTCCTACTAGCCAAACATGACAAATGTTACAATGAGAATACCAGCACACCTTCGAGAATAGACTTCATGCCCAGCTAAAGAAGACTGGTCCATCGGCGTATCACTCAATCGAGATACAGAGAAGAACAAGCGCGGCACCAGTAAAGTACAGAATAGAACAAGGGCCACATCAGGAAAGTCAGACCGGTACATCGATGTACCTAAACATCGTGATATAGAATCGATATCTTTCTCCAAGCAATGTAGGAAAGGAAATTTAACTCCTTCGTCATTTAAAAGCACAATAAATGAAACCAAACGGTCAACTAAATCAGAGTTTAAATACAACAGTGATTAGAGGGATCAAATCCCATGCCTTTAGCCTCACTCAACGTCTTTCAATGCCTAAAGAAGGACTCCAAATAATCCTCATTAATACGACCGGATTCTGAGGGATATTGGGTGTCTATAAGTACGGTCGTGGAGGACGAAGAGTGGGGGGGATTTTTTTGGATATCTTTTTCCAGAAGCTTTCTTTAGAGTTTTCTGAAGTCAGTAAGAGGTTCAGAACCATTACTGAGAAGATTTTAGCCACTTATCAACACGAACGTTTTTGCCATCACCACCTTGTGTAGAGAGAAAAAAGAGTGACAATTTTGTACTGTTATCAAAACCATTCTTCTTGTAAACAATCCGTTGATCAATAAAATAGTACTATCCGCATTATCTCCACATATACCAATCTCTTATAAGATTTCCCTTGTTCAAAGCTCGATCTCCTATTATCTTGTAAGGGAAATCACGGTACCGAAGGTACCTACCCCAGCTGCCACCTACCAATAGCGGTCGAGGGTGTTAATCAAAATTCTACTCCTTGAGTGAATTTTCCCCGTTAACACCTTATTTTGCATTGTGATTCATTATTTCATTATATGCCTTTATATTTTTTTTTGGTCATTAACTAGTTTTGTTATTTCCACTCAAGTTTGTTTTTGTGTTAGTTTCTCTTCTACTCAAGCTATGGGAATATCTAAATCAACCGGACTTGGTAACCCTCCTAAACCCATAGAAAAATTAAAATCTACCTCATTACCTTCTAAAAAATCCAAGACCAATAGATTGAATCCATTAGGTGTGATGAGGACTAAAAAGCTTATTCTTGAAAGAGGTGTAGATTTATATGATTACAGAGGTTCTCATGTTCATCAAATCATTATTGATAGGCATCGGGGTTCATGGATTAATATGATTGATGTTGTTAATGATAGTATGGTTAGAGAATTCTATCATGAGTATAAGCATAGCACCACCCTTGAAAATGCCTTGGTGAACATAAAAGGTGTTGTCTTTAGAGTTTGCTTAGAAAATATCAAGAAGTTTCTTAGGCTTCCCACTAACATTTCATCGGACTTCCTTGATGTTGAAAATGTGGAGCATCTTAATGACATGGGGAGAACTCTTTGTGAAGACAATGATTTTGAGTGGGTAAGCGTATTTTCATTTGTCAAAATGAGTTGACCAAAGTGAGTGCCTTTTGGCATCTTTTTATTTGTGCAAACCTTTTACCTTCATCAAATGCAACTGAATTGAACAAGGAGAAGGGCAAGATTGTTTATGCATTGGTGACTTACAAGCCCATAAACCTTAGAGAGATCTTAATGGAACATATAGAAAGCTCGGCTTGTACAACTAGGTTGGACAAAAAGCTAGCTTTTCCGGGGTTATCACTCACTTGTGTATGGTTTTTGATGTTGAAAATCTTGAGGGAGATGTGCTTTTACAACCATTGGAGAATTTTAGTGATAAACATGTGGCATTTATATCATACAAGCATAAGGGTGGATCTAATGATACTTTTAGGATTTTTGGTGATATTCAAGAATCAAGCAATGTATCAAGCACAAGTTATCTTCCGGATTGGGCCATACAAATGCAATAGGAGCTTGTGGAATCAAGGAAGAAGATAGAGGATATAAATAGGAAGGTGGTTCAACGAGATACAAAGATTAAGGGCTTGTAAGAAAGCATTTTGTTACCCTGAAAATCCTATGGGGACTTTCGGGAAACCACTTGACCGCGGCCTACAGGTGCACTGTGGTTGGAGCGGACCCGAGTAGGGCTTGGCCTAACCGGGCATCGGGTTCTACCGGGTCTGGCTACTAGGGATCGATGCCGAGGTTCAGGGCAAGTCCTGAAGGATGGGGGATGAATAATAAAGGGAGAGTGGGATTATGAATATGCCAATTTTATTAACTCATTTAAGTGAATTACATCTTGTGGTGCCATTAAGCATACAAAAGGTTAAGTATCATGGATAATGTGGAGCCTCCAATGGTAGGGGTAGTAGTCAAGTAGGAGAAACAATATAGAGCTTTGCATAGAAAGGTAGCCAAGTAGGATTTTTTTTTCTCTCTAAGTTTCTCTTTCCCTACCTTTTCTCCCCCACATCCCCCCCCCCCCCCTTCTCCCTCCCCTCATTCTCTTCTTGAGTTGGGGTATTTATAGAGTGTCAAGGATGTGGTAGGTAAGGAGGATTCTCTTATGTGGGAGTCCTTGGCATGATCCCCACAGCTCCTTTGTTTTAGCCCCACCATGGCACACGCCCCGGAGGGTCAGGATTTCTCCAGCGGGCCCTAGGGCTGACTTGGTGGTGGAGTAGGTAGGTGAGAGACCTCTTTTTTAGGCGGGATAACCATTAGGAGATCTCCACCATACGTTTGCATCGGGCAAGGGACACACGCGCCTTGGTCGGCTGGGATGGTTCCACATATGCCCTAATGTCCACGTAGGTGCTTCGTATGCAGTTATGTGTCGCTTTCCCCGATTCTGGTTGGCTGGGGGTGCTTGAGCTGGCTTGATGAGTTGATTTCACAGTTGGAGCTTGCTGGGGGGACAGTGCCAGTGTCTGTCACATTGCCACTATCAGGAGTTTCTTCCCATTGTTTCTGCTTTCTGCCTAGGTGCTTTTTCCATACTTTCTGTCTGCCGAAACTCAGGTTCCCTCTTTGGTGATGGTTGTGATTAACCTTTTGTGGGGCTGAACTAGACCACCATCCCGCCATTGGCACTGTTCGATGTAGCGCGACTGGGACCGTTGATTCCTTATATTTCACTTCCATTGTCAACTGGGCAAAATTAATGCCCACCTACCCTCTATTCCCTGCTGGGTTTCTTGCTTGTTTGAGCTAGTCATTTTGCTTGGTGGGGGTTCTAAATTGTTCTTGATTATCTAGGGCTCCCTTATCTTCTCAGGAGGCTTTGGGGAGCTCAGGTACCTTGGCTCTGGTTTGACCTGGTGGACCAAGACATTTTGTTGTGGCCACTACCCCTGGTTGTGCCAGGTACCCCGGTGCTTCTCAGAAGTCAAAACTGGGGGATAGAGCGAGGTTGTGCATGATTCGGCAGTTACGGTACCAGAGGCAGTCTTAGTTGTATCAGGATATGGGCAAATTTGGACAGACCGAGGAAACCTGTCTCTGCTCCTGCTCTACCGTGGTATGCTAGGTGAAGTGCTCCCTTGATTCTATCCTAGGTCATTTTTTGCTGTTAACAGTAGTCCCTATGCCTTGAATGATTTAGGATGCATTCGAAGCGTTGGAGGCTTAGTGTGGTAGCCACACGGAGGACTTACCTCGGCTCAATTTCCTTCCCCCCCCTGATTCCCTTTTATTGTCATAGGGAGACCGAGGAGGAAGTCGCAATAAATGCCACAGTAACCGTTGTGTAGTGAGACGTGAAACTCGCGGCGCGTGGTGGCATAATGTATACACGCCATCAGTCCTATTCGCCAAGTGCCGAGCAAGGGCGAGGCCTTTGGTCAGAAGCCTATTTGCGCTACCATCACACATCCAATCAAGGTAATTCTTTGAAGTGATCTCCTCTGTCTATATCCTTTGACGACCTAGATCGATCTGTTAGTTGTGTTACTTCTTTCTCTATAAGTAGGGCCACTGTATCACTCCTCCTACCATTTTCTCACTTCACAGACATTTTGAATTTTCTCTTCTTTGAGGATTTTCCTTTTTTCTTCAGTTTGCCACTTCTACTTCTTTGCTTCTTCTATAACTGCACATCTCCCCTCATGTCTTTTACCATGTCTAATGAATTGAATGAAAAGGAGGTCCATGATCACCCTACTGACCTAAGTTCACCAGAGGATTCCCTTCCCCCCTCTTTACAGGAGAAAAAGGAAGGACCATGATGATGAGAGAGGCGCGATCAGAACAGCGGCCGTCTGGTCGGAATACTTATGTCAGGACTGGTTTCACCAATACCTTGGATTCTTCTATCTCTATTTCAAAGAGGGAATCTGGCGGTATTGGGGATCAGGTTGAGAGGGACAACCTCGACCGGTGAAGATGAGGTGGACTTGGTTTCGGTGGTGACAGGGCCGACATTGTCCATGCAGGAGGGTTTGGCTATATCCCTAATTCCACGGTGACTAAAAAGACCATGGTTATAGTCCACCATGTGTATGGAGTTCTTTCAGGCATCCTTCTTTCGCTTCCATCCAAGGGTAAAGACGCCTACACACCTTTTGAGGGTCTGCTTCCTATCCATCTGTCTTCATTTGGCTGCGGTCTCCAGCTCCCACTCTACCCCACTCTGTGCTGAGCTCTACATGTTTTCCAACTTGCCTCTATGCAGTTAACCCCCAGTTCTTAGCGCAGCCTAATCGGCTTCTTGGTAATGTGGAGGGAAGCTTGTGGGAAGGAACTGGACCTTAAGAAGCCGGGTCACAAGGAACTGTGGTATCTCTTCTAGGTCTCTCCATGGACTCCTGGCTCAAAGGGGTTTTTCTACCTAAATTGTTCTAACGACATGGGGTTCACGGTGCCCAATACTAAAAAGGACGGTGACTGGAAGAGTGAGTGGATTGTGTTAGAGGTAGATTTGGGCCAGGACGTCTTCATCGGGGGGGGAGCACCGGGTCCCTACCCACTTTATTGGCAAGTCGGATTGGGACAAGGAGATTGTCAGAACCATTTTCGAGGAGTCCAAGAAGGTCTTCCAATGCATTAAAGACAAGAAGTACGACCTTCTGGACCATGGTGGTGACCCCTTCAATCAATCAATCCACCTAGTCCTGAAAGTGTCTGCCTCTATTCCCGATATGCCCTCTTCTCGCTCATTTGTCCAGTTGTTTTGCTTCTCTTGGTTTCTTGCTCATGCATATTCGTCTCTTCGATCTTGCCGAACCTTAGTTTCTTACGCAGGTATTCAATCGAGTGAGGATGCTCATCTTGCTCCTACTGCTTCCAGTGGCGGGGATGCCCAGGTGATAACCCATCCTCGCTCCCTTAAGTTAAAGGAGGTCAAGAAGGAGGAGGGGGCGAATCGACCGCTAATCCCAGCTGGTATTCCCAATTTTACTCAATCCTTGCTTCAGTCCGGCTCTTCTAGTGTTTTTGAGCTTGAGGCCCGATTGGGGTGCGATCGTGGTAAACCTGGTCTTCTTGTTTCTCATTCCCCCGCTGGTGCTTCTGGTTCTACCTTCTCTAAGACAGCCTCTAGTTCTGATCGCTCCAGCAAAACCACAGTTGATAAGGGCAAGGGGATTCTTAAAGCTAGCAAGGCATAGGTCCCCAAGGAAAAAGAAGTTCTTGCATTGAGCTCGGAGGAGGTAGTTGTGGCCTGCAATTGGCTCTCTCCCAGCGGGAGTCTTGATTACTTGTCTCTGACTCCTGCTGGCAAGGTGGTGGCAAAGGGATCAGCCTCCGTTACTGAGGTAACTTCCTCTCATGTTCTCTCTTACTTAGTAAAATTTGGTAGTTTATCTCGGTTAAATACTAACGTTAACTTTAACCAGGGCTTCAAGTGCTTTATGGCCTTAGAGCAGTTGGTGGTCTCCTTTCAAGCAAAGCTTCACCTATCTAGGGCGAGGAGGGTCGACACAGAGTCCCAGCTTTCACAGCTTGAACATGCCATGCTTCATTTGGCTAGCGACAAGCGGAAGGCGGATGACACTCAAGCTGCGGCAACCGGGCAGACTGTTCACTGGAAACACGAATATGAGAAGGAGGTGCTCCGATCCACCCGACATGCCCACCAAAGTAATAAGCTAAGCCGGCTGGCGGCTAAGGAGAAAAAGGTCGATGCCCTTGTCGATAAGTCCACCAATAGAGGATACTTCCATGCCACCATTCATGTTGCCCAAAGGCCCTAAATGACTTCGACATAAGCCAGATCCACGGTTGTGACCTAGATCACATCCTTGTTGAGGCTAGGAGGATGAAGGCTAAAGCCGCTACCACGCTTGTACTTCCTCTGGTTCCCACTGATGATACGGCGAGCAACAACGATCCTTTCAAAGGCAAGGTAGCCAAGGAGAATAAGCAAAGAGGAGAGGATATGGGGCTGAAGGCAATAGAGCCAGGTCAGAGAGGAATCTAACAGAACGGAGCCGGGCAGGACCAGAAGGCGAATGAGGGGAACAAACTAGAACAGGCCAACACATGAGAGGATCTCCAAGATACATAAGACCCAGATCATGACCAGTGAAAGCCAAGTCATTTCTTCAGCAGCTTTTCGATAATTTATTAGTTTTTTTTTTGTTTTTGTTTCGTTTGGGGGGTTGGGTCAGTTTGGCCTCGGTCCCCGTGGTCTGTAATATTGAATTGGTATTTTTACACCCTTACTTGCTTGCTTGCTTCAATTTCTGATTTTGATGGCCAAGCCTGCTGAGCCCTGGTCCTTATGGCATGTTCTGAACTGGTGCCTTTGCATTCTTGATGGTTTCCTTAATTGTTTTTGATTTGGAGGGTCGGGCCGCCTGAACCTTTGCCTCCGTGACTTGCAATCTTTGTCTTCTCACTGGTTCTTAACTGTCATAGCTGTATGCCCTTTTGTACTTTGCTTGACCAAATTGTATGTCTTTGATGATGTGTCCGATGGCCTACCCCGTTCCCATCTTGCATGTTTAGCCATCATGGAGACTATTGAAATTCCTTTAATGTTATAGTGTCAAATATACCTAGAAGGGGAGGGGGGTGAATAGATATAGCCTCCAAATTCTTGCAATTTCTTTTTAACCACAAGTTAGTCAATTTTGAAAGTAAGCTATAGCAAGTATATTGATTCAACAACACAATATGAATACAATTAAGCAAAGGATGAATCAATACAAGTTCAAAGAAAATTAACACAATAAAACAAACAAAAATCAACACAAGGATATTTACGTGGTAAAATCTCAAAATGAGGAAACATCCACGGGTTGATACCACAACCACCGGCAAAAGCAATTCACTATGACAAATAGGAGTTACAAACTCAAGAGGCAATCAACATAAGATTCACTTTGCTAAGCTATCAACACCTACTTAACCCTCGGGCCGTGTGAACTTACTATGCCGACTTCCTATCCAAGACCACACGTCTCTATAAAGCTCCTTTGCTTGTCTATCCAAGTCACCCCGACTCTAGACAAGACTTCCTTGCTTAGCTATCCAGATCACCCCGATCCTATCTAAGACTTCCAATGCTTAGCTATCGAAGTTATCCCGACTCTAGCCAAGACTTCCTTGCTTAGCTATCCGGATCACCTCGATCCTAGCCAAGACTTCCTCGCACAAATTGAAGAACACCTCTCCAAAATGCGACTTCCAATGCACAATCCAAATAATCACTCTAAGGAATGTGACTTCCAACCTCTTACAAGGCAAATGATCTAAGTGTATGCAAATGATACAAACACAAGCAAATAGAGCAAGTTGATCAAACACACTCTATGAAGAATTAGTTTAGCACAAATTAATCTCACAAACAAATGTAACTAATTCTTATGAACATGTGATAGGAAATCTAGATTAGGCATTCAAAGAACATTCACAAAAATATCTAGAAACCTAAAAATGTCAATCAAAGCTAGTATAACAAGTTTTCAATGAAAAACACACAACTAACTTTGAAATCAAGGGAACAAGTTAACACATGAAGTTTTCACCATATTCAACAAATAAAAACCAAAAAATCAAGAACTAGGTTATGAGAAATCAAAATCACAATCAAGAGATTCTATTTCTTAAAACATATGATCAAATCTAGAAATCAACAATTAAGAGCAAATACACAAAATAGATTCTAGATTTAAACTCATGTTCATCAAGATTAGCAAAGATGATATTCAATTAAAATACATGAACTAATCTTGGAATCGAATCAAACAAATCCTAATATTGGAATCAAAATCATCTAAACATTTCTTTCAACTCATAAAAGAAGAATCATTAAGAAGATCATGAAAGAAAAATGAAAAGAATTGATTCACTTACAAACAATGACTCACGAACTGAAATCAGACCATAATGAAAAATCTGAGCATTCTTTGACTCTGAAAATTCTTGGGATTTGTTCCTCTCTTCAAGACCAACAATTTCGGTTTTTGAAAATCTAAAATCGGAGTTGATTTGAGAGAGTTATGGTGTTTGGAAGTTGAGAAAGTTTTTGAAAGAATTTCTGCTCAAATTTTCTTCCCACCACACACACTTGTTAAATTATTTTGAGAGAGAGAGAGAGTTATCTGGTGTTGTGAGCTCACACAAGGAAACTCTCACATGAGCGATAGAAAAAAAAGTCAAGTCAAACATGCATTTAATAAAGCATGGCACACCAAAATCCATGTACATGCAATATATGTAAGAAAATCCTTTTAAATTATGAAAAGTAAGAATGGCTTGCAGCTCTCGTGAACAGTAAGATTTTTTTGGCGTGAGCCCCACGCGCCTACACAGCCAAGGGGGACAAATGGCAATTTGCCATTTTTTTTCTCTTTTGCTCCCTTTCACGCACCTCTCGTGTTCTTCGACAGTTCTTCGGCCTCCAAACTCCGAATTGGAATCCGTTTTCGGATTACGAATCAGGACTCCCTCACATACAAAAGACATCAAGAAAACTTTCACAAACAATATGGATTTCAATCTTAAAAAAAAGGATGAAAACCATGTGCGAAAAAAATCACGGAAAGTTTCTTAACCTCCTATTTTGAACTCGAAACTTAATGAATGAGTAACCAAATTAATTGGAACTCAATGAGGAATTATATAAGCTCAAAATCAAGTTCATTAACAAATAAACACAAACCAATAAATACAAGAACACACAAGTATGATATTTCTTAGAACTAATCCTAGAACATGCAATTTATGCAAATTGTCAATTTTAAATCTAATGCATGTGCATACATGAACAAGTGTGTGTATTGTGTTAAATTAAATTTTGCACAATGATGTAGGGACACATGAATGCAATGTATGTGTGTGCCTAAACGCCTTGCAAGAGGAAGAAAAGTCTCAATACCTTAGTATTTAAGAAAGCATTTTTCCTCTTGAAGACGAGCTTTGCATGCGAAGTTGATTTTCCTGTTTGCAGCTTGAATCGACCACGAACCACCTAAGCAACTAAACATTACAAAGAAAGAGAGTTTTGTTATGGAATTAAGCCAATACAAATCTAAAACCTAACAACTATGACCCTTTCCACTTGACTTGCTTCTTTGAAGGGCTCGGCCTTGGTCGAAGGTACCGAGCTTCTATTCACCGGGGATCCCGGTTAGGTGATGATCATGGTAACCAGGGCCATTTAATCCTAAGTCCCTTCTTAGAGGGTCTTGTACCTGGCCAAAGGCATCAAGGTAGCCCTTCCGAGTTACCCGGTTCACAGATGAAGTGGGTAGCTAAGGCCATTGTTCCTGATCCTCGACTTGGTAGGCAACTAGGGCCACTTAATCCAAAGTCCCTTCTTAGGGGGCCTTGTACCCACCAAAGGCATCGAGGTAGCCCTTCCGAGGTACTCGGTTCAATGTTCCATATCCTCGACTTAGTAGGCAACCAGGGCCACTTAATCCCAAGTTCCTTCTTAAGGGGTCTTGTACCCGGCCTAAGGCATCGAGGTAGCCTTTTCGAGGTACCCGGTTCATGGATGCGGTGGGCAACTAAGGCCACTGTTCCAGATCCTTGACATGGTAAGCAACTAGGGCCACTTAATCCCAAGTCCCTTCTTGGGGGGTCTTATACCCGGCTTAAGGCATCGAGGTAGCTCTTCCGAAGTACCTAGTTCATGGATGCAGTTGGCAACTAAGGCTGTTGTTCTGGATCCTGAACTTGGTAGGCAACCAAGGCCATTTAATCCCAAGTCCCTTCTTGAGGGATCTTGCACTCTGCCCAAGGCATCGAGGTAACCTTTCTAGGGTACCCGGTTCAGGGATGTTGTGGGCAACTAAGGCTGATGTTCCGGATCCTGGACTTGGTAGGCAATCAGGGCCACTTAATCCAAAGTCTCTTCTTAGGATTCTTGTACCCGGCCCAAGGCATCGAGGTAGCCCTTCTAAGGTACCCGGCTCAAAATAGCAACATAGCACAATCAATTTCTGAACAAACCTTGAGCTTTTCATTGACAATGGATGAAACGTCCTTGGAGATACATTATTGAGCTCTATGGCTAGATTCTAGTTAAACCAACACAGCTCTCTGAAGCCTGTCGGGTGTTCTTACATTGTTGGTAAAATGAGGAAAAAGACTGGCTCTGATTTTCCTAGTAAGAGCTTCGGCTATTGTTTTGCTTGTTCGGATCATGATTCATTTGGATTTTCCTAGTGGGAGCACGACCCCCGGGCAGTACCACCACTAGTCTTCCTTCGTGGGATTGGAAGACTAGGTTACTTTGGATTCTAGGGAGGGGTTGATCTTTGTTTGACTTTTTCTAAAGGTAGAAGCGCATAAGGTGGTCTACGTTCAACATGTGGCCAATCGGGTTTCCATCTATGTCTTAAAGTTTGTAAGCCCCCGGCTGACCACCACCCTGATCAGGTACAACCCTTCCCAATTGGGGGCCAACATTCCATCGGAGCAACTGCGGGTGTTCTGTGTCACCTTCCTTAGGACCAAGTCTCATCCCCTGAAACTTCTGCCACAGACCCCTCTTATTGAAGCATCAGGCTATCTTCTGTTGATATGATGGCACTCGTAGCATGGTTCTGGTCTACTTTTCTTCGAGAAGATCTAGGCTAGCCTTTAGTTTGACCTCATTGTCTTTAGGGTTATAATGCTACACCCGGAAGGTTGGAAGTTTCAACTCAGCAGGCAGAACCACTTCGACTCCCAATGTAAGAGAGTAAGGAGTCTCATTGGTTGCGGTCCTTGCCATGGTTCGGTATGCCCATAGGACATTTGGGAGCTCATTGGCCCAGGCCATCTTATTTTCTTGTAACCTCTTCTTCAGGAGTTTTTATGGCCATGTTGGTGGATTCGACCAACCCATTTGTCTGAGGGTTGGCCACCGATGCAAATCGGCACTCGATCCCCAACCACTCATAGTATTCTCGAAAGCTATAGTTATCAAACTATTTTCCCAGGTCGGTGATGATGGCTTTCCGAGCTTCGAACTTGGACACCACACTCTTCTTGATAAATGCTGTTATGCTCACCTCAGTTATATTGGTGAGCGGCTTCGCTTCGAACCACCGGGTGAAGTAATCTATGGCCATAACCTCATACTTTACCTGCTTGGTTTCAGTAGGCAAAGGTCATATGATGTCTGCTCCCCATATTACAAAGGAGGATATTAAAGACAGCTTCTCCAGAGGTTGGTGCATGAGATTGGCCACCCTTTGGCATGGTATGCAAGAGCAAGCATATGACCTTACATAGTCATTGAGGGTTGGCTAGAAATATCTCATCCTCAAGACCTGGTGTGCCAGGGCATCTCCGCCTAAATGGTCTCCACAAGTCCTCGAGTGGACAACTTTGAGTGCACACCGCACATCATCGGGGTGTAGGCATCTCAAGAACGGAGTGACTTCCATTTCCTATATAGGTGGCCATGTATCAAGCAATACCTTGCCAACTTCCTCCTTACTACCTTTGCATCTGCCGGATCTTCGGGCAGTCACTGGTTTTGTAAGTATTCCACGATGGGGTCCATCTAGCATGGAAGGCGCTTCACCGGGTTAACCTCGGACAAATGGGCGATGTTGGAGCGCTATAAGAGTTGCAAGAGAATCCTCTTAGGCAGGGTCTAGCCTTTTAGCGAGGACGTCCGCCCAATGGTTGGCCTCTCTTGGGATCTGCTCGATCCTCGCTCATTTGAACACCTTGAGTGCTTCTGTTACCTTTCCTAAGTAAGCTGCCATGTTGTCTCCCTTTGCATGATACTGCTCAGTGACCTGATTAACTACCAGTTAGGAATCGCTCTTGATTGTCAAATACTCCACTCACAATTCTTTTGCTGCTTTTACTCCTGCCATGAGCGCCTCATACTCCGCTTCATTTTTTGTAGCATGGAACTCGAATCTTAGGCAATGACTGGTCTCAATTCCCTCTGGATCAATCAAGACAATCCCTAATCCATAACTGTGTTGGTTAGAAGTTCTGTCCGCATACAGGGTCAATGTTCTTGGTTCAGGCGGTAACTCCTTATCGACCGAGGTGGCGTTTATCTCCAGTTGTGGAATGAGTTCCTTCTTTAGTTCTGGCTCGGTGCCTCTATTGAACTCTACTAGAAAGTCGGATAAAACATGCCCTTTGATGGTTGTCCGAGGTTTAAAGGTGATATCATACTGTGTCAACTCGAGGGACAAAAAGATGTGCCTACATGATACGTCTAGCTGTTACATAAACTGTCTGTGAGGTTAGTGTGTGACCACTACCACCGAGTGGGCCTGGAAGTAGGGGTGCAGCTTGCAGGATGCGGACACCAGGGCAAATGTGAGTTTCTCTAAGGGGTTGTAGTTCCTTTCTGCCTTACTGAGGGAGCGGTTGACAGAGTTGAACAGTCTTTGAACCTTGTTCTCACACTCTTTTACCAACATCGTGCTAGTAGCGATAGCTGACACAGCGAGGTAAAGCAGCAGCACGTCTTCTACTAGTGGCTTGACCAGAAGTGGTGGACTGGAGAGATAGCCCTTGCGGTTTTAGAAAGCATGTTCGCATTCGTCAGTCCACTTCATTCCCTTTCTCTTTTTGATGGCCTGGAAGAAGGGGAGACACTTGTCAGTGGACCGCTAGACAGCCTGTCAATCCATGTACTTGCTTCAGGTTCGTTAGTGACTGTAGTCCTAGAATGGCTTTGATATTCTCTAGATTTTCTTCGACCCCCTTTAGTGGACAATGAAGCCCAAGAATTTCCCAACTGCCACCCCAAAGGTGCACTTGTCGGGGTTCAACAGCATCTGGTTCTGGTGAAGTACTTTGAAGGTTCTTCGGAGGTGTTATGGGTACTGCTCCAACTGCTGGGACTTGGTTATCATATCGTCCATATAGACCTCCATGGTCTTCCCAATCTGGTATTTAAATAACTTGTTGACTAGCCTTTGGTAGGTAGCCAAGGCATTTTTTAATCCGAAAGGCATTGCTTTGTAACAGTATATACCTTGGTTCGTGACTAAGCTAGTCTTTTCCTGGTCAGAGGGGTGCATGGCGATCTAGTTGTATCCGAAGAAGGCGTCCACAAAACTCAAGAGTTTGTTTCCTATTGTCTAGTCCATTAGTTGGTCTATCTTAGGGAGGGGGAAACTGACCTTCAAGTATGTGGGTTTAGGTCAGTGTAGTCAATGCACATATGCCACTTCCCATTTGCTTTGGTCACCATACCCATGTTGGCGATCCACTATGGGTATCACGCTTCCATGATGAACTTGGCCCGCAGCAACTTATCCACCTCATCTTGAACCACGGCATTGCGGGCTTGGTTGAAATGTCTCATCTTCTGCTTCACTGGTTTGAAGGTCGGGTCCACATTCAGGTGATGAGCTGCCAGACTGAGAGGAATCCCTAGCATTTCCTCGTGGGACAAGGCAAATACGTCATTATAGTCTTAGAGGATCTTGTGCAGCACTGTTCTATGTTCAGGGGACAATACAAACCCAATATTCACCGTCCTTAGGAGATATCCCTCACGGATCATGACCTGCTCCAGCTCTTCGGTCAGATCCCCTCTCTCCTCCATATGAGTATCGCTTCCTAACTCTTCTTCTGTAACATCTAGCTAATCTTCCCCATCCCCTGAGGGCCCTGTTTCACCCAGTACATGCCTGCTTGACGTGACCCGACTCCTGGGTGGTGATCTAGGTCCATAGCGCTCACTCTTCCCTGGTCATCTCCAATTGTAATCTGGGAGCATTGCTTGGCCAATGCAGTAGGGCTTGCCGAGACGACATAACACCTTCAGGCCATCTGTTGGTTCCCTTTGACCTCTCCTACCTTATCTCTAACAGGGAACTTTAGAGCGTTATGGTAAATGGAAAAGACTCCCTTGATCATTGAGAGGAAAGGCCTTCCTAAGATGATGTTGTAGGCTCCAAGGGCATCCACTAACATAAATTCTACCATGGTGTTGAATTGGAGGGCGGATTCCCAGACAATTACTTGTAGTATCATGGATCCTGCTGGTATCAGGGAGTCCCCGGTGAACCGTATAAGGGGGTGGTGCAGCTATTGTAGCACGGATGCTTCAAGTTGAACAGGTCCAATGCGTCTTTGACGAGGATATTGATGTTGCTTCATGTATCTATCATTACTCTGGCGACACGACAGTTGACGACTTGGAGGGTGATCACCATCTGATCGTCGTGGGGTTGGACCGTGTTGTAAGCATCCTCCTCGGTGAATATTATTTGATTAGAGCTAGGGTCTCCCACGACCTCCCTGCTAACCTTCAGCACATGTCTTTTAGTTGTATGCCTCTGTACCTTCTTAGCGTGATTCTTTCTTCCATTATTCAATGCACTAGGGAGGGTTAGTCTTCTGTTGATGGTGTTAATGATCTGGATCTACTCCATCAAATCATTTCTCTTGATCTTCCTTTTTTCACGTTTTTGTATCTCCATCTGCACATGTTTTCTTCTCTTAACTCCTTCTCTGGCCAGTTGGAGGAATTCTGTTAGTAGGCCGCCCCTCACCAAGCCCTCTATCTGGCTATGGGTGGGATATGGATCGGTTTGGGGGCCTGTTGTGGTGCCTCGGAGCAGGTTCTTTCTCCTTTCCCCGATAAGTGTCTTTCTTGAAACGCTTGGCAGACCGCACCTCATCGTGCTCTACTTTGATACGAAGTTATTCTTTCAGTTGTACCTGCTCCAAAGCTCGACTGTAGGTTTTCTGGTACGTTTTAAGCTTGTCCTTGTTGTACGACTGCCAAAGCTTCCCTACCTATAAGTTTTTTCGGAAGTTGGTGAGGGTTTCCTTTTCCACGAATACCCTTATCTATATCACTTCTTTATGGAACTGCTCTACGTAGGACTTAAGTCTCTCCCCCCGCTCCTGGACCACGTATTGTAGTAGGATTGGGTATTTGGGTGGTGGCTTTATGCCTTGAAATTGGGCACAAAAGTCCCTGGATAGCCTGGTATATGAGTCGATGCTTCCTAGGGGAAGCTTTCTAAACCCCGTCTTGGCGAAATCAGTGAGGGTACAGGGGAACATCTGACACATGGCCCTCATGAAAGCGTTATGAACTTCCATCTACTGCACAAAGGACTCTAGATGGATTAGTGGGTCCTCCATCCTGAAATAGACCTTTTCAAGCATCTTGAACTTGGGTCGTGCGAACTTCCCATGACAGCGGGTCGTTCAATTCCCTATGGGGGTACTTATTCAACCCTCGATACTTCACTTTATCTTTTTCCAGCTTCGCTAGGCGCTTTGCCATTTTCCTTATCTGCTCCTCCATAAGCTTGGTCTCCCCGTCCCAGGACTGGGCCTCCAGACCCTCCTCTTGGGCTGCGATTTGGGACAGATTTGAGGCTCTGCACCTTGCTTCCCAATCTCGCCTGGTCCCATCCCGGTGCCTGCTTGGTTCGTGAGTTTTCTCTTCTTCAGTTCGGCTACCAGGCCCTGATCTCCCGACTCTGTCTGTCATTTGTTATGGATTTTCAAGGGCCACAGGGCCGGCCGGACCCTCAGGGCTCCTACTTCTGACCGGGCTCTCCTTGGTTCTGAAATTGCAACCCTGGGCCGAGCTCTGGCTGGACCAAATCTATCGAAGACTGGCATTGCTCCCGTGGGGCCCAACCTATCGAATACCAGAATCCTGTGGCTGGGGCCCGCCTCATAGGAATGGGGACAGAGTACCTCCTATCGCAGTCTTTCTAGAAAGGCGGTTATGTGCTGGTCAAAAGCGTTCGGTTGCATTAGCTTGAGCCGATGGGGGCTCTCCACTAGGACATGCCGGTTCGTCGGTGGCCTTTCTGGTTGACGAGGGCTAATCAGTGCCGGGCCACTCTTGGGGGACTCAACTACATGATTTGCCACGTAGGAATGGGGTCTCGACGGGTCAAGCTAGTTTTGGGATGACTTCAGCCTCATTTTTTTTCACACAAGGTCAGCAAGTAGGGAGTGCGGAGATTTTTTTGAAAGAGAAACCACATTGATCTAGTAGTTTCACCACATACAACGCCAAACTGTTACCCTGAAAAATCATGCGGGGACTTTCAGGACACCAGTTGACCGCGGCGTACGGGTTCTACCGGGTCCGACTACCAAGGACTGATGCCGAGGTTCAGGGCCAGTCCTGAATGAGGGGGGATGGATAATGAAGGGAGAGTGAGAATGTGAATAGGCCATTTTTATTAACTCATTTAAGTAAAGTACATCTTGTGTTGCCCTTAGGCATGCAAAAGGTCAAGTATTGTGGATAATGTGGAGCCTCTAATGGTATAGGTTGTAGCCAAGTAGGATAAACAATCTGGAGCTTTTCATAGAAGGGTAGTAGCCAAGTAGGATTTTTTTTCTCTCTAAGTCTTCTCTTTCTCTTCCTTTTGTCCCCCCATTCTCTTCTTGAGTTGGGAAATTTATAGAGTGTCAAGGATAAGGTAGGTGAGGAGGATCCTCTTACGTGGGAGTCCTTGGCACGATCCCCACCGTTCCTTTGTTTTGACCCCACCGTGGCACACGCCCCGGAGGGTCGGGATTGCTCCAGCATGCCCTAGGGCTAACCTGGCAGTCGAGTAGGTAGGTGGGAGACCTCTCTTTTAGGCGGGATAACCATTAGGAGATCTCCATGTTAGGTTTTGAGTCATGTTGGCATTAATTCCATATCAAAACAATGTTTCACTTGTATTGATTATTTGTCTTAGATTGATGATGATTCAAGCTTCAAAGAAGATTTGACAACTTATCAAGCAAGATTGAGCCTTCAAAGAGAAATATGCTTCATTGCTCAACAAAGGTATATTTAGACCTCATTTCTCTTACAAGACTTAGGCACACACACACACATTGCATCTATATATGTCCATGCATTGTTGTGCTCAATTTGTATAACACATTCACACACTTGATATTGAATGCTCATACATTAGCTTTAAATTGACAAGTTTTGTAAATTGCATGTTCTAGGACTATATCTAGAAAATGGCATTCTTGTGTGTTCATGTGTTTATTTATTTATGTTTTATGGACTTTGGACTTGAATTTGATCTTATATTATTCTTTATTAAGTTCCGGTCATTTCGGTTACTCATTCATTTGTTTTCAAGTTCCGAGTACAAAGTTACGAAACTTTCTGGTCACTTACCATGCATTGTCTTCGTCTTCATGTATCGAGTCAAATTTATAATTTCTGGTATAAGTTTCATAGTCATCCATATGCGTGAGAGAGTCCCGGTTCATAATCCAAAAATGGAATCAAATTTGGAGGTCGAATGCCAGACAACAGTCGAAGAAGGTGAAGGTGTGCGAGGGAGGATGCAAGTGGCCAAAGGCCACTTGCCACCAATCCCTTATAGGGCATGTGGCCATCTCGGGGAGGAGGGCCTCCTACCCCCAAGATGGCCACACACCTCCTTGGGGATGTGAGGTGGCACGTGGCCATTGGCCCTCACTTTCCCACTCTCTCCCTCTCATTTAAAAATCCTTTCCCTCTCTCATTTTAATTTTTAGAAGAAAATTTTCCAATCAACTGCAGAATTTTTTCTCCAACTTTTCTCACCTTCCAAACACCATAACTCTCTCAAATCAACTCCGATTTGAGTGATTCAAGTTGGAGAATCTTTGTATTGAAATACCCTACCTTCTCCAAGTCACTTTGCTGTCATTTGTTCAAGTTTGTGGTCGTTTTATAGTCAAAACCGAAACTGCACGAGATTACAAGGTATTGTTCTAATCTTTGTGTTTTGATCTTCAAAGTCTTCAATTACCTTGGGTTTTCTTCTTCTATATGTATGTTTTACTTGGAAAAATGCATTTGGGAAGTAGAGCTTCAGTTATAAGCTAATCTAGTCTTATTAGAGACTTGAATGTGAACTAGTTTTCTAGAAATCTAGGTTTTCATATGTTTGTGAGTTGTATTGTGATTAGCTTATTATCTAGGGCTATTTGTTCTTTGATTGACTTTATTTTTATGATTGATAGCCTTACCATGTGCTAGGACTCATTAGTTGAACATATTTAGGATTAGCACATTTGATTTCATATTTAGAGCTAATAAAGATTTAATTGACTTGTTCATAAATACGTGCTCTAAATATTTGCTAGAATATTCATTGATCATATTTGTGTGATTCTAGCATGTTTTTGTTTGTTACTAAAATCTTGAACGAGTGCTTAATGTATATGATTGATTCAAGTTTTAGTCACATGAATGATTCTAGGAATTTAATGTGTTTAGGTGTTTTCACATGTTCTAGAATTTATTCATGTTTAGTAACTAGGCAATTTTGATTTATGATCTTACATGCTTCTGTCTAGTTCCCATAAAATGTATTGATCTCATATTCTATGTTGAGTGCTTGTTTGCGTTTTGCATTCATTGATCACACTAGGAAGTCCTTGTAAAAGGCATGAAGTCTTGGCTAGGACATGTGGTCCGGATAGTCAACCAAGGAGTCTTGGTTAGGACATGTGGTCGTGATAATCAAGCATGGGAGACTTTCTAGAGGCATGGGTGCCTTGGATAGAAAGTAGACTTTTTATTGGTAGACCCAGGATACTGGGATGCGATGGAGTCCAATATAGAGTGTGTCATTTGTTGGTCACTTTTGAGGAATGTCTTGTCTACTTTCAATAATAAAAGTACCCGATGGTTGTATTCTGTAGGGAAAAACATGCAACGGAAGCGAAAAATTGGGTTTGTATATTTAAAAAAAAATTCCTTTTAAAAAAGAAAGAACCTTAACCTTTGATTAATTAACATATAATTAAAAGTATTGTACCTTTTTCACGTGAAGATTGATATTGCGTCGAATTGAATCCGCTTGCTTCGAACTGAATCCGCAAGATCTTCCAATCCAATCACGAACGTGAATCATCTAGGAGTGTGAGCTCCCTTTCTTTGAATTGTAAACCTGAGGATGGAAACAAAAAAAAATTTTTTGTAAGTCACAATAATCCTCGTAGAGAAAATAAAGAAAGTTTGGTCACTTGTGAATTCCCAATCTTTTAATCGAAAACTCTCGTGAGCCCTAATTCGATCTTGCGCACAAAGCTTTATGATGTAAAAGCTACTAGTACACTATCGAAAACAAAACATTCTTATTCTTCTTCTCTTTTACCGAATTCTACACCCCTTTCTTGAGTTGGAAGTTTTTTTTTTATTATTCAAAAGCAAGAGAATAAAATTCTTTCTCTCAAAAAAATACTTTTTTTTCTTCAACTACTATTCAAAAACGAATTTAATAATATATATAGGTGATGGCCTAATCCTCACTCAAGTAGGATTTCTACCTTGTAGTCAAATCCTCACACAAGTAGGATTACTTCTTCTCCAAGTCCACTATCAACTTTGAGTTTTTAACCTTATTCCAACTCATGAGTATATTATCCAATAATAAATTATTGAATATAATATAGTGACTATATCAAAAACTTCTTAATTTGACTAGATAAATAATATACTTTTATTTATCTACTTATCAAATATAGTCTTTGATACTTATCATACTACCAACAATAGTATGACACAAGGAATCCTCCTCCTAGTTAGAAAAAGATTTTGACTTTTAATCAAATAATTAATTAATTAATTTCCATTTTATTAATAAAATAAAATAAAACAATATATTAGACTAATTAAGTTAGCCTTGCCGCCCAAGTAAATACTTGTGCAATATATTGTTTTTGAATTTTATTAAATCCATTGGACTTTAATAAAAAGTCCACATGTGAACTAGATCTATTCTTACTATAAAAGAAACAAGTCCACATGCCTTAAATTTAATTCATTAATATAATCTAGCAGCCCATTTAATTAAAATGTGCAAATAATTATATTCTTAATGTATTAATGGAATACTAAACGCACCCCATTAGGGCCACCCTAGGATTCCTACATCCTTGGCCGCCCATTCCAGGCCTTTTTGAAGAGTTACCGCGTGTCTTGATCACACATGACCACACCTCTCCAAAACTTCTGGATTCCGAAATCCAAAAACAATTCTAGATGGACCCAGAAATTGGTCCTGTAAAATATATCAAGTGATCCATGCTAGTTCGTTCGGATTGGGGATCTTGGCGGGCTATCTAATTTAAGTTTCAATAGACATAACACAATCACAATCAACAAATGATTCACTTAGGTCCGATCTATTTATTTTAGCTCATTCTACTAAAGAGCTAAAATTGAACTCTTAAATAAAGATAGAATAAGATAATATTTCTCATTCGTACCCTAGACAATCTTATTGGAGATAGTGTATCCTCGTGAAGAATATCAGTAATAGCCAAGAGCTCATAGACCGCCTATAGCTCTCCTAGTTACCATATTTACTCATATGACCACATTTTGAACTTGGATATTTTGACTTGTCCATAAGCCATGTTTCAATAGAAAATACTGAAAACTTAACGTTAAGATTTAATATCCAATACCTCAAAATATCCATATGATGATATTATATTCACATTTAATAAATAGAGCCACGTTGTCCATATCTATAAATGAAGTCTTCTATCTATTAACAAATGAATACCACCAAACTATCGAGGATAGACTATGCTAAATAATCGTACTCATTGATAGCTCAAATGATAACACTTGTAACCATAAGTCCATCATTTATCTCAGGATTAAGATAAACTTTCTGATTGTCATCAAGTGAAACTTTTATCCATTGATGGTTCTGGATAAAGTATTTCACTGTGATCCTATTCAATGCACCTAGTGCACTAGATTCTTTTGCCCAAAGACACTACACTTTGATGATTTTAGACTCATCATAACACATTTGATCCTACTCAAATGCCAGCAAAAGAATCTACAACTTTAACAAGGTAAAGGCGCCAGACCTTAATCTAAAGCTGTGAACATTGTTCAAGACTAACTAAGGAATTGTGTCTACCTCATACATATCCAGATGTACAAACAATTCTTTATCTCTCATAGTCTTTTGACCTTATGATTATTTACTTTTGACAATTATAATAATTAAACTATAAATGCTATAAGATTTGTTAAACTAGAAATCACTTTATTAATATGAAAAGATTGTCAAATACATCATTACACTCTTGCTATTGAGCATAATCCTAACATATTCAACCCATGGATGTTTCCTCTTAGGAGGTTTTACCACATTAAAAAAATCCTTGTGTCAATTCTTTCTATCTCTCTTTTATACTTGTATGTGTATGTTTGTATCTTGTTTCTCAAGCTTCATTTCTAGATATCCTTATAAACAAGATTGTTGTAAAGTGTGAGATGCAAGCACTTCATTTGATCAAAATTGTAAATAACATTTTATTTGTAATTTGATTTATTTGTATATTATCATTTTGATTATGTACTTGTACATATTGAACAAAAATAAGAAAACAAGTATTCTTTGTTTTTAGTGTTATTATAATTCTTTCACTAGCAACTTAAAAGCTTGTTTGACAATACTTTAATTGAGAATACACATTGATTGTCTACATACGCTTTATTATCTAAAGTGTTAGCTGGAGGAAGAAACTTTTGTTTGTTTCAAGGGATTGAAAACCCACGGTTGATTGCAAGGTTTTTGAAGTCATGGTCCTTCAAGACTCCATCGTACATTTGTATCGGGCATAGGCGACACATACGCCTTGGTCGCTGGGATGGTCCCACATATGCCCTAGTGTCCACATATGCCCTAGTGTCCACATAGGTGCTTCGTAGGCGGTTATGTGTCACTTTCCCTGATTCTGGTTGGCCAGAGGTGCTTGAGCTGGCTCGACGAGTCGCTTTCACAATTAGAGCTTGCTGGGGGGACAGTGCCAGCGTCTGTCACGTTGCCACTGTTAAGCGCTTCTTCCCATTGTTTCCCCTTTCTGCCTAGGTACTTTTTGTATCCCTTCTGTCTATTGGAACTCAGGTTCCCTCTTTGGTGATGATTGGGGTTGACCTTTGTAGGGTTGAGTTGGACCACCATCGAGCCGTTGGTACTAGTCAATGTAGCGCGACTGGGACAGTTGATTCCTTATCTTTCCCTTCCATTATCAACTGGGGGGAATTTAATGCCCACCTACACTTTATTCCCTGCTGAGTTTCTTGCTTGTTTGAGCTGGTCCTTTTGCTAGGGCTTGCATCACCCCCATCACGGATCTGTTAGTGACTTTGGTGGGGGTTCTAGATTGTTCTTGATTATCTAAGACTCTCTTGTCTTCTCAGGAGGCTTTAGGGAGCTCATGTACCTCGGCTCTGGTTCCACCTGGTGAACAAGACATTTCGTTGTGACGGCTACCCCCAGTTGTGATAGGTACCCCAATGCTTCTCAAAAGTTAAAATTGGGGATAGAGTTGGGTCGTGCTAGATCCGGTTGTTACGGTACCGGAGGTGATCCTAGTTGTATCTTGATATGGGAAAAGTTGGATGAACCAAGGAAACCTTTCCAGGCTCGAGCTCTACCGCGGTACGCTAGGGGAAGTGCTCCCTTATTTCTTTCCTTGGTCATTTTTGGCGGTTAACACATTTCTTCAAGTAAGGCATCCATTTCCAAATGCTATGTGAGATCATCAAACCATTCAACGTTCTTTGATGGCACAAGTGGCTAGCAAAGACACATGTGATCTTGAGGTATCTTTTCTTTTCCTCTTGGCTTCATTTCAAGTCAAAAAGGAGGAGAAATCTGATACTAGATTGAGCTTATCTTTATCTTACTTTGTCTTAGTATTTTTTTTGTTTTAATTGGTATCTAGTACTTTGGACTTTTTATGGCATGTAATAACTTGGAATTTGCCAAAGGGGGATATTGTTAGGTGTTTGAGTCATGTTGGCATAATTCCATACCAAAACGATTTTTCTTTTGTATTGATTAGTTGTCTAGATTCATGGTTATTCAAGCTTCAAAAAAGATTGGCAACCCATCAAGCAAAGAGAAGTCTTCAAGAGGAACAAACTTTGTTGTATATCAAAGGTATACCCATACCTTATTCCTCTTGCAAGGCATTTAGGCACACATATACATTGCATTCATATGTGTCTCTACATTGTTGTGTTCAATTGGTTTAACACATACATACACTTGTTATTGTATGCATATGCATTAGATTTAAATTGACAAATTTTATAAAAATGCATGTTCTATGACTATCTCTAGGAAATGGCATACTTGTGTATTCTTGTGCTTTTTTGTGTTTTTTTGTTTGTGTTTTATTGATATCAGACTTGAATATGTTCTCATATTGTTCCTTATTGAGTTCTGAACATCTCGGTTACTCATTCATAAGTTTTCGAGTTCCGAGTTGGAAGTTATGAATCTTTTCGTGTGTTCATCGTGTATGGTTTTCGTCATTATGTATCAATTCTAATTCCAGGTTTGTATCAAAGTTTCATATACGTCTATATCCGTCAGAGAGCCTGGATTCGTAATCCTAAAATGGATTCAAAATCTGAGTTTGGAGGCCAAAATACGGTCGAAAATCGTAAGAGGTGCACGAGGGAGAGAGGAGTGGCAAAGTATCACAAGCACCCCTCTCTCATGGAGGCGTGTGGCCTCCACAGGAAGAGACACCCTCTGCCCCCGTGGAGGCCATGTACCTCTACAGGAAGCTGATGTGGCGTGTCCCTAATGGGTTCCCGTGGCTCACTCCAACGTCATGTCATCTTCCCTCCAATTTCTTTTAAACACACCTCTCCCTCTCATTTTTCAATCTAAGAAGACATATGTGCAGAAATTTTTCTTAGTTTTCTCTCAACTTCAAATCCTCATATCTCACTCATTTCTTATCGAAATTGAGTGATTCAAAAGTGAGAGAATTTTTTTTTGAAGTCTTCCATCTTCTCCATACATTATTGAAGTCTTTTGTTCAAGTATTTTTGGTGTTCTACATCAATTTCGTGTCTGCACTCAAATTGACAAGGTATTTGTCTATCTTTTGATTTCTAAGCTTTTAAATACTCAAATACCTTGGGTCTTCTTCTTATTTTAATGTTACTTGAATAAATTCTATTAGAATATAGAGCTTCAATTATAAGCTAGATTTTTCTAATTATAGACATAAATGTGATTTAGGTTTTCTTATATCTAAAATTTCACATGTTTGGGAGTTGTGTTGTGACTAGTTTATATTCTAGGACTATTTGTGTGTTAATTGACTGTATCATAATGATTGATAGTCTTTACATGTGCTAAGACTCTTTAGTTGAATATATTTAGGATTAGCACATTTAATTTTATATTTAGACCCTTTTCAGATTTAATTGATTATTTTGTGAATATGTGCTCTAAATATTTGCTAGAGAATTTCATTAAACATACTTTTGATTCTAGCATTTTTGTTTTTTGTTCTAAAGTCATGAATATGTTCTTAATGAATATGTTATGATTCAAGCTTTAGTTTGCATGAACAATATCTAGGATTTATTTGTGTATTGATTAGAATTGCATATTCTAGGTTTTTGTGTATCTAACTAGTGAAAGGTGGTGTTGTCAGTGGTTGTGGAATCAACCCGTGGATGTTTCCTCTTCGGAGGTTTTACCATGTAAAAAAGAACGTGTCAAATTTCTCTATCCCTATCCCTTTTATATTTGTATATGTGTTTGATTGTATCTTCGTTAGATCATCATTTCTTCATACCTTTGTAAACAAGATCTTTGTAAAGTTTGAAATGCAAACACTTTTGATCAAAGTTGTATCTATCATTTACCTTTGTAAGTTGACTTATTTGTATATAATCATTCATTCATTTGTACTTGTGTATATTGGACATATATATATATATATATATATACAAGTGCTAGTTGATTTATGTTTTAGTTTGATCTCTTCACTTGCAAATTGTAGACTTTAATTGATATGCTAAATTGAATATGTTTTCAATACTCTATGTGTGCTTTCATATCTTTAATGTGTTATGATACAAGCTATCTAGAGAGACAAACTTTTTTTTCAAGGGATTGAAAAGAGGTTTAAAAACCTATTCACCCCCCTCTAGGTTAGCTTTTGGCAATTTAACCATGTTTGTATATTTCAATATGTGAGTTCTTTAACTTTTCCTTCTCTTAGCAATTTCCATTGATCTTGGTTAACCACAGTGTTTTCTTATTTTTCTTCTTTTACAGGCTGTGGAGAAGCTAACTCAGTCCTTCATTGCTATGGAGAGGCAGAGTAGGGAGATTTCTCGGTTGGAGAAGCGGCTAGCTGAAAGAGACCAAACACTCCAATCTACATAGACCGAGAAATCACAAATGCAGCAGGCTTATGAGAAGAGATTGAAGTAGCATAGAGTCACTGAGGAAGGTTTGAGGAGATCACTAGCGTGTGCTGAAACTAAAGCTTATGTTGCTAGTGAAAGCGCTAGGGAGTTCAACTTAAGGAATGGTCATCCTGAAGTGGAGTTGGCCCGCGCTGAACTGCGGTGTACTCATTTTGAGCAGAGGGTTATCTTAGCTGAGCAGAAGGCTGTCAAGCTTGAAAAGGAAGCCCAAATTGCTAAGGAGACTTTAGCGGATGCCCAGCATTCCATGCTCAAGTCCTAACAGATATCTAATGAGGCCTGACTTCATTATGAGAAGTTGGCTGAAGATTTGGGCCACCAATAGGTTACTATGGAGATGCTTTCCAAGGTATCCATGGAGGTACTCGAAGTCAAGTCGTCGATGGATATAAAATATCTTTTGCTTTTGATGTTGTCATGCTCAGAGAACTACAGCGAGGGTTGTGCACTACTCGCATGTTCTTTGGAAGGAAGAAGCGATCCCCTAAAGATGTTCGCCGTAGATGGGATGGTTGGATTAGGAAATACAAGTTGAGTCTTTAGAGGCCATCAGAATAAGAGAATGAGATGGCGAGCTTATTGCAGATCGATCAGGAAGAAGCCTCATTTCATGCATCTAGAGTTGCCCTCTGAGTCTTCCCTCATAACCTTTCATGCTAATGAGAAGGCTGACATCTTGGGTGAAGAAGTTGATGTTAGACCTCTGCCTGATAGGGACTACTCTTCCTTCATGACCGATGATCCTGATGATATCAGCTGGCCAGATTTTAATGACCTGACCAAGGGTTATAGGGATGATCCTTCTAGTGACACATATGCTAGTCCCTTTACTGGTTCTGAGCTTGAAGGTCCGTCGGGCTCGTCAAAGCTTGATCTGCAGTTTCCTAGTCTTCTTTTCTATTAATCTTTTGCAAATAGTTTCTTTCTGAAAATACTACTCAAGCGTGTGTCTAAACAACCTAGAGGGGGGGTGAATGGGTTGTTAATCGATTATTACCAACTTTTTCGATTAGTCAAAATTAATCACAATTAACCCAAACAATCAAACAATAAAAATCAAGTAAAGTGCGGAAATATAAAGAACACTTGATTTTTTCGTGGAAACCCTCCAAACGGGAAAAACCACGGGACTAGCCATGCTAGCCACTAGAGCCACAGAAATCCACTATATGAAAAGAAAGTTACACCCTCAAGTGATACTCGGACTCTCACTCTCGATAACCTCAGGCTATGGACACTACAACTCGCCACTCTTGGTTCAATCCCTAGTGATATCCCCCGATTCACTACTCTTGGTGTGAGCACCTCCTAATCTACCCCATGGGCCTTTTACAGTGGCTATTGGCAACCAATGCTTGCCAACCAACCTTTGGTTGCAAGACTTCAATGCTTGTGCAACTTCATCCCGAAGCCACAAGACTTTGACTCAAGAAGAGTATAAAAGTCTAAGTGTGTATATGACAATATACTCAATGCAATAATGTGCAAGACTAAACACAAAATGCTTAACTAGATGTTATAATGCAATTGAACACC
The DNA here is from genome assembly GCA_033220585.1 of Dipteronia sinensis. NCBI lineage: Eukaryota > Viridiplantae > Streptophyta > Magnoliopsida > Sapindales > Sapindaceae > Dipteronia > Dipteronia sinensis. The sequence goes on from CM065638.1 coordinate 36,981,072, forward strand.
CTAGTTATCAAACAATGCCTACATGTACACACATGAGGTCTCAATTAGTTGTAGAGAAATTCTAACAACCTAATTGTCAAATAAATTCACATAAACATTCATAAACTTGACTAGATGCACAAAGCCAACCTAATCATCAATTAAACACACATGAACATTTATGGATTAGCTATTTAGGCATATATGACTTAATGATGCAAGCTATCACAAACAAAACAAATCAAATATTCATGAACATTAACTAGTTGATTAAAACACAATTTCTCAACCTAGTTATCAATAAATCACACATGAATATTTATGACCTAGCTTTTAGGCAAAAATGACCTAATCAATTTAGCTATCAAAATACAAACCCAATCATGTTATCAAGACTCATAAATATGCAATAAAATAGAGTCTAGGTATTTAGTCATGCAATAAATACCTAATCTAGAGTAAGAAGAACAATAAATGATATTCAAAGAAGTTCTTGCTTACCTAGTCATGAAACAATGAAGACCCATGCTCATATGATGTTGAATGATGCAAGATGGAGATGGGTTTTGGGTTTGGAGAGTCAAAGATGCTTTCTTGATGCTTTCTTGAAGCTTTCTCTCTCTAGGGGAGCTCTTTCTCTCACTAGGAATGTAAATTTCAGAGCTCTAGGTCTGATTGGGGAAGAAGATGATGTATTTATTAGATCCAAGTAAAGCCACATTGTTTTGGACAAGAAAAGATTGATTTCCAGCGACAAAAAGCGATCTTAGGGCGACCTGACTCGGGTCACTTCAAGGTTGCTATTCTCTCGGGTAAAAAACGTGACAGCACAACAGCTCCAATTTCGAGCGACCCAAAACATGACCAAACGACATCGAAACCTTTCAAATAATATACCGTTGGAAAGGTATGGAAGTCTATTTTATAATCCTTTTTATAAAATCAGGTTTGGATCTCTAAAAAAATGTTATGTCATTTGAGTGACCAAAGGTCAAACATGGATAACAGCAGAGATGCTCTGTTTCAATGGTCTCTTTGGATACTTCAAAACCAAACCAAACGGTCATGAAATATTACGAATAATATACCGTTGGAAAGATATGGAAGTCCACTTTCTACTCCAATTAACAAAATAAGATTTGGATTACTGTAGAAAAAGTTATGATCAAAAGAGTGACCAAATGTCAGAATGGGTCAATAACAAAAATCCCCAAACTCATGGTATAAGACCATGTAACCAAATACCAATCCAAAAGAGCACAAATGGAGGCTCTCTATGGTCACAAATCGCGCTAAGACACAAGCACACACCAACGTGCTAGCACGGACACAACACAAGCACACCATCGTGCGAGTAGAGTAGACTATTAAATCAGTTGTCAATGCATGATACTGGCCATTTTAAAACTGACATGTTACCTAATTAAGGTGATCATCTTTAATTCGATCATCCATCTTACTAGGCTGATCATTTGAGATAGTCGGTTTATCTTATAAGACTGATTATCCTCCATATGGTCATATATATATTAACTGACGATCTTTAGTTTGATTAGTTATCTCACTACACTTATTATCTTTAATTTGATTAGTTATCTCACTAAATTGATTATCTTTTGTTTGGTAACCGACCGACCTCTGAGTTTGTCCACTTGGGCAATTCTTGATCAATTTTGATATTTTGCCAACCAGTGTTCTTTTGAGCTTTCATGGACCATTCACATGGTTTTCTATTTATAGACTGTAATCTTTTATCTGGTAACTAAGTCACTGGGACGTCTCCCAGCAGTCTGTTACTCAATATTCGTTGAGTCGATGTGTTAAGAGTGACCCAACTCAACTTCACGCATCCCATCAGGTTTCTAATACCTGAAGGCATGTTAACCCTGTCTTTTTTATGCACCCAATTAGTTTCATTGAGTATGCATTATCCTTCAGACTTTGCGTTCAGCCTCCCCACTTGGCTCCCGAGCACCAGTTGGCCTTGGCAAGCCCTGGTGCTACAGGTTTGTCTTTGTAAACAAAGACAACTTTGCTTTTGAACACTTCTCTTGGTCTTTGGAGAATTTCTCCCTCAATGGGAAATTTTATTGATAGTTTCAATCTAGATTATTAAGAAACAAGAATTAATCAGAAAAGCTAACAAAAAGCATACTAATATAATGCTAAACATTATTAAAGAAATGAAAGATAGAGAAAACCACTAAGGGTAATAGATTTTCAGGTACTGGGCATTGCACAGTCGGGGTAACTCTTCCCCTTCTGGTCAGGTTAAGCGATATGCTCCATGCCTAGCTAAACCGACCACTTGATAGGTTCTTTCCCACTTGTCGGCCTAGGAACCGGCAACTTTTTCCTTTGTATTATAGGAGACCATTCTTAGGACTAGGTTCTCGAGTTGAAGCCTCCTTATTTGAACTTGCAAATTGTAGTATATGTTGCCCTCTGTTGATAAGCCGCATTTTTCACACATGCCAAATCTCTTCTTTCTTCAAGTTCATCTAGGTTTTGTTCTATCATACTTACGTTTTGTTCAAGCTGGTACAACTGAACTCTTGGGGAGGTGTAAACTACTTTTATTAGGATTACTGCCTCAGTTCCGAATGCTTCAGTCGTTTGGTATGCCCAAAACACATCATGCAACTTATCTGTCCAGTTTCCCTTTTTGGTACCAAGCTTAGCCTTCAAAGTGTGCTTGATGATCTTGTTTATAGCTTCAGTTTGCCTGTTGGTTTATGGATTAGCAGGTGTGGCATAGTAGTTCGTGATGTGGTACATCTCACACATCTCCTTGAAATTGTCACTATGGAATTGGGTTATGTTATCAGTGATGATTGTGTCTGGAATCCCAAATCGATAAATGATGTTTTTCTTCACAAAGCTTGTGGTGTTGGCTTTAGTTATGTGCACCAGTGCTTCTGCTTCAGCCCATTTCGTGAAGTAGTCCACTGCCACAATGGCACACTTCGCTTCCCATTTAGTTACGGTTGGCATCTAGCCGATCAAATCTATCCCCCGCATTGCGAATGGCCATGGCGAGGTCAAGCTCTTTAATTGCTCGAGTGGTCACCTGATGTCATTTGTGATCCTCTGATAAGTTTCACACTTTTTAGCCATTCGCTGGGCATCTTGGAACAGGGTTGGCCAGTAGAATCCTTGTCTAAGAGTTTTGTGAGCCAAGCTTTTACCCCCAATATGATTTCCACAGACTCCGTTATGTATGTTTTTCAAGATCTTCACAGCTTCAATTGGCTTGACACACCTCTGTAACGCCTTTGAAAACCCTCTTATGTACAGTTCCCTACCAATTATTGTGTATGGGTGGCCCCATACTTGACCCTATTTGCTTCCACTGAATTCTCGAGAAGGATATTCCTCTCCAGGTGATCTCTGATCGGGGTCATCCATATAGCAGGTCCTTCTTCGACTTCTTCTACTACCAGTTCTTCTCTACATTTGATACTGGGTTGTACAAGGTAAGCTACCGAGATTGCTTTTGACCAAATACTGATGGTGGCCGATGCTAGATTTGACAAAGCATCCATCTTTTCAATCTCCTCTCTGAGGATCTAGGTAACCTTATAGTTCTTGAATCTTCCAAGCAAAGCTTTAGCTATTTCAAGGTAGGCAATCATGTTGTCATTCTTTGCATGGTATACATCTAAGACCTAGTTGACCACGACCTAGAAATCGCTGAAGATCTCTATTTCATCCGCACCTAGAGTCATACAAACACTAAGTCCTGCCATAAGTGCTTCATACTCGGCCATGTTGTTGGTGGCCTTGAAGTCAAATCGTAGGGCACATTCAACTTGACCACCTTCTGGGGTGGATACCACTATCCCTACCTCGATGCCATGCGTATTCGATAACCCATCGACATGCAGATGCCATTGGAAAATCTTCATTTCCCTCTCTTCAAGCATTTTAGCTACCTCATTGTTTGGTCCAGTGAATTCGGTGATGAAGTCAGTTACTGCATGGCCTTTGACCGAAGCCCTTGGTATATAGGTGATGTCAAACTCACTTAGTTCGACTGCCCATTTGGTCAATCTCCCAACACTTCCAGTTTTGACAAAACATGCTTAAGCGGGCAGTCTGTGTAGATCTCAATCTTATGTGCCTGAAAATATGGCCTGAGTTTCCTTGTTGTCGTTATCAATGCCAAAACCATATGATCAGCTGCTGAGGATGTTGTTTCAGCCAATAGTAAGGCCTTACTAGTGTAATAGACCGGTTTCTGTACCCCTTATCCAACCTCACATCCTTTTGGTCATCAAGTGGAAATCTACCCAAGGCTCTGAGATACCTTTCCATTACATTATGCTCAAAGCTGGAGTCAATAACAAAAGGTTTCCATGATAATACGATGATGGAAAAACTCTACATAATGGGTTGTGAGAAAATAAAGACTCTATCGAATGGCATCAACAATCTCATCTCTCTTAAAAAATTGACAATAGGCAACTGTCCAGCCATGGTATCCATTCCATAGGGTGGCTTTCTCACAAGCCTTACATTCCTTGGTATCGTTGATGCGAATATCTGTAAGTCACTGTTGGAGTGGGGATTGCATAGACTTATGTCTCTTGAATTACTCGGAATTGGAGGATGTCTGGACGTGATATCCTTTCCACAGGAGGAGATAGGAATGATTCTTCCTTTCTTCTGAACTAGTCACCACTAGTGTGATTGACAAATACAAATACAAGGTCTCGTCATTCCGTGGGTTGGACAGGATTGGAGCCTTGCCAAGATATTCCTTGATCTGTTGAAAGGCCTTCTCGCACTCCTCGGTCCATTCTACCCCCTTGCATTTCCTTATAGCTCTAAAAAAGGGGAAGCACTTGACTATTGACCGGCTGATGAACCGGTTGAGTAAGGCTAGGCACCCTGTTAACTGTTGAATTTCCATTAGGGTTCTAGGGAACTTCATATCCTTCAGCGCCTTGATCATTTCAGGGTTAACTTCAATCCCTCTTTGATGGACCGGGAATCCAAAGAACTTCCCTGATGATACTCCAAAGACGCACTTATTTGGGTTGAGTTTCATCTTGTATCTTCTCAACACCTCAAACGCTTTCCTTAAATCCGACGCATGCTCTTCAACTATAACACTTTTAGTCAGCATGTCATCTACATATATCTCCATGTTTTTGTCGATTTCTTGGGCGAACATCTTGTTTACTAGCCTCTGGTATGTTGCCTTGGTATTCTTTAGAACAATTGGCATTACCTTGTAACAGTATAGCCCATGATCTGTCGTGAACGATGTCTTCTCTTCGTCTGGTCCGAACATTTTGATCTAGTGATAGCCTGAGTAGGCATCCAAGAAACTGAGCAATTCGTGCCCGGCCATGGCATCAACCAACTGGTCTATCCTTGGTAGGGAGAAACTATCCTTTGAGCGTGCTTTTTTTAGGTCTGTAAAATCCACACACATCCTCCACTACCCGTTCTTGTTCTTGACTAGCACCACATTGGCTCTCTTTTAAAATTGTTGATATCCACCATCCATCCCTAAGATTAACAATGGAGATCCATCTCTTTTTAAAAAAAAAATCAATAATTTTACTAATTAATCTCCACCCACCATCTTTTAAGATGAATATCTAAAGTTTTCATATCTGATTTGTTTTAATTTAATACTTTTTAATTAGGGGAATTTTCGTCTTTTTATTGTTTTTATATATAGCAAACTATTTCATTTTATAGTTAACTTGAAGCGAAGGGGAGGATAGTGTCATTTTTTTTGGAAAGTGTCAGAAAGCAAACCTTATATAGGTTTCGGGTAATTTGCTCTTTTCGTAGTACATGCAAAAGTAACAAGAACAAAATTTTCTTTCTTATTGTGAAAATTGTCAAAAATAACAACAATTACACTTAAATTATATAAATTTTGTTTTTAACAATATACCAAGTTTTAACTCTTAGTAACCGCATTGTAAAATTAATTTCCATAATCACAATTCTACAGATAACAACGGCACTTGGAAAGGAAAACTCTGACGGCGCTATTGCAAGCCTGGGCACGCGTTGCTAGGCGTGGGGTCGCTAGGACGAGTTATGCCCAAGCAGCGCACCACCGGTGCAGCTTAGCATCGACAACGTTGTCTCCGACGAAGGTGGGAGATGTGAGAGAGAGAGATATATATATATATATATATAAAGGAGAAAAAGAAGAGAGAAAATAGAGAAGGGAGGAGACTAGGAGAGATCGTCTTAAAAGGGTTTATATGAGGGTGTTTAGGTAATTTCAAAAAAATGTGGTTATTAACGGTTAAACTTTTGTATATAATTATAAACTAAAGTTTGATATTTTTAAAAGCTATTTTTTATTTTGGGAAAATTGCCAAATGTAGCCAAATAGATGATGGGAAAATTGTTTTTAGCCTTGTTTCATATTTCAATTGTTTATAACCATTTTGCAATAAATTCTTTCAATCCCTACCAAAATTACAAAAATACCCTAGCCAATTAATTTTTAAGTTTTTAAATTTTTAAAAAAAACTTTTATTTTTTTATTTTTATTTTATTTTTTTATTTTTTTTATTTTATTCCCCTTACTCTTCTTTTCTTCCACAACATCTCTTCCTATCTTATTTCCTTATTTCTCTTCTTCTTCCATTTTCAACTTCAACAAAGCTTTGATTCCAACTTTTACAAAATATTTTGTTCTAGAAACTTAGATCATCAAGTAAACTTTGTTCTAGTTTTGTGTTATTACAAAATTTTGGGTTAGATTTGGCAAGATCCATGAATTTTTCTATGAGTTGGAAATTACCAGAAGGTTTCACGAAATTTTGGAAAAATTCTAAGGTTTCACGAAATTTTGGAAAAACTCAAATGTTTCACGATGTTTTGGAAAAAGTCTAAGGTTTGACGAATTTTGGGAAAAAGTATAAGGTTTCACGAAATTTTGGAAAAACAAAACTTTTTCCAAAATTTCGTAAAACCTAGGGGTCGTTTGTTTTTTCCACTTAAAACTTAATATGTCTGAATTATAATTATTAAGTTGTTTTGTTTGTTTTTTTAAGTGGTCAAACAACCTAAAAATACCAAAAAACAACTTAAAATAAAAAGTAAAACTTTCTGACTTTTCACTTAATTGCAAATCACTGAATTGCATTAAATGCAATCTAAAATCTTTTCTTCCGATACTATCCTCCTTATATAACATATTTTCAATTACATCATAATTATATATGATATAGAAATCTTTATTTTATTATATTGCTTGTTTTAAATAGCTTTAAAAATAAAAAAGAATCATAATCACTTCTCATATTTGTGTTTAATATCAATATTTTATTATGATATTAGGGTGATGTATTTATATATTATTTTTGTAGAGTGTTTTATGTGAGTTTTCCTGATGTCCTTTTTATTTTGTGAAAAAAAAAACTTTTTCTTTTCTTAGTAAAAATGAAGTTTATTTGTAATCGAAGAAGAATATCATGATTATATGTGTTTATATATAATTATTATTTTTGGATTGTTTTAATTCCATATTATATGTATAATTATTTAACATAGGTATAAATATAAAATTACTTAGTTTCAGACAATTTTACTTTTAAAAAACAAACGTGATACAATCAGATGTGAGGGGAAAAAAAAAAACAAACATGTCACTCAATTTCAGATTTCAGTCATTTTTCAATCTTCAGAAAAATTCAGAACTGTTCAGTCTTACGACAAAAAAACAAACGACCCCTTAAACTGTTTCCAAAATTTCATGAAACTTTCTAGAAATTTTCAAGTCAGAGAAAAATTCATGGATCTTGCCAAATTCAACCCAAAGTTTTGTAATAACACAAAACCCATGTTTACATAAACTATAATTATAAAAAATAATGCAAAAACTTAAAGAATTTACACACATTAACCACTTCAAGAGTTAATCCAATTGATTTTCTCAAAAAACTTCCCCAAGCAATCTCCCTCAAATCTTTAACTCAAAATCATAACCAAGTTTATTTCAATAGGTTATAAACGATTACTCGATGTTTCAAATGGTTAGAAATAAACTTTTCCCTTTTGATTTTCTCCAAAAAAAAATTAGTATAATTGATGCTTTGAGTATCACAAGGTCGAAAGAGAAGATTTTTGGTGATGTCAATAAATCTAGATTTATTTACATAAATGTACACATTGAATCTCAATCAATTAAATGAGTAAAAATGATAGTGCAAATTAAAGAAAATCATCAAATGTATAACCATTTAATAATGTTACATCATAAACTAAGATCAATGTGAGATACACAAGCTTTGATGCTAGCATTATTACTTCATAAATAATCAAGTATCAATTTATCACCGCTTGATTAATAAATTTCACACGATCCCAGGGTTATAAATTTATAAAGGTTACACGGTACATAAAAGTTGATGAATATTGTGACAATAGTTATAAATTGAAGCCAATATTACAACAGGGATGTAAAGATGTTACCTAACTAAAATATGAACTTTCAACGAAGACGATATGGTAACACAATTGATATTAGAAATTGAATACTTGTTTCTTCCTTTTCGTTTTTTCTACCTATAAGAAAACTAAACAAGTAAATATCCAAGTTGCATGTTAGTGGGTAGATCAATTAAAAATATAAATATTGGCTATGAAGCCAATGAATTTCAGCATTACTCTTCCAAGCACGACCTCCAGTTATCTTTGAGGTGAGCTCGACGAAGATAACTTCTGGCACCGTACTGAATTCTGAAATATAAATGATGATATTCGTCTGTTAGGGTTAAAGTTAAACGAAGCTGACAATGCATTCACAATTGATGAGCTTTATTTTTGATTCTCTATATATCTCTTCTCGCTCACCCAGCTGATGCAGGTACTTGTATTTTACTGGTTAAAAGACGTCTTCCTCTATCTCTATTTGAATCTATTTTAATGTTTTTGCAACATTTCCACCAATGCAAACCAGATTTCAAAGAGCGCTGTACAAATACTATCTTAATTTAGAGCAAAGCTATTGGCACAAATACTCATCCTAGATACGTAAAAAATGATTTATAACTATCACATCATCTAATGATGATCTACATGACAATTACAAATCATTTGACATTAGTTTTGACCAATATCTAGTGATGATCGGTGTATTTGAGGATGAGAATGGGCAGTTTGGTAAGATTTATACAAGTTTCACTTTAGAGGCATTTGACAAATGAAAGTCTACCACAACTATCATCTCATCCAATCTGTCATTGTCTCACACCATTTTATTAAAGACTGATGATTCTACAAGTTCAATTTTAATCGCTACCGTCAAGGAAAAATCTCATTAACCACAAAAATTGCCGCACAAAGTAGACTTTCCTTAAAGCTTGCTTCACGTTCAGAAATAAATGGAATCTATGTAAGAGAATAAAGAGCCAAAGAAATTTAATCGCACAAAAGGAATAATTGAGCACCTGCATTTAACAGTTCGCCATCTCAACTCTAGTTGAACATATTTGGAAGGGGTCTTACTGCCATAAATGCATCCACCATCTGAAAGAGGAAAAAATAATTGAGAAGATATAATTGGACAGTCTATCTTACATTGACCTGGAAAAACTAGATAAAATTTAGGAAAACATCAAATGCGTGGTATGCAAGAAGCTTACCTCATCAGTCACTGCAGCTCGTGCTGTTTGATGTCTTTCTACTATTTCAGTCAAAACTTGAGTAAGACGCTGCTTAACTTCCCCAGTTAGCATGTGTCCCACACCATACTCCTACAAGATGTTATGCACTGTGATTCTTATCCAAGTAGTAAATAATATTTGCGAATAAGATTTTTTTTCTTTTATTAAATAATTAAAAAAAAAACATTTTAACTAAAAATAGCAATCTTACCTTTTTTATATGCTCAAGTTCAGCATCATCCTCTAGGAAGAAACTTAGATATTTTACTGGTATGTCGACCTGATGGGTATCCAAATGAAAAAACATGCTAAAAAATAGTTAAATTCCAAAAAGGAAGTAAAATTAGCACAGACCATTAATTGATAGCCTAAACATATCCTGATCAGAAAGCTTTTTTACTTTTTTCACTTTTTCCCTTTTTGGGTCCATTTGCAAATTCATAAATAAATAAATAAATAATAAATCTGACATTCTTCATCACATATGTTATCAACTAGAAACAAAAAGAAATGAGAATTCTAATACCTCAAGATTGGCCCCAAGTTTTCTGTGTAACTCCACACTTTCCCGTCCGCCAGAGAAGGCATACTTGTTTATCTGCAGATATTAGCACAAATAATGGCTAGTTATGTGAATAAGGCACATGTTAGATTTGAGCATACTAGTGAATACATATCCATTAGATCTGGAATAAGTCAGCTATATATTCCGTGGTTCTCAAATCCACAGTGCTTAAATCTTAATATATAACAAAAATAGAGTTAGTAATTAACAAGGCTAAGGCTAAGGTCCCAACTCCCAACACAGTTCAAAACAACCGATAGAATTAGAGATAAACTGAATTCACATAGTCAAACGAAGCAAAGGAGACATGGGCAATATTATAGCAAAATCACCAAAGCTCTGCATGACCAGCCAGACTATTATTATTTCTGTTTTTCATTAATATCTCCATGTCCACTAACTGGATCAAGCAATGAGCAGTGCTCTACCCCTCCCAACCCCTGGCCTGGGATTAAAACCTAAACTTTGACAGCTTATACTTTTTGCAACAAGGCATATGTCAATAGGACACAGAGCCATTGACACAGTCAACTTTTTCGTTCAAAGAAATTGAAATTGAGAGACTAATGTTAGAAGGATACACAAAATTTAGGGCACAAATGCCATGAAATGACTCAGAAAAAGAGTATCTTTATATGTTCTTTCAAAAAAAACAATGCACTAGAGAAACCAAGATCCAAGTCATAAAATGTGCTTTCCACCATTGGCACATAGTAAAATTTTGCAACCAATGCACAAAAGAGACATGAAGTGTGCGTCAAAACAATATAAAGTTATGCCCTTTCAGCATCAATAATAGTCAACATTTTCAAATAAAAGATAGTTCTGTGAAACCAAGTAAATTTCCCATCTCCAATAAATTCAAGAAAACTACAAGTTACTGGAAGGAATGGAGAAATGTTACGCTGTCCATAATTATTCATCAAGAAAATTATATATTCCCACATAGTGGCTGTATTCAACATGCTATGAAGTTTCAGAACAATACCTTGTTCTTAATGACTTTCCCTGAGTCTGTCACATAAATGGCAGAATTGGGATCACTAGCTGACATTTTCCCATTCTCCCCCTGCATGTATTCAATTCAAATGACACGCTATCAATGATTTTATGGCAACAAATCTAAGAGTATTAGAGTAATGACAAAGTAAAATGCATAAGTCATAGAATAGGACATTGGATTCTAGTAAACATCATAAAACCTGTAGTTTTTTTTCAAAATGCAAATGTCTACATAAGATGGAACATTAATTCCAGCAAATATCTTCTCTTGTATTATATACTCACCATACTGAAAGTCAAAATGATGATGTAACTTGTACGATACAATTCAATTGACAGACAAATTAGTTCTCGCACATGTTTTGAAAACCGCGTTTATGAAAAAGCTTCAATAAAATTTGCAAAATAGCAATAGTCAAAACGCAATCCTAAAGATCTATTGAATGGATTCGATCCACATGCAAGGGCGTCCCTGAACTAGTAGGGATGTATTTATTATTGAATTGATTGATATGGTAGTTCAGAAGTTATAACTTATAAGTCTACTTCTTTTAGCCTTATTTCAATTTTATATCGGGACTCATTTAGTTATTAATGGAGTATTTTTGAATTCGGATTCTTTTTTTAACTATTAGATAGAAGTTAACTTTACCTTTGAATAACCAAGTCTGTATAACAAGAGTAATGCTAGATTCCCTAAAATATTTGCCCAAACGATACGATATGTGAGTTGTCAACACCATGTACATTATGAGATGATATGGTAAGCGATGCGTTATTTAAAACTCACATGACACATCATTGGGCAATCTAGCATTGCTCTTATAATAAACAACGAAATTAAACTAGAGATTGATGAAATAGGCTCTCTTTGGATTCCTGTCAATGGTTCAACTCCCATCAAGATTCTCCTAACAAGACACAGAGGGATTAAGCTTATCGATATTCTCTTCAACACTATTAACAGCCCTTCAAACTCCTAATATATATACACTGAAATTCTTAGGTGCAGACATCTATATTTTAACTAAATGCAGAGCTCAAAAACTCGTGTAGAAGTTCATAAAACTCGAGTAAAGATTACACAAAGTTTTACTTATGTTCACGTTCGACTTGCACACTAAACTATAAAGTAAAGCATCAACCCATAAACCGAAGCAAAGTCTGTTAGTTTTTCATTTGAATTCTGAGTGGTTCGCATTGTTTAGAATATGCATGTCCCTTAATCTATTTACTCTTCCCAACACTTAGATTAAAAGCAAGCAGACTTAATACCTTTACTTTTTGTTAGTTGGCCCTCGAATCATTCTTTTCTCCGGAACATGTAAAACTCTCAAGCCTTTTCCAATGTATTAATTGTACTACCTAACCTAATTATCAAATCAAAGGTTGCCCTAGATCCTACATATAATTTCATTAAATTTTTATGTCTTCAGACAATCAATCACATTCTAAGGTAATAAGATTGTCCATATTACTGAATTAACAGGAACATCATTGGCATAACCATAACCAAATTCAACCTACATGTTTTTTTTTTCAACAAAAAGAAACAATTCAACTTGAATAGTAGCAAACACATGTAATTTTAGTTTTAAATTTTTATGCAGTATTTAACAGGCCAATTGTTTTTTATTACACATGTATGCCAATACTACGATATTACCATGATCAGCGTCAAATCTCTATCTACTATATGTGTTTTAGATTATTATATCATTTAGATTTTGAAAAGACGAAACAGTTTCATAATGATTTTTATCTCACAGTTATTTCTTTCTCTTTTATGGTAAATAATTTTTTTTTTATCAGGTATGATTATCAATGTTTAGAACTTATGAAGCTCCATGACAATTCTTCCCATGAATCCAACCACCGCAGCCATATTGAAGCATGAGTTTCAGATAAAATATCAACATTGAATAAATATTATCTCACAGTGATTACTTTCTCTTTTATGGTTATTATTTTTCTTTTTTGATCAGGTATGATTATCAATGTTTAGAACTTATGAAGCTTCATGACAATTCTTCCCATGAATACCAACCACCACAGCCATGTTGAAGCATGAGTTTCAGATAAAATATCAACAATGTAAAAATATTTATCTCCAAAAGAAATGGTCATTGAAATATGAAAGCTCTCAAGACAAGTTCAAAGTAACAATTGCAAAAGCTTTGGTCAAATTGGAATGAAAAATATTAGGAAATTAAACAGCATACCATGATGTCTAGTGAGAATTAAGTTCAGCTACATATATACATACAACAAGACTATCCCCAATAATTTCCATTAAAATTTGTGGCTTGATATAGGAATACCTGAAGGGCAGGGAAGAACGATGACTCAATTAATGCAGGTTTGTGATATCCTATCCGAGGGGCAACATCTCTCGTCATTCTGAAATATGGATCCTGAAGAGATCATTATGTAAGGGAAAAAACAATTTATCAGAATTCAAAGGAAATTAATCACAAAGACAGGCAAAAAACACACCTACATGACCCACATAGAAAGAGGAGGGAGGGAGGACATATACAACAACAATCTAAATAAAACCCAAGATAATAACAGCACTTTATGAAAAGACAATCTGACCATTATATACAAACATTCAAAAGTACAAAAACCACAATAAATGGCTAAATCACACATCTAATGCCACTAATATTTTAATTATCTATCAGCATATTTTCTGCACACTGTATTGTAAATTGCACAGATTAAACTACAACGTTTAGCAAAAAAGTTATTGGTTACAGAACTATATATTGATACAAGTAATATTTTAAACATTAATATTTACTATGATACAAAACTATACTCAAATTAAAAAACTAGTCTTAACAAAGAAAGGACTCAACCTGGTCAATGGCGCAAGGAATTAAACAACGTGGATTATCTTTGCCTTTGAATAGATGCGGGAAAGAACTAGGAAATGATGGAACTGCCTGCACGGATGCAAAATAAAGTACAGTGGTTATTTCCAAAGGCATAAGCACTAATTACTTGCTTAAACTATCATGATTATGATGTACCATTTTTAAAATTTTTTCCACTAGATGATATAACTCCTGGAGTGGTAAATCCAAAAACAAAAAAAAAAAAAACAGTAGAAAAAAATGTGCAATACAAATATAAGCCATGAAACAATCTACAATGGCATTTTGTTTTACTTTTTTTACTTTTTTATTTATGATGATTATAATAGTATTCTGGTGGAAAAGGACATTATAGGTTGAATTGATAGCAATTAAGCAATTACAAATTATAATATTGTGAATCTACTTTCTTAGGAGCTTACTATCATTTTTACCTGATGCATTATAAAGTCATCAACAAATGTGTTACCAAGGCTGAAAACGGAATCAGAACAGTTATAAATCAATTAACCCAACCAGATTTTCAAAGATGTCTGAAGCTCACAAAAGAGTAATATGGAGGAATCTGATGGTCCAAAACTGAATATAACAACCTGCAGTATGCCATGCAATTTGTATGTCACTACGAAAAGAGTGCAGAAAAATACCTGAACCGGTGGAAAACTAACTTTTCCAATATGGTCTTCACCAGTGAAACCAAATATGCCGACAACCTGAATATCAGCAGCAAACAATTAAATAACTAGAATAGCTCAAAAAATGAAATTAAGAAAAAGGGACATACCGAAGCTACTCAAGTAAGATCACAGTTTCTATCCTAAGCGAAAACAAGTAAAAGCATTGTGAATCATCACCTTATTATATGTGACACACTTTGAAACCCTCACCATGTTCTTGTAAAAGGCACTGCACATGAAATTCTTAAATAAGATCAGCCAAGCAACATAAAAAAATTATGTACAACATGTGAGAGAGTATAACAGCAAGGTTTGGGAAAATGCTATTGAGTTGACACTGTACAACACCAAATTCAGAACTAACGCACAACAGCAACAGGCTTTCTATTTGATCACAACTAATAAGAATCTTTCCCCAATTAAAAATGCAAGGAGATAACTGAGTTCTCAAATCTCAATCATGGAATATAATGTTCTGGTTACGTTGTTAAATCATATAATCTCAATCCTGAGATTTTACCTTTAAATATTTTTTAGCACTCATTAATTTTTAAGTATGTCAACAAAATCTAAGAACCATCCGAAGACCTACTAACTAAGATAAATCTGTGCAGCATGAGGTCCTAAATACCTCAGGTTATTTATTTCATGAAAACAATTTACTGCACTCCAAACCCTTTGATGCATGTTTCACAGACTCAGCACACCACAAGAACAATATAATGTGTCGCTCTACAGTTTTCAACTGTACTTCCCCACATTGTATAATACTGTAACACATGGAATACGTGATTAACTTTATATCACTACTGAGTCATACACAAGATTTAAAAGACATTTATTTAGGCGGTAGGGACTTATTATGAGGTGATTACTGGTGTACAGACAAATTAGAAGGCATCAGGCACTTTAAATGTAGCCAAATATCAATAAAAAAAATCCAAGTCTGTCCCCTCAACATTTTTATTTTCAACTTGAATATATCCTCTAGCCATTTCACAAACCGTTAATTCTTTAGTTGTCTATTTAAACAATCAAATTGATTGGAACTCCCAGTCCAAATGTTTGAAACCACAAATGGGATTCCAAGATATATTGAAAACATGTGTTAAATTACTTACCCACCAACATAATCAAAATCAGAGAAGATGAAGGTCTTTGTTATGTCAAATCCACAAGCAATAATATCCTTTGCATTCTCCCGGGCTAGTCTCTGGCTCTCCTCAACAGAAAGATTTTTCCACATGCACTTTTCATCATCAGTAAGCTGTATAACAAGAGGAACCTTAAAGGCATCTTGCAAATATCTGCAATCAGATTTAAACATTGATAATGTTGTCTAGTTAATAAATAATTTCCGGAAGCATATAATTTTTACATTGGACATTGATATCTATCTACTAAAAATGCAAAACATCCAAAATAGAGCTAATAATATTTTCTCTATGATTTTTGCGTTTTAATCCAGAAAATTGAAGTGATTAACTCACTTGGTAAACATGAATGGTATTAAATGTCCCAAATGCAAAGCTTCAGATGACGGCCCTCTTCCAGTATAGAGATAAAACTTATCCCCTCTCTCATATGCATCCAATATCTCATTAAAATCCCTACAATAGAAGCAAAGCCACAATCAACAAGAAATATGAAGTAACAATTATTATATAAAAAATTGAGAGGAAGAGGGTGGAGGAGTGAACCGGTGAGCAAAGAAGACTCCGCGGCGAAGGAAGACATGCGGAGGACGGCCAGTGAGGCGTTGGACTCTGTGTACCAATGAGTGGTCAAGCCTTTGGCAGCCAAATTTATCAATCAGTTTGTCATAATCGATCTTCCCCGCTGAAGACGACACCTCCCAAGGATTCACTACCTGTTCTTCATCTTCTCTATTTTCTTCTTTCTTATCCATCTATCTCTAATTAATTCCAAAGGACCACGAGCGCCGCAGCTGACTGGTGTTCTGGACTTGGAGAGAAAATTGAAAAACGATGGAATACAGATACAGTCGTACAGAGAGAGAGAGAGAGAGAGGGTGGTTTGGTAATTTAGGGTTTAACTCCAGACAACGTCGTTTTGAATAAAAAAGGGTAAATTGCATTAACGTCCTCCAGCTTTAGATATAATTGCACTCATATAGAACATTTACCTGAAATTGTACTAACTACCCCTGCTGTTAATTGACTTCTGTCAAGCTAATGGTTGACCACTCCTTCAATACGAATCGACTAAAATAACCCTAGTTAATTTTTTTTTACTATTACTTTTTGTGTTCCTTAAAGTTAGTATTTTAATATTTTAAATAAATGACTTTAAAAAAAAATAAAAAATAAAAAAACTCATCGCCTCTCCTCCACCTAGGGATGTCAATTGTACAAGTCAGGGACAGGTTTTTCATTACCATCATCAATCTCAATTAATGAGAAATATCATACCCAGTAAATACCCACCTTAAAATAAACGGTGCGAGTAAGGGGATTCCCCATTAAGGGATCGGCTTATTGCCTCGTACCATCTACATCCCATTAATTTATATTTTTTAATGACTTTTTGATAGAAATCATATTAAAAGTATTGATAATATGAAAATAATACAAAGGATCAAGAGTCCCATTTTGGCACAAAAAAAAAGTTAACTATCTGGAGGTTTAAAAACACCGTAAAGTGTTTGATAAAAGTTCTGAGAGAATTTTGTTAGCAAGAACAGGCCTTAACATAGCTCTAACAATAGAGAACTCTAGAGAGAGAGCTCTTTGTTTTTCATTGACTAATGAACAGTTACATAGTACCTAAGTAACTAGGGGCGCATCCTGTAACCGTTTTTCATTTGCTATTTTTTTTAAAGAAAAACGAAAATGAAAACAATGTTTTTTGTTTCAATTTTGAAATTTGAAAACGCGTCTAGTAGAATATGCTGAAAACTGTATTCTAAAAATTAAAATATTAAAAACACGTCTGATAAGTTAACTGAAAAATATCAAAATTTGACAATAATTCATCTCAAATAATTATCAACTAAGAGGCATGTTTGATTTTTCTACTTAACACTTAACGACGCTTAATGTGTTCCATTAAGTTGTTTTGTTTGATTTGTTTAAGTGATAACATCACTTAAACAACTCTTAAAATCAGTTATATATAAAAGTGAAAATTTTTCACTTTCACTTAACTAAAAAACAACTATATTGATATTAATTGTATACTTCCAAAACTATCCTCACATATCTATTATATTTCTAGTTTTGTCTTCTCCAACGACCCTAACCATATTAATTTTTTTGGTTACTATATTGCCACCAATGAAATGTCTCCCCACACCCTTTTTTTTCTTAAAAAATTTATTACTTAAATAACCAATAGCAAAATACTTTTATACCCAAATATTATAAATTCATTTGCTGCAATTGCAACTGGGGAAAAAAATTAAACTTATGTTATCTTTTATCTTCAGTTTTTCTCTAGTATAAGAGAACTAGAGAAAAACAATAGAAGAAGAAGTCACTTTGTTAATAGAAGCAAAGACAACATCACATCGTCAACATATCATTGCAATTCCTTACACCTTCATCTCCATTTATTATTAGTTTATTACCATATTCTCTCAAGATTCAATATGAGAAACAAGATAATAATAAAAACAAGTATATTAATAGAATAAAGAACAAACAAAAATAAATAAATAAAAGAAATTAGTCAACGTTTATATATTAAAATACACATATATAACAAATAATAGTTGAAGGACATATATGTAAAATTATTTATTTTCAAATATTTATAACTTAAAAAAACAAACAACTTATCACTTATATTTAGTTTTCAATAAAAAAAAACAAACATATTTTTCAGTTTTCGGTTTTCAACCACCATTCAGTCTTTAGTACAATTCAGCATTGTTCAGTCTTCAGACAAAAAATCAAATGCAACCTTAAGTCAAAATTTTTTGTTTCACATTATAATCTAAAAACAACTTTTTTTTTGAAATTAATCTAAAAACAGTTTGATTAAACATTTTATTTAACATTAATTGTTTGTAAGAAAATCACATTAATTATAAATTATAAATTATAATTTTTTATTAAATATAAATTATATGAAAAGGTTTTAAAATCTTTTGAAAAGAAAAAAAATAAACATAAGAGTCGCGGAACTGCTCTTGGAGCAGATCCACGGCTCAAACGCCGGAGGAGGTGAGATCACCTCCGGCATTGGTTTGTTGCCTTTTCGCTTTCATTACTTCGGTTTTCTATTCTTTGTTATGGTGATTCTTGTTTGATTTTACTTGGGTTTGTTGTTTTGATGCTAATTTGATTAAGTTTTTTTTTATTATTGTTTTGATTTGTTGTTTGTTGTTATTTGAATTTTCTGGGTTTTAGTCGTTTTGATTTTGATGAATTGGGATTGTTGTGGCTCAGTTTTTATATGGAGTGATGTAGTTTATTATTTTATTATGTAATCAATCTAATTTTGATTTTTTTTTTATTATTGTTGCTCACTATTAATCATCTTTTGACAATAAATTAATAAGAACAATATTTTCACCAAAACTAAATGGTAAGTGGTCTACTGCAATCATTCTAGCTAATTCTTCTCTATTTTTTTCATCATTATATTTAAATAATTGTTGGTTAAGGGTAGTGTACCTTGGAATTTGGGCTTGTGAACTCGATCTTGCATGTGCGTCTGGATGATTGTTCGTTATATGCTTCTGAAATGAGTCATATCCTTCAGATTTGCTCCACTTAAATACTTTTTTTGCAATAAATGCAAACTACTGCAATGCTTAAATCTGCTTGCGTTACTTTCTTTATATGGAGTACGAAGAGATCAGATTTTGGGTGGTTATGTATCTTTTCTTCCGTAGGTGGTTCAAATTCAAAATCTGGAGGGGGATCATGCATGTTTTCTGATTGGCTTGTGAAATGGGGGGTGGCATCAGGTTCGGGTTTGGAAATTATTATAGGGGGATGAGAAGAGTTTAGGGATTCAGCATAGGCTTGGTGTTGCAGGAACTCATGATAGACGATGTCGTCATAACCGACATTGTCCGGCATACGACCCTTACCTTTTATCTATATGGAATGCCTTGGACCGTCTCCACTTCCATTTGCCATTTAAAAAATTGAATTATAAAAATCCTTGAAGAAAAAATGTGAAAACTTGATGGAAATAAATTGTTGGAAACAAATTTAAAAAGTTGGTTTGGGGGGGTTATTTATATAAAAGAAAAAAAAAACGAATGAGCCGACCGTTGCAGGGTCTGCTGACGTCAACGACTCATTCATTTGGTATTAGTAGACCATTGGGCCTGCAACGGCTCGCTCATTCTTTTTTTTCTATAAATTACACCTTCCACCCCGCCACGAATACCAAAGGAATGAGTTGTTGTTCTATCAAAAAATAATAAAAAAGGATTGAGCCGTTGTAGGCCCAGCGGTAGGCTGACCTCCTCCCCGAATACCAAAGGAATGAGCCGTTGATGGGTCAAAAAAAAAGGAATGAACCGTTGCAGATTCCTTTTTTTATAAATATTCCCCCCTGTGATACCAAAGGAATGAGCCGTTGCAGATTTTATTTTCTTTTTCTTTTCTATTTTGCATGCCCAACGGTCGACTGACGTGGGGTGTGTGTGTTGGGGGGGGTGGGGAAATCAAAAAAGGAATGAGCCATTGCAGGCCCAGTGGTCGGCTGACACTAGCAGACTATTGCTGACCGTTAGGCCTGCAATGGCTCATTCCTTTTTTTTTCTGGTTCCAGAACTAAAACTGAACCGGCAGTTTCAATCCAGTTTTATATTTTGGGGAACCGAAACTGCCGTGGTTTTGGTTCACGGTCCGGTTCCGAGGCCACTGTTTAGGTTCAGTTCCACAGTTGGAACCGAACCGGGGTCATGTTTAGATCCGATTGAGCCATTGCATGCCTAATGGTCGGCTGACGTCAGCAAACTGTTGCCGACCGTTGGGCCTGCAACAACTTATTCCTTCTTTATTTTGTCCGTTCCAGAACCAAAACCAAATCGGCAGTTTCAATGCAGTTTGGCATTTTAGGGAACCGGAACTGCCATAGTTTTGGTTCACGGTCCGGTTCCACGGATGGAACAGAACCGGGGTCAAGTCTATATTCGATTGACACCTCTACTACTAGCATCAACCCACAACAATTTCCTGTGGACAAGGCTGACCTCTAATACTATATTTTGAGTACATTTTACATTTTCTCGATAGAGAGACATCATAACAAAGAAAAAAGGTCGACTGACGTGGTGTGTGTGTGTGCGCGTGCGGGGGCAAGATGTGCCATTGTAGATTTTATTTTCTTTTTCTTTTCTATATGAGCGGTTGCTGGGTAAAAAAAAAATGGTCCGTTGCAGATTTTATTTTTTTTTCTTTTCTATATGAGCCGATTTTATTTTCTTTTTCTTTTCTATATGAGCTGTTGCTGGGAATGTTGCAGATTTTATTTTCTTTTTCTTTTCTATATGAGTCGTTGCTGGGTCAAAATAAAAGTCCCCCGGCCCTCCTCTCCGTCCTCGTCCCCGTCCCCGATACTAGGGTCAATAAAAAAAAGGAATAAGTCGTTGCAGGCCCAACGGTCGGCTGACGTGGTGTGTGTGTGTGTGCGCGTGCGTGCGTGAGGGTGGGGGGATCCCAGATTTTATTTCATTTTTCTTTTCTATATGAGCCGTTGCTGGGTCAAAAAAAAAGCCTCCCCTCCGCAGATTTTATTTTCTTTTTCTTTTCTATATGAGCCGTTGCTGGATCAAAATAAAAAGACCCCCGCCCCTCCTCCTTCCCGATACCCGAGTCAATAA
This sequence comes from Dipteronia sinensis, assembly GCA_033220585.1. NCBI lineage: Eukaryota > Viridiplantae > Streptophyta > Magnoliopsida > Sapindales > Sapindaceae > Dipteronia > Dipteronia sinensis. Next base: position 37,002,635 of record CM065638.1, read on the forward strand.
AACTAAAAAGAGGAATAAGCCGTTGCAGATTTTTTTTTTCTTTTATAAATATCATCACCCCCACCCGATACCAGGGTCAAAAAAAAAAGGAATAAGCCATTGCAAATTCTTTTATTTTTCTTTAATAAATTCCCACCCACCCTCCCCCCCGGAGGAATAAGCCATTACAGATTCTTTTTTTTTCTTTTATAAACTCCCACCACACCCCCCCCCCCCCCCCCCCCCCCCCCCCCGAGCCATTGTAGGCTCAATGGCAATGGTCGACCGACGTCAGCAACCGTTGGCCCTGCAACGGCTCATTCCTTTTTTTTTTACCGGTTTCATAACCGAAACCGAACACGCAATTTTGATCCGGTTTTGCATTTTGAGGAACCCTCTGGTTTCGGCTCACGGTTCCGATTCAGTTCCATGGTTGGACCCGAACCGAGGTCATGTCTAGATCCGATTGACACCCCTACTACTAACATCAATCCACAACAATTTCCTGTGGACAAGGTTGACCTCTAATACTATATTTTGCCTTCTTTATATTTTGAGTACATTTTACATTTTCTCGATGGAGACATCATAACAGAGAAAATGTTCATTAGAACACTAAATCAGACCTAACTTTAGTGATAATAAAAATAGTTAATATAATGAAATAATGTTGATGATGTTATTAGATTGAGCTCAATTCAAAAAAGTCTCATCATATTTTGGGGCTCTCAATCAAATATTATTGGTCTTTGTCCAAAGTTTATGCTGGATTCCTGATATCTTCTGGTTGGTTCTTTTCAAATGCTCCAAGGAAAAAATCCTAAGTTATTGAACAAATGCTATGCTAGCCAATAGCTAAATTATGCAAGAAATTCACAAAAAAGGCATCAAAAAAAATTAAAAACATACTAGAAGATATGTAAATTGCAATTCTGATATGAAATTTTGATAGAGATAAATAGTTAGCAGCAGTATATGTGACATTTTATGTAGCAAAAATCTGATACTATATACATCAATATACACAACTCTATCAAACAGAAGGGATTTCTGAGTTAGAAGCTTCGGTGGCACCCTGACGAACATCTCCTCGACATAGCGGACATACCCTGTAAACACCAACAACAGGGAGACACAGATAAAACGTCATTAAAACTCAAAACAATTAAAAAATGAATTTGGACAAGAATATGTACAAATAATGAGAAAAACAAGAGGATTGATCAAGGCAAGGTAAGGATGATACCCATGTATCTCTTTCAGCCATTTATCAACACAGGACATGTGATACTCGTGATGGCAAGGAAGGACTCGTATTTTGTCTCCTTCCTCATACTCGGCCAAGCAAATGTAACACCTACCAAATATAAATTTCTTAGTTAAAAAAATGGAACAACTGATTACAAAAATAACCACATAGCTATCCCAAAATATTCACAGATTAAAATTTTTTGCTACATTCATCATCCTTCCAAACGCAAATGCACACGAACATTTCATTTGAGCTATCAGCATGATATTCAAATTACAGGATCAAATCATAGAGAAACTTACTGTTCAATGTCATCCCCACTCTCAGCTTTGTCCAACTTTTTGTGACTCTTGAGAGGGAATGAGTCAACAACCGATTCTGGGGCTGGGAGCGAGACCATAGATAGGGAAAGTGACACAGGTTGGCGATGAATTTCATCCAAAACCTGCATATTTCATATTAATACGAAGCTAAGTAACTCCTTTAACAAATCGGTTGGTGAGCAAACGATGTTTCCATTGTCCATCTTATGTTAACCAACTATTAGCATCAACTGCCTATTGCTACTACAATTTGCTATAACTTTACAACTGAAAGCTACAAAATTCTACACTAAATTTGCTGGGAAGAAAGAAACCTTAGCAATTCAATAATATCAAAGCTGAAATAAGTTGGAAAACAAGGAAGCAACTATAAGTCTATAACATGCAAACTTGCCCTACAAAATGAACAATGCTTCTTCAAAGGTGCATTCTACCGAATAAAACAAATCACACAAGTTTGCGACAATATATAAATGGAAAATATTATGATTAAAGGTATATGGAATTTATACACAATTAGTAAAGAAATTGACATTTGAGAAGAATAGACCATAAGAAATGGAAAAAGTAAGAAACAAGATCTGACGACATAAGATTCGTGAAGCGTATTGTATATGCTAGTGGATTAACAATATCTACCTCAAATAGAGCTTCAGCAAGCATAACTATTCGTGATATTGCACGAGTACTAGACTCCTCGCTCATGACAAAAGACTCGCAAGAGCATGTACCATCAAGGTGGAGTCCAGATGGGCAGAAGCTGGTTCGCTGATTGTCATCAAGACCAGCACGAAGTCTTTCCCAAATCTATGAAGAATCATGTGAAATAGTAAACAAATATTACCAAAGAGATAGATGTAAGATTGTCATGTTCAGTTTCCATTCTCCCATTTCGACTAAAAGGGAAACAATTAGAATGAGAGCAAAGTAAATATACAGTGTGAAATTGATCGTAAACTATGGAGAATAGAGTGTAAGAAAAACTGAACCATCATGCATAGTTTCCAATCAATCATTCCATTGACAACTAAAATCACTGTGCCCAGTGTGTGACTGTGAGTCAGAGTAAACCAAAAAAACCATTCTTGATGTATAGGTTGTTAAGATTTATTTATAAAAAATTGTAGCTATTTTTTAATACTTAAGGTAAGTTGGTAACAGAAACAAAGCATAATTTTCTATAAATGATGCATTATAAAAGATTACCTCAGATCTTGAGTGGCGTCTTCGTTCATTCAAGCTGTGAATTCTACTACCCAGGTAACCAGTGTCACCCCCTACACCATCATCAAGAAAATCACTGCTGAAATCAAGAAGCCATCTATCTTGAGATCCTAGATCATTTGTATCATCCGTAGAGAAAACAATGGTTGGAGAATCATTAAGCCTTCTAGAACTGTGTCTTGAAAATGCATCCCAAAACAATCTCCTACTATTCCTTCTGGATGCATGGCTACTTGTATCAGCACTGCCACTAGACAAAATGTGGGAAGATATGCTCACCACATCAACATGTAGCACACTTCCATCATCCCGGTCCTGTTCCCGATTAGATACAAGAAATCCTAAACCTGCAGGCATTGCCCCTCTAATAGTTTCATCTCCTAGGGAGTGAAACGTTGCTGGTAAATCAGATACATGGGAAACAGTATCAGAATGAGAATCATGGGTGGCCGACACTTCGCTTGCAGGAGACTCAAGAGACAACCCATTAGAACGAGAATCTCCAAGATTTTGAGAAGACGAACTGCTTGGCTCGAGACAAATTTGAGATACACCCTTGTCCACTGGATTGTCAATGCCATTGACTGCATTCTTGTTAGCCGAATCATTTATACAAAGAGGGCCTGAAGATTCTTGTTCTTTAAATGAAGTACTAGCTGTAGTACTACTTATATCCCTATAAGATTCATCATGGGTAGGTTCAGCACTTACCAGAACAGGAGAAACTAACTCCTTACTATCAGCCAAGCATTTCCCGTGATTACTTGTCTCAACATTTCTCATACCATCTTCGGCAGAAATATCTTCACTGGCTGCAATACTGCTTCCTGATGATGTTCCAGTTTCAGTATTAGAGCTGGTAAACTGTGTTCCTGCAGGGGAGATCAAAGAAGAACCCCTTTGGATATTTTGGACCACATTGATGACAGGATGACTATACTCTGCAGAAGTCATCAGATTTTCATCCAAATAATCTTCCATCTATAGAAAAATCACTTCAATGTATCAACACCTCAACTTCATACAAGATTTACCATGTGAAATAATTTATAATCATGCGACAAAGATTCCAATTTCCACGCAAGAATTCAAGGCATAAAAGAAATCCACAACCACACACCCCTAGAACGGCTGGAACCATATAGTTATTTATGAGTATTCTACCAAACCACCTTTCATATATGAAAAAAAAAATGAAAAACAAAACCAATGATTCGTAGCTGAAGGCTATTTGATCATAAGAAAACCATTGATGTCAAAAGCGCGCCTAGGCGACGGGCGACGCAGGGCGAAGCCCTTGGCCTTGAGTCTTGGTAGGCATAGTCCCTTGCGCTAGGCGCACGCCTTCGTCGCCTAGGCGCACTAGGCAAGAATCGCGCTTAAGCGCGCCTTGTATGTTTTGATTTTCTGTTGCTTTTTTAAAGCCCACGTGCATCACACACACTTTAAAACAAAAACAAAAAAAAGAAGAAGAAGAAACCCTATCTGTTAACAGACTCACAGCCTCCAATCTCCTCTCCAATCTCCTCTTCAAGACTTCCAAGACCAAAGTTGAAGGCAGTTCACTTACTCCACCAGAAATTGAAGACTTCCAGACCTCCAGACTTCATCAATCAACTGAAAGGTAAGTTATTTTCTTTTTCCTTTTTTCTTTTTTCTTTTTTAATTCCGAATTCTCTCCCTCTTCATCTTTTTAGTCTTCAAATTTATGCCGTTATGCTGCCGAATTGTTGAAAGAATAAATTCTTGGTTTAAGGTGGCTTGTTCTTGTGTTTTTTCTGTGTTCGGTTGCCTTGTCTGGTGTTTTTCTGCTTCTATTGGCTTTGTTGGTTGTCTAATAATGATGTTGCTACAGCTGCAGGAGTTGGACAGTCTAGTTATCGATTTAGATCGAGATAGGCTTCTTCGTCAAGGGTACCACAACAATCTCAAGTTCGATCATCACTTCGACTAGTAGATGAGGAGGAAAGTGAAGAAGAGATTGAAGGGGAAGATGAGGGAGATCAACTTCAAGAAGGCGATCTTCAAGAGGGGATTGGAGGGGATGATGATTTTGATATTGATTTCAATGAATGAACTTGTTTTTCTTTGAATTGTGCTGATTTTAATTGTTTTTGCAACTTTAAGTCCTTTTTGAACTTGAATTATGATGCTAATTGTTGTTTTTATTAATTATTATGTGTTAAGGATAGTTTTTAAAGTAGTCATTTGTAAACTAATAGATAACTTAGGTTTATACATGTTCTTATAAAAAAATTGCGCCTAGCTTCAGTCAGGCGTGCGCCTCGCGCCTCTCCTTGCGCCTTGCGCCTTGCGCCTTGCGCCTTGCGCCTTGCGCCTTGCGCCTTGCGCCTCAGGCTACAGAGGCATGTTGCACCTTGCTGCGCTTAACGCCTCTGACAACTATGAAGAAAACCAAATAATCATTTATAAACAATGTTGCTGATGTTAACTTGTTAAGTTCCCTGGAACATGCTAAATTATAAAATTGAGCATTCTCCAACTATTTTCGAATATACATTACTGCATATCTGAATCGTCCATTGTGTGAGAATCAAATAAGAAGCACGTTGTTTAACAAAAAAAGATTGCCAACACTGATTCATCATGAACCTATTGACCTATTGAAATCAAGAGCATATTTTTTTCTATAATTGCCGATTCTTCATTCCTACAACTATATTGGTTATAATCCAAAGTCCAAACAGTTCAAATATACAAGACCTATGCATACCCATCCATACCAAAATTTATAAAATTCAATACCATTCTGTAACAACAAAATCACTAAATCTGGACCACAGCTGAAGAATCTACCTTCCCTCAAAAAGTGATATCCGATCGTTCATTCACAAAACTGGCACAGGACCACCCTTTTGGATGATTACTGTATTGAGCCAACTAAACCATAAACATCAGAACTTCTCTTACAAAATGGGGAATTTCCTCCTCCCTTACATTAGTGATATCTGAACCATTCACTCCATGAGACTTACATGGGACACAGACGGTGTAAATTTCTCACAGAGTACACAATTATAGATAATAGATACCACCAAATAAACAATCAAAGTTTCAATTTTTAATTTTCACTAAACTCTCATGATAACAACCAAAAATTTAGAATTTCAATTGACAGAAGAATAAACAAACAACCAATTCCCAAAATTACTCAAAAACTAGAAAACACAGAGTAGATACAAAGCTAATAAAAATACAATAAAAAAAATCATAAAATGGACATGTATTGACTTTTTAAAATGAATTGACTGCGACAACGATGATGATTAGCAGGTACCTCGACGGGAGCGCGAGAGCTGGAGCCACCGCAAATGAGCGACGACATGAACTTCGATCGGCGGTTGACCCGGGTCCTACCCGACCCGATCCTGCTACTTCCCGAACCCATATTTTTAGAGAGCGAAAGATATGAGAGAAAAGAGAGTTGTTTTTGTGAGGTTCAAAGTTTCAATTATTTTGAAGAAGTGCTTTCGTTTTTGAGTGCTTTTTTTTTCTTCAAACAAACACACACTTACATGTGAGATGTGACTTCCACTTGTTATTTTCTTCTATTTTTTTTTTTTAAGGGATATAATCATTTTCCTCGTGTAAATTTGTCATATTAAACACTTTACCCCTTCTAGTTTCAGTAATGACCATTTTCTCCACTGAAAACCAAAATATTAGACATTTTACCTCATACCATTAGAAATTCCGTTAGTCTAGTACTTTGATCGTCAAAAAATTAATTAAAAGACTTTATTTCCCTTGAACACATGTATTATGACCCATAATGATACCGCTAATTGTTTTTAAAGAAAAAAAATCAGAATTAAAAAAATAAAAGTATTTATAAAAAACGGAACTGAAAATAAAAAATAAAAAAGGGATCACCACAGTTTATGATGGTCGAGATAAAAAATAAAAATGCAACAAAAAAAATTCAACGTTTCAAAATTAAAAAAAAAAACTTTTTTTAATATTGTTTTAGTTCTTTTACAATTATATTATTTTATAATTTTATTATTCTTTATATTAATGTTTTTCAAGTAAATTTTTTATTTTTACATTTCATTCTTTATATTAATGTTTTTAAATAATTTTTTTATTTTTACATTTAATTCTTTATATTAATGTTTTTAAAAATAAATTGTTTATTTTTTTATTTTCATTTCTGTTTTTTTAAATACTTTTATAAGTTTTTTTAATTCTGATTTTTTTTCAATAAAAACAATTAGTGGTATCATTAGGGGCATAACTCATGTGTCCAAGGGTAATAAGGTCAAAGTACTAGAATAACGGAATTCCTAACAGTAGGGGGCAAAATGTCTAATATTTTGGTTTTTAGGGGGAGAATGGTCATTATTGAAACTAGATGGGGTAAAATGTCTAATATGGCAAACTACAGTAGGAAATTGATTATATCCCTTTTTAAAATTACTTTTTTCTATTTTTTATTTATTTATTTATAATTATATTATTTTAAAGGGATTTGTTTGATAAATAATATTTATATTCATTATGAAACTTGATTGGCCAATTATGGGACAATTTGGTTTTTAAGCTGGTTTTTTTGTTTGGCTAATTGGAATAGATGTTCCCTAAACTCTTCAGAGAGTTGCACTTTACTCCTAATACTCTCTTTTTTCGGCACTAAACCTCCTAAACTCTCACAAATTGGTAAAAGCTGAAGGATTGGTAACGCCGTTAAATTTTTTGTCATGGCAAATTGCACTAAGTTCCCCTTATTATATACATAATTGCATCAAACCGAAAAATATATAATAATATGACATAAATACCCCTCTGACCAAATTTTAAAAATCAAAATTTATAATTTATAATTGAAATAATGGTTAAATAATAATAAAATTCTGAACTGTTTGATAAAGAAAATTAAATAAATAGAGAAATGAAAAAATTAAATTGATTTCACAATTATTTAAGTTATCTTTTCTATTTAAATATCTCTAACATAAATATAAAACCCAGATGAATATTTAAATTATTTAAAGGGAATTATCATTTAAATTATCTTTTTATTTAAATATTCATAAATATCACGTGTTCATTTACAATAATAAGGGTATTAATAATGTTAAAAACAAAAATAAGAAATTAAATAATAATAATAATAATAATTATTATTATAAAATAATAATAGTAAAATAATAAAATGATAATAATAATAATAATAATATAAAAATAATAATAATAATAGTATAAATTTATAATAATAAATTATTTTTAAAAAAGAGGTAGATATTTAGATTGATCTCCACCATCAATCTCAAATATTCATGGTGATAATCAAATTACAAAATAATAATAATATTAATAATCTGAAAAACAAATTACAAAAAATTTGAAAAAACAAACAAAAAAATTGATGGGTGTGGAGATCCAGGATCTCCACCATCCATCTCAAAGGATAGTATAGTGAATGGATTTTGATTCACCATCTAATATGGATCTACTCTAGGGATGAAAAAAATCCACGAACCGCCCCAAACCGGTGGGTCTGGGATTTGTGAATCAGAAATAATATTACAATTGTTATTTTTTATATTATTATCATTATTATTATTTTATTATTTTAATATTATTATTATTATATATTTTATTATTATTATATATTTTATTATTATATATTTTATTATTATTTATTTTGACATTATTAATACACTTATTATTGTAAATGAACAAGTGATATTTAGGAATATTTAAATAAAAAAGATAATTTAAATGACAATTCCCTTTAAATAGTTTAAATATTCATCTAGGTTTTATATTTAAGTTAGGGATATTAAAATAATAAGGATAATTTAAATAATTGTTAAATCAATTTAATTTTTTTCATTTATCTATTTATTTAATTTTATTTATCAAAAGGTTCAGAATTTTATTATTATTTAACCATCATTTCAATTTTAAATTTTTATTTTTATTTTAAATTTTGGTCAGAGGGGTATTTATGTCATATTATTATATATTTCCCGATTTGATGCAATTATGTATATAATAAGGGAGACTTAGTGAAATTTGTCATGACAACAATTCAATGGCATTACAAATCAGTCAGCTTTTACCAATTTGTGAGAGTTAAAGGGGTTTAATGCCGAAAAAAAGTATAAAGGACAAAATGCAACTTTCTGAAGAGTTTAGAGGGCATCTTTGCCAATTAGCCTTTTTGTTTAATTTGTTTGTTGTGGTCACATGTGGTACAATATTGATATGACAACTTATTTCTTCTTATTGTGTCACTTTCAAATTTCAATGGTGTGTTTGTGTTTGAATTCTAAGCAAAATATTGTGTTGTACAACTGGTTTTCCAACTATTGAGGGACCGTTTGTTATGGGATAATGTTGCATGGATATGAGAATCTGATAACATTCCCATATTTGCTACTAGGTTTGTATTTTTCGATTATCAGAAAAGTGATTAACATGGGAATCACATTACCCTCCATCTGATTCCCATCGTGGGACCCACCTTAAATTAAAAAAGTAATTAATATAAAATAAATGGAATATATATATATATATATATATTATAATAATATTATATTATTATATATTTACTATAATATATATATATATATATAATATACAATATAATCAATTTTTCTATTGTCAGTTTGTCCTGATATAAAATATATCATGACGAAAAATGTGAACCATTAGATTTACATACTTTGACTTAAAGTGTATGCACTTATCAAAACTTCTCCACAATCTGTGGTCCACATTCTTCGTCCTGATATATTTTATATCAGGACAAACTAACAGTAGAAAAACTGACAATAATATATATATATATACAGTCTTTCTATTGTTAGTTCGAACTGATATAAGATATATTAGTTCCTTGCATGTGAGTCATTGGATTTAAAAGATGTTTTGACAAGTGCATGCACCCAAGTCAAAGCATTTAAATTCAATGGCCAACATGCAAGGAACTGATATATCTTATATCAGTTCAAACTGACAATAGAAAAATTGTATATATATATATATATATATATAATAGTATATAATACAATTTTTCTATTGTCAGTTCATCTTGATATAAAATATATCAGGACGAAGAATGTGGACCATTAGATTTACATACTTTGACTCAAAGTGTATGCACTTGTCAAAACTTCTCCATAATTTGTGGTCCACATTCTTCGTCCTGATATATTTTATATCAGGACGAACTGACAGTAGAAAGACTGGTATATAATAATATATAAATATTACTATCGCTATATATTTTAAGGCTAATTGCACAAACACCCATAAGATTTGATATAATTACACGTATATGGCAGTTTTAGGTATATAAACACAAACATCTCCTGAAGTTTGATAAATATTGCACTAACATCCACTGCTATTAATTTTCCACAGTTAACTCTTACAGGCGAGGGCAATATGATCTTTTCAACTAAAATTAAAAAAAAAACTGAAAAGAAATTATTATTTTAAAAATACTTTAATTAAAAAAGAAAAAGTAGTACTTTCTTCCAATCATCATCATCTCCACCATCATCTCCAAGATTCAAACACACCCAAACCCTAGCCACCACCACTCAAACACCAAACCCTAGCTGCCTAGCCGCCACCCTTACGCAGACTTCAAGTTCACACTACTAATGAGTGAATCTATGAGGCTAGAAGAAGTGAAAAATATTCAAAATTTACAGAACCAGTACCATGTTTTTCTTTTTTTGAAACCATGTTAACCAGGTACATTAACTCATTAAGAATTTGTCAAACTATAGACCAAAATCTAGAAATATAGACAAAAAATTATATAAATATGGATAGAAAAAAAATACCAGTGATTGCTCAAAATTTATTCAGAAATGAATACCAACACCCATTAGAAATAACCCAATAACAAAAACTATTCACAAGTCACAACCATTCCAATGAAAATCTTGTTTCAGTTTTCAACATAATCTCAGGAACTAGAATTTCATTTTCACACCTGCCACCACCACCTCGATTGTCACAACATCTCTCTCATTTTCCGATGAGCTACAACGACCCAGTAGTTCTACTTCGCTTGTGACAAGACAGTTCTAATCGAGGCATCAAAACAGGCCAGGCACTAATCATGTATTGTCTGGAAAACCGTGGACGCGAATCAGATCGTGAATTCAGATTTGGTGGGTATTGTTTTATTTGATTTTGTTGTGGATGGAAATAGTGCTGTAAATCTGGGCCGGCCTGACCCGTTTTGGCACGGCCTGCCAGGCCGGATTTTCCAAAACGTGACAGGCCAGGCACGGCACGACCTAATTGGCGTGCCGTGCCAGGCCCGACACGTTTTGGAAAATCTGGCCTGGCACTGCCCGTAGGCACGGCACTGCCCGTAGGCACGGCACAGGCCTGCCGTGCCAGACTGCCGGCCTGTCCAGGTGTGCCAAACGGGCCGGACCGGGAATTTTTTTTTTAATTTAAAAAAAAAATTAATTATGTTAATGTTATTGTGTCAAGTTATATAATATTGTTTTAACAATTTAATAATCTAATTTTGATTGCAATTTGTTTATCTTAATTATTATTTTAGTGTAATAAAAAATTGTTAGTAATAGATAGATTTGTTATGTTTGTTAATAAACTAATTCAAAGAATGAATATAGATAAAGTATTAACAAAAATAAAAAATAGATGAAGACATGATGTTATGAGAATATGCCAGGCAGAGTATATTTAATTATTTTTGACTTTCTGAATTAAGTATTACATATTTACAGGATTACCTCATTAAAAACCTTACCAAGAAAAACCCAATGGGATAAAAAGTTGGTAAGGGAAAAATAGTGCAATCGTATTACAAGTAAATGTACATGTATACCCTGGTTACTACCAGAACTCTCATCAACAAATAAATTGGAGAAATTTTGAATAAATTCTTCGTCTACTGTTTCATTTACAACCTCTTTCGAGAATGCTCTCAATCCCGAACACATGTTAATACCTTCACCATCTCCGGAGTCAAACAACTTCTTCTTGGTTCAATAATTCATCCACTCGTGCTGAATGCTTGTTCTGAAGATACAGTAGACACGGGGATAACTAGTACGTCATGTGCTAGGTGTGACATGACCAGATACCTGTAACTATAAGTCTTCCACCATAACAAAAAATCAAATTAATCCGTGTCTTTGCATGCATCAAACTGTGCGTCAAGGTACTTAACTAGTTCGGCTCCAGAAGATGCAGCAGATCGTTGCGTTGAAGAAGAACTTGATGATTTTTTGCACCGTTTTAGAATGCTCCAACCTGTTTGCATCGGTTGTGTCTCCGATTCTACTGATGGATGTGTGTCGACGCCGCCGAACCTGCGCTCATAAATACTAAAAACTTTGAACAACTTGTTTCGAATGTCAGTAATCTGTTCTGAATAATCTATTGACAAATTTTTTTCCAATAAACTCAAGCAAATAATCTAAACAAGTTAATTTAACCCTAGGATTTACTATAAGACTTAAGGCATAAAGAAAAGGATTCGTAGACCAATATTTTTTTCAATTTTGTCTTCATGGCAACAACTGTAGTGCCTAAGATAGTATCTTTCCTATAAATGTTTAACACTTCAGACATTTCCACTATCTGATGGATTGCCATGGAAGATGTAGGGTAACAGACCCCAGAAAGAGTTACAGTGGCATTGTAAAAAATCTTTAAAATTCAACAAAAACCCTTACCACATACCAATCGTCTGAGGTGAGTGCTTGTGCTTGTGCTTGTGAAGAACCAATTTCGGCCAATTTCATATTAAAAAAACCTGTAATAGTTGTATCATAGTCCAAACAATTTTGCAGCATTAAGTAAGTAGAGTTCCACCTTACCAGCATATCAGTTTGGAATCGTCGGGGTCGTAGACCGTTTAATGTACAGTGTCTGCCGAATTCTCGAAATCTTGGATTAGAGCTCCCAATCCAAGAAATGGCAGATCTAATGCGATCTATATAAGCACTTACTTCCTTCATACTAGACTGTACAATTAAATTTATGATGTGACATGCACACCGTTGATGGAAGAAATAACTTCCAGCTTGCAGGATATTTCTTTCTGTAAACAATGCAACAAAGCTAGCATTTGCAGATGCATTATCTAATGTGATAGAAATAATGCGATTAGTTATTCCATAAGTTTCTAAAACATCAATAATGACCTTAAAAATATTTTCTGCAATATGTGCAAAATTCAAAGGATGAAAACCAATTATTTTTTTGTTAACTTCTAATCAGAATCTAAATAGTGTCTCATGACACATAAATAGTCCTGTTTGGAACATGCATTCAAAATATCAAAAGTTAATGTAATAGAGACACTTAGATGCTGTAATTCAGCCATTAATTCATCTCGTTGGGTTTGAAATATTCTTATCAAAACGTTCCTAGTGGTGGTTCTAGAAACAGTTTGAAATTGGGGGTTGAATGCATCATTAATAAATTCCTGAAAAAAACAGTATCACCAAAATTAATCGGTTGATCAGTTTGTGCAATGTATCCTGCCAAGGAATTTCTAGCAAGGTCGGGGTCGTAGATCCACGTCATAACAGACCCGTCTGGGTGCTGTTGTAGTTGTGCCTGGGTTGTAGTGTCTATCTGTCTATGTGCATGCATGTATTTCTCCATATGCCTTCTCAAATGACTGGTTCCCTGCCTACTAGTAACATAGTCCTTAGGACAAAACTTATATTTAGCTCTGGGACCGGTCGTACCGTCTGGGAGTGTCATTTCTACTATGTCAAAACACTGACAGACATTTGATGTAAACCTTTTGGGACTTGATGTCAGTGTAACCGCGGAACCGGAATGTCTCGCTTAGGTTCCCGTCGGTCGGGAAAAATCCAAATCATCGTTCAGCATGTTCAAACCGTCCGAAAAAGAAGGGTGATTAGGATCCATTTCCTAAAATACAAATAACTCATTAGTCATTAATAAATAATTACTATATTAAAATTATTAATTTACTAACAAAATATATTAAATTAACTACTACAAGTAAAAATTATTAATTTACTAACAAAATATATTAAATTAACTACTACATATATAAATTATTAATTTACTTACAAAATATATTAAATTCACTACTACATATATAAATTATTAATTTACTAAAAAAATATATTAAATTCACTACTACATATAAAAATTATTAATTTACTAAGAAAATATATTTTAATTAACTACTACAAGTAAAAATTATTAATTTACTAACAAAATATATTTAAATTCACTACTACATATAAAAATTATTAATTTACTAAAAAAATATATTAAATTAACTACTACATTTACTAACAAAATATATTTAAATTCACTACTACATATAAAAATTATTAATTTACTAACAAAATATATTAAATTAACTACTACATTTACTGACAAAATATATTTAAATTCACTACTACATTTATAAATTATTAATTTACTAACAAAATATATATTAAATTAACTACTACATATATAAATTATTAATTTACTAACAAAATATATTAAATTCACTACTACATATAAAATGCTTAATTTACTAAAAATATATATATTTTTCAATTAACTAACCAAAATATTTTAAATTAATTTACCAACTAAACAATAATATTAAAATTAATAACTAAGTATAAACATAAAATGAGTAATTTGTAACTAAAAAAAACATTTAAATTAATAACTAAAGTCTAAACATAAAATTAAATCATAACATTTAAAGAAAAATGTATCTTTGAACTTTGATGTGTTGGTGGAAAATTTACAGAATAATAGATAGGTAATAGGAAATTAATAACTAAGTATTAGAAATTGTGTAGAGGGAGAGATGAAGAATGAAATTGTGTAGTGTATAGAGAATTGGAGAGATGGAGAGAATGAGAGAAAGTGAATAAAAATTGGAATTAGTAGGAGTATTTATAGGAAAAATTGAATTGTGGGTCAAAATATAAATTTTTCAGGGGTTAAATAGTAATTATTTTAAACACCAACAGCTGAATTTTTAAAATTCAACCGTTGGAAATTAGTTGAAAAATATATATTTTATTTTGGCGGGCCAAACAGTCGGCCTGCCGTGCCGGAACGGCGGGCCAACCGTTATCCGGCACGCGAGTGTAGGCACGACGGACCGGCCTACTATGGACCTGGCACACGGCACCCACCTCTTGGGCCGTGCCTGGAACGACCTGCCTTTCTTGGCAGGCCATATGTGAAAGACTCTTTCGGCCCGGCTCAGATTTACACCACTAGATGGAGAAATTAAAATTTCCCTTTTTCTGGATTTGATGAAGATGAAGAAGATATGGTGTGGAAATTGAAGATGATTTTTTTTTTTTTGTTTGTGGATTGATTACGACGGTTAGGTGATGTTTGATGATTTTGAAGTTTTTATTTATTAATTTTTTGGATGATTTTCTGGATTTGATGATTGATGATTTTCTGGATTTGAAGTTTTTTTTTATTAATTTTGGGTACGGATATTGACACTCATAAAAATTATCGGTACATTTATTTTTATAAGTACACCTATGTCTAAAATTCTAAAAATAAATATTACTATAAACACCCATCCTAATACCAAAATTACCCTCATTAAAATAAATATATTCATTTTAATAAATACTATTTATAAACAATATTAAATTACAGTCTTTCTACTATCATTTCATCATGATATAAAATATATCAGGGCGAAAAATGTGGACCACAGATTATGGAGAAGTTTTGATAAATGCATACACTTTGAATCAAAGTATGTAAATCTAATGGTCCACATTCTTCGTCCTGATATATTTTATATCAGGACGAACTGACAATAGAAAAATTGCTTAAATTATTGTCACACCCAATTTATAAAAACAAATCATACTATTTTTAGAATTAAATCATTTTTTAATGATGATCCAATTTACTTTTGAAAATATCTGAAATGTAAGAGCCTTATAAAAAAGAATATGTGGAACCTTATATGGGGTTAAGAGGTTTTCAATCTGGAATTCTCTTATTTATACAGCTATCTTAAAAAAAAACTTATATCTACGGATATCTTAAAAAAAAACTTATTGATATCTATAACTATCATTAAAAAAATATTTGGTTACTGATAGAGTTCATAACTATACATAAAAAAAGACAAAAACAATATGATAATCATGTGATAATGATGAAGTTTGATACTTGAAATAAAATTAAAGTTTAATTAGGGTTTATCTTAAAAATTAGGGTTTATCATATGTTAGGGTTTATGATAAGTTTTTTTAAATAAAGAAATATAGTTGAAGATGTGAGTGTAATTAATGAGTGTACATAATATTTGGTTTATTTTTAATTAAACTAATTTGTCCATATTAGTAAATTTCTATTGGGATATTTTTGTAATTAATTTTTTTAAAATAAAATATGAGTATACTAATAAGTTTTATGAGTGTCAATATCGGCATCCATTAATTTAAAAAAATGAAAATAAGGGGTATTGTAGTCATTTTGTATATTTGACCATTGAGTATTGACCGTTAGGATTTAAAGGCTCGTTTGGTGCGTCGCATTGTATTGTATTAGGAGTTTAAAATGTATTGGAATAATGCAATACAATGTTTGGTTTGTTTTGCACTGTTCAATGTATTGTATTAGCTAATATATTTTAATTGGTCTAATACATCGGATTTTGTATTAGTTAATATAGAGTAGAGATGTTGTATTAGTTAATACAGCATAAGGCAGTCTAATATAAAATATCACCAAACATATGATCGTATAAGACTAATACAGTCAAATCCAATACAATCCAATTCAATACAGTCCAATACAATACAATACAGCGTATCAAACGAGCCATAACGGTAAAAAATTAAAGGTAGGGATGTTAGTACAAAATTTCTCAAATATCCGGGAATGTTTGTGTCAATATGTCCAAAACCGCCACATTCATGTAATTATAACAAACATTAGAGGAATTTGTGC
Organism: Dipteronia sinensis; assembly: GCA_033220585.1. Taxonomy (NCBI): domain Eukaryota; kingdom Viridiplantae; phylum Streptophyta; class Magnoliopsida; order Sapindales; family Sapindaceae; genus Dipteronia; species Dipteronia sinensis. Next base: position 37,019,372 of record CM065638.1, read on the forward strand.
AATTAGCGCTATATTTTATTGTTTATATGTATATAAATATATAAAATTAAATATTAAATTTCCAGTCTATTCAAGGTATAAAATACAGTTATCTACACATGACTTTTTTGGGTGGATTCTGATTACTTTAATTGATAAGATTTTTGACTGAATATGTTCAAGGTTATAGGATATATATAAGATTCGATTTCGACTTTAGATATGGACGAGAATATAAAAGGAAAGAAAAACACTTTTTAGATTTTAGTTTTTTCATTTGCCATGATTTATGTCAACATATGCATATACTAGATTCTTCACTATAGCTTAGATGTGTAGAAAGTTGACGAGTGCAATAAGCAAGTTTGAAAGCTGAAGTCAAGCTTAAGTTTGGGAGACTAATGAAGCTTGTAGCTTAATTTGTGATTTTTTACTAGTCAATTTCAATCCCTACTTCCCTATTGCGTGTGATTTAATTAGTCTTGAAAATTAACATTTATCTATAATCCATAAAAAGAAAAATCCAATGGATTGATCCCTTTGTAAAGGCGAATATAAGATGGGACGTAAACTTAGGGGTCGTTTGTTTTTTTCACTTAAAACTTAATGGGTCTGAATCATAATTATTAAGTTGTTTTGTTTGGTTTTATAAGTGGTCAAACAACTTTAAAATATCCAAAAACAACTCAAAATATAAAGTAAAAAATCCCGACTTTTCACTTAATTGCAAATCACTGAATTGTATTTAATGTAATCCAAAATCTTTTATCCCGATACTATCCCCTATATATAAAATATTTCCAAGTTCATCATAATTATATATGGTACAAAAATCTTTATTTTAATATATTGTTTATTTTAAATAGCTTTAAAAATAAAAAAGAACCCTAATCACTTCTAATATTGGTGTTTAATATAAATATTTTATTATGATATTAGGGTGATGTATTTATATATTATTTTTTTAAAATGTTTTGTGTGAGTTTTCCTACTGCCCCTTTTATTTTTTGAAACAAAAAACCTTTCTTTTCGTAGTAAAAATAAAGTTTATTTGTAATCGAAGAAGAAGATCATGATCATATGTATTCATATATAATTATTATTTTTAGATTGTTTTTATTCCATATTATATGTATAATTGTTTAACGTGGGTATAAATATAAAATTACTTAGTTTAAGACAATTTACTTTTAAAAAACAAACATGTTGACAATATATTCAGTTGTGAGAAAAAAAAAACAAATATGCATTCAAGTTCAGATTTCAGTTTCTATTCAGTCTTCAGAAAAATTCAGGACTGTTCAGTTTTCAGACAAAAAACAAACGACCCCTTAAACGTGTTGAATTCGACTCATATGAAGTACGAACCTATTAGTTTACGTGTTATATAATCCTATCACATATAGGATAAGGCGTTCCTAATGATAAAAATAAAATAGTGTTGGTATATATTTGGGTATGGGTTGGAGACCCATTTACACCCAAGTGGGCCAATCCCAAGCCACATGGCCCAACACATGAGCCCATGCACCAATAACTGCATGAGCAGTTTTATGAGAAGCAAATATCAGTTGAAGAAACTGATATATATACACACAATAATACATACAAAAGAACGTGATTTAGTGTGTGGCTGTAAAAGAAGTGCATGTGTGCTATATGCGTTTATGCAACTATGCATGAGGCAAGTGCAGTAAAACATGTGTGCAATAACGTGATACAAAATGTGTGCCAATATTGTGAGAGACAATACAGTGTGAGACACAAATAGATGTGGAGAAAATCTGTAGAGTTTTTCTCCCATCCACAATCAAAGTGTGGGTATATGCAAGAGGGGACTTCCCGAATGCGTGATCGTCCTCCGACCGGTGGTACAATCCCAGGTGTTCGATCCGCTTCCGCTGGAGTTCGGATTCCGTATGGTGAACAGTAATGATCTGAATTCATTTTTGTGTGTATCGAAATTTATTTTCATTGGTATCAGAGCACGATTGGATTGTATTCTGGTAGAAATGCCATGTTTAGGAATTGTTTTTCATGTTTTGAATGATTCACAATTCGATAATGGCATAACACCACACACTTGTTATATATTTCATTTTATGGCATGTATGTATACATATATATGTTATATAATGTTCCGGAAATGCATGTCATATATTGACTTCAAAATTGAGAGAATTTTGAAGAATTAAAATATGAAACCTGTGACTTTAATCGGGTCGTAACCCGTTGTCATTTTTTTATTTCTCTGCAATCATGGTACCATTAGATAGAGCCTTCCGAGAGCTTTCCAACGATAGGTCAATTGCATAGTTTGGATTAGAAAAGAGGGAGAACAACAAATTCGAATTTTTCTGTCGAAGATTGAATTCTAGAAACTTGTTTGAGTTTGAATTTGGGTGAAGAACATGTTCCACACACCTAAGATCGGAGATTGTGTTTCACCCTTAACCCAAACATCATAACTAAGGGCATAAATGGAATTCAAATCACATTTGGAGTCGTTTGGTGGTAGTCCCGTGATCGGAATTGTCCGGTAAGGTGGCGCGTGTATTACAAACGCGGGTTTCGCGAGTGGGATAAGCATGTAGCAAGCTTGAGTGGCTCTGCTTTCTCCACGTGTACACACCAGAAGGTGACAAGTGGCGTTGTTGTGTCATTTGTGGCACGTGGCATACTCCCTGAGTGACACGTCAGATCAAGGTGTTTCAAAAGGAAACCGTTGACGGTTTCCGGCACCGGAGAGATTCCCGGTGACCAGAGCCATTTCCGGTGCCATGTCATCACCAATGCCACATCACCGACCAGACCGGTTTTGGGTCAAGGTCAACCGGTCAGACCGATTTCCGTTAAGGTTGACCGGACCGGTTTTTGACGTCGTTTCCGGCTGTCGGGAACATTTTCCGGCAATCGTTTCTGGAGATCATTAAGCAGTGTTTCGGTGAGCCAAAGGCAGTTTTCCGGCCACCTTAAGTGGTTTTCTGACGCCCGATGGAGGTTTTCCGGCGAAATAAAATTCAATTTTTTTTAAAATTTTTTAAATTTTTTAAAATTTTAAAATTTTTTAAATTTAATTTTATTATGATTATTATTAATTTTTTTTAATTCTATTGATATGTTTCGCTCCAGTGGGAGTTGAATTAATGCCCTACAAATCCCGGATGCGGATTTTCTGGAGCTGAATTTAGGCGCCGTTTCCAATGACTGTTTCCGGTATATTTTTTCAGTGACGGTTTTTGACACAGATTCCGGTGACGATTTCTGACATAGTTTCCGGTAATGGTTTCCAGTGTGGTTTCCGGTGACAGTTTCCGTTACGGATTTCAATAATGGTTTCCGATAGCATTTTCAGCCACCGTGGAATTTTCAGCTGGAATTTTAGCACTATTTTCTAACGGTCATGAAATTTTCCTATGAAAATTTGGTCACCGAAATTTAGCTTCAGTGGGAGCTATATGTAATAAAATGCCTTCGATTACAATTCTCCGTTTAATTAATTATGCAATCGGGAATAAGTAATTTCATTATAAGGTACATTGGAAATGTACAAGGTTATTAAAAGACAAATTTTTCTAAGTGACTTAGAAATTTTTTGAGATAAATCTGCATCATCTCATATGTCTTAATGGAGAAGATCTCATGAATCTTATTAATGACATATAGCCGCAGTCAGTTGGACTCGTGTTTTTATGTGGAGAGATGCAGTGGATAGTCTTTTAATAAAATTTTCCATAGAGTTAATAGATCTATAAGGTTGGAAAAGTTAGAGTACGATACCACGTTGTATTTTTGGTCAGATAGCATGTGAACTAGAAATCGTAGATGAGCATCACATTCTTGGGAATGCGAGGCAATCTACTACATTCGCAATGAATATTCATAGTGCGAGGCACATGAGTTATTGCACACGTGATAGAGGACCAATATTCGAGAACATGACAGTTAAATGAGTTATGAACACTTGGAGAGTCTTTCTCAGTGGTGATCGTTATGAATCTGAGATGTAAGAATGAATAGCATGCAAAGTCTCGTATTTTAGAAAGCATTTTTTTTAAAACCGCTCTCTAGTAAATTATTTTGGTTTATTTACTTAGTAATAAAAATCGATTGGACCTATAAAATGTTTCTAGGGACTTGTGCATTGTATTCATCTGTTATTTATGATCACCTGTTTTGGGAATTCTAAATTGTTGAGTACAATATTAGAATTAGAATTTTGCACAAAGTACTGAATTTATGATGATTAAATTTTTGGAAACGGATGGTAATTAGGCACTTGACGACTTTTTTGATTCCGTACCTTAAATTGTTTCATCATTTTTTCGGTTTGTGTTTGCAGCAAAATTAAATGTGCGTATTTTTTTGAAAGTTTATATGCTTGCATAGCAGATTGTATGTCTCTACATAGATTAGCATAAGCATAAGATATAAATTATATATCTATAATATTGTGGCCAATTTGATAGTTGTTGACGGTGATTTTTGGATTACGTAAAGTCGATCACACATCACACAAGGTATGTTGGACTAACAATTGTATATGGATCAAGAAGAATAAAAAAAATCATGCAAACAAGATTTTACGTGGTAAAACCCCAAGATGAGGAAACATCCACGGTTGCCGGTGACAGCGAGGAAAGGAATTCACTATGAATAATATGATTACACGCTCAACCTTACTTAGTCTATTGAATATCTAATGATTCCTATGTATGTCTGTGTATATTTCCCTATCTTTTACAATGACGTTTTATGGTCTATTTATATGTGTATAGAACCCTAAATCTAGGTATATAAATAAGGAAAGGTAGTGGTGTCTAATTAGGACTTGTTAATTGTTGAAGTCGTTTTTATCTTCTTTCTTGTTTCTGGTCTTCCATAAATTGAATGAATAAGACTTGTTGCCTGATTGAGACTCTGATATCTATAAGGAAGTTTATTTCCTTATCAGAGTGTACTGCAAGGTGCCTTGTTTAAATGTAATTCTTTCTTCTTCGTATTTGAGTCGTAGTTGCCATTAATATCTCCCATGCGTTATCTAACTGACCAGCTATCTAACTTGACCAGATCTCTTTTACCCCTATCGGATTATCTTTTCCCGACCAAGTCATCTCTACCCGATCGGCTAGTTTCCCTGACCAGGTTACTCATACCCAGTCAGTTAGTTTCCCCGAACATCTTGGACAAACTTGATCAAGCCCTGAGATCATCTATTGGTCATCTTGGGTGGTTGATCTTTCCTAGCTGACACTGGTGATGTGGCATATCTAATCACTGTGCTTTCAGGTGATCATGCTAACTTGTCATGCTATCAAAAAATCCCTATAACAATACCCCCTAAAATCCGCGAGATGAGCTATTGATGGCTCAATCGAAGGGGATTTGAATAACTTTTTCCTTTGACTTGTTGACGCTTCTGATTTATCCCAATCAAGTATCTTATTAAACTGATCGTTTTTGTTGCTGAACCGATCAAGTATCTTATTAAACTGATCAGTCTTGGACCGATCGGTGTCCCGGCTTTTTGCCCAGGATAATTCCCGACCTTGTAACTGGACCAGTCGGTGTCCTGATCATTTGTTCGGGATAATTCCCGACCGTCTTGAGTCTTCAGCCAAGAGGTGTTATGGGAACTTTGTCCTATTTCTCCATGTTTTTCCCATGTAAATAAGTCACCAAGGACGTCTCCCGGTTTTGTCTATTTACAAGGGTTTGGCCGAATCGTTAGTGCAATACTAACACAGCCGAATGCATCTCACCAGGTTTTCCCCGATAGCGTACCCGAGTGTCTTTTCCGGTATAACCGGCACTTTGGGGTGGCCGGATTGCTGACAATGCTTTATATGCACCCAGTTAGTTCGGTAGTTATGTTGGATCTCCAACAACCGACTTCTCAGCCTCTCGGGCACCTTTCACCCACCATGGCAGGTGTGAGCGATGCGAGTTTATCTTTGATAACAAAGATGGTTTATATAAAAAAAAAAAATTAAACACCACTCTTGGCTTCTTTATTAATTGGTCTGCAAATTAACAACATCAAAACCAAAAATAATTAGAAAAACTAAAAATCAGAAACAAGCTAGAAAATATTTTAAACAAAAACTGAATGTAACTAAGCTATCTCTCTCAAGAGTAAAGTTTTTTTTAAGGGTCTTCAGAAAATAGTATTGACTATCCGTTTGCTGCTGCCTCGGTCTGGGCTTCATTTCTTTTCTTGGTTTCCCCTTGGCAGATCAGTCCCTGAGGGGATCCTTTTGCTAGTCGTCTACCCTTTTAAGAATCAAATCTTTGAGATGACCCTCCCTAATAAGTGTCTCGATGTGATCTTTTGGTTGGTAGCACTTTGATGTATCGTGACCACTTTCCTTATAGAACCAGCAATATTTCGTCGTGTCGCTTCAGCCCACTCAGGATCCATTCATTGAATTAATCCATCCATTCCAAACTTCATCTTCTCTACCAAATCAAGAGAGAGAGGAGCTTCAAAAGGCATCCATGGAGGTTTATGGATTGCCTCTCCACCACCACCTACTACTATCACCATCCATCTTTGAGGAGGATTTAAGAGGAAAGAGCACCCTACCTTGTCTATGAGAAGGAGGAGCTTCAATGGAGCTTGGAGATCCGAGATGACAATTGGGCTCCTCTCCGAGCTTAGAGATCCGGGATTGATAACCTTGGGTTTCTTCCTTACTGTTCTCTTGTATTTTCTCTATTTGATGTGTATCCCCATTTGGGAAATATGTAAAGCCTAACACTAGTTCCATTTATATGATTGATTTGCATTTGATTTCTTCTTGTATTGGTTCCATTCATTGTGCTTAGTTGTGTTTAATTATCTCTTGAATTAAGTAGGCATTCCAACTCTTGATTCTCGTTGATTGATTGAACTTATTAGAGTAACTAAGCTTTTATTGAAATCTTTGTGAAATGGGTAGGCATTCCAACTCCCATATGACTTAGTGGATGATTTTGGGTCTTTAATGCATTTAATTCTCACTTTGGGTTGGGTAGGCATTCCAACTCCTAACCCTTTGTAGAGATTGAATTGTGGTGTCTTTGTGAGCCAAGTAGGCATTCCAACTCTTGGTTTACATTAGATATCAATCTATATTTTGAACCAACCACACCTAAGGTGTTTAACCAAGCTCGTTTAAATTGGAAGGGTTATGTTGTGAGCATTCAATCCAACATATCCCGGCTAGGTAAAATGGGTGGATTGTGAGCATTCCAATCCAAGCCAGCTCGAAAACTCTAGCTAGGAAGATTAGCCTGATATGCTAGGAGTGTCTTTGTGGTTAGTTAGCGTGGGTGGCGTGAATGTTTTGGGTGGTCATGAGTAGCATATGTTTCCATTTTCTTACATCTCTCCTATCCATAATTTTATATTTATCAATTTAATCACCATTCTCATCTCTCAATGTTCTCTTATTTTTATTATCTTTATTTTTATGATCTTTTCTCACACACAAACAAACATGCTTACACTTCACACACACCACTCTCACCCTTACCATGTTCTTATTTACATTGCTTTCAATAATCACTAAAACAAGAGACAATTGACGGATGATACCTCCCTGTGGATGATACCCTCGCTTACATCTTTACTAAGTTTTCAAAACTTTAGAGCACATTGCGTAGGAACAACTTTATAATTATCTTTTGATATTCGCAATTTGGTAACGACACAAAAAGCTAGTTATTAATAATGCTGTTCACGAAGTGACTTTCAACATCATCATCCAATAAATCTTGTGGCCTCCGGTGACATTCTAATGCTTCTACCTTCTGGGTCAATTTTCGTATCAAGATATCTCGCTCTTCTTCTAGCTCATTATCTATTCCCGATTGCTGACTGTCGGTGAACCTCTGCTGGATTCTATGGGTTCCCTTCTTTGGGGTATCGAATCTTAGCGGGGACTTGCCCTTCCAGCATGTTCTGTGGGGTGGTTGATCACTGTCATCTAATGAACTAGATCGGTCCAGTCTACGAACATCTTTATAGGTTTCCTCAGGCTCAGAATCTGTTTGATATTGAGCTTGCCTACCCTATTCGCTAATTCCTTCATCTTCTCTTTTGGAGTGTTCCCCCTTTCTAGGGTAATCTGCCTTATCTCTACTAGTTTTACGGGGTGCGCCTAGGGTCACGCCCACTATCTCAAAGTGCACCTTGGGGTCTTGGGCCACCATAGGTGTAGATAACTGGTACAGTGAGGTTAGATTAGCAGTTGCTGTTATATTGATTCCCTGTCTAGCGGCGTCTTCAATGACTCTCCACAGGGACTCTTAGACCTGCTGGAATACGTATGGGGAAATTTCTGGGGGAGTGTTTATGGAGGTTATCGCGGCTTGACCAGTTGAAGTTGGAGTCACGGAGGGCAGACTTCCTCCAGCGATGCTGGCGTTCACTGTGCCAGAGTTGTTAACACCACGAGGGGTGCCAACATCATGTGGGGACTGACTTCCATCCTTATTATCTACCATATCACTGCTTCACAAGTTCTTCGAGATTAACTTGGCAAAATTTAGTCCACCACCTCCTTCTAGCGCCAATTGTTGTCGGTGATTTTTGGATTACGTAAAGTCGATCACACGTTACACAAGGTATGTTAGACTAACACTTGTATATGGATCAAGAAGAATAAAAAAGATCATGCAAACAAGATTTTATGTGGTAAAACCCCAAGATGGGGAAACATCCACGGTTGCCGGTGACAGTGAGGAAAGGAATTCACTAGTGAATAATATGATTACACGCTCAACCTTACTTAGTCTCTTGAATATCTAATGATTCATATGTATGTCTGTGTATATTTCCCTATCTTTTACAATGACGTTTTAGGGTCTATTTATATGTGTATAGAACCCTAAATCTAGGTATACAAATAAGGAAAGGTAGTGGTGTCTAATTAGGACTTGTTAATTGTTGAAGTCGTTTTTATCTTCTTTCATGTTTCGGGTCTTCCATAAATTGAATGAATTAGACTTGTTGCCTAATTGAGACTCTGATATCTATAAGGAAGTTTATTTCCTTATCATAGTGTACTGCAAGGTGCCTTGTTTAAATGTAATTCTTTCTTCTTCGTATTTGAGTCATAGTTGCCTTTAATATCTCCCACGCTTTATCTAACTGACCAGCTATCTAACCCGACCAGATCTCTTTTACCCCGATCGGATTATCTTTTCCCGACCAAGTCATCTCTACCCGATCGGCTAGTTTCCCCGACCAGGTTACTCGTACTTGATCAGTTAGTTTCCCCGACCATCTTGGACAAACTTGATCAAGCCCTGAGATCATCTATTGGTCATCTTGGGTTGATATTTCCTAGCTGACCCTGGTGACGTGGCATATCTAATCACCATGCTTTCTGGTGATCATGCTAACTTGTCATGCTATCAAAAAATCCCTTTAACAATAGCGATAAACTAAATCATGTAGTCTAGGGAATAGATACAATAAGGTTTAGCGTGTTTTAAGAGTAAGATACAATAAGGTTTAGTGTGTTTTAAGAGTAAGAATCTCTTGAGACTATAACATGAATCATGATTTAACCTCAACATAGTACTTATTTGTTCGACATACAAGATGTGAAGGCTTATAAAGCTAGAAGTTAAATTACTCTCATTATGTTGCGGAGTAACTTAAATAGTAGCCTCACATGTATGGTTCGATAAGTACAATAGGATTTAAGTAAAGTGGTTTACCTTTCAGGGTTTGGCTTGAAGGTCAATTTTAGTAGTATTTTAAGTACTAAAATTTTAGTAGGTACGGTATCAAGTTTTGAGTACTTATAAGAAGCGCCAAAATTAGTGGCAGCCTCCAATAAGGATATAAAACACGATACACCGACTAAACAATCTGATTTCTTTTGACAGTTGAAATATATAAAATTAATCTGATGCATATCGATCGCATCATTTCGGTAGTAGAAGATGAGCGCTTAGAGGCGGCTTAGACTTCTAGCCAAATTTTATTTGAAAGATTCCAACTTATACAAAACTTTTAGTTTTTGAATGTTTAAAAAGGAGAAGAGAATCTAGTCATAGCCACTTAATCTTAGATTGGAATATGCATGAAGTTGAGGGATAACAAATTGAGGAAGAACACAACTAAAATTAACTTGTTACAACTGTGACAAGATGGGTCATTTTCACTCATAAATGCATTGAGTCGAAAAGCGTAAAATCCAAACTCAAGAATTGGTTAAGTTATGCTTAATTTTCTGGCTAGGTATTTTCTTTTGAATCTTGTCCTTTGTGGACAATAGATAAGTGAACATATACCATCCAATAAGAAACTGTAAAGCATACGTTGAGTAAAGTTAGATTATTAGAGACAAGATGTATAAGTGTTAGAACAATTTTTGAGTTAAGTACCTACAAACTGGGTTTGCATGGTAGCCTAAATTTTTACTCCATGATGTTCTAATATACACTTGAGATCTAACTGTGTTTTAGTGTCCGCGATTGTCCTCATTGATTCGGGTTATCGTTAATAATTGTGATGGTTGTATGAATATTATTTTAGAAAATTATATTCATATGGTACTTGATAGTTGTTCAATGGTTTTATACTATTATACGTCAGTAAGGACAGTTATAATTTTGTTTGTTTTTCAATCATTACAACGGTGATGATGCTGATATTTTGGCATGCTAGATTAAGTCATGTTGGACTAGATAAAATGAGTATATCAGTCAGAGAGGACTAATTGGACTCATTTATCTAAAAGGTCATGCAAATTATCTAGCAAGAAAAACAACTAAAAAACCATTTAGTAAGGAACTAGATTAGAAATTCCATTGCAATTAGTTCATTGTACCGTTTGTGATTGAATGAATGTAAAGACTAGACATAAAATTCCATATCTAGTTACATTCATTAATATCTTTAGACATCTCGGTCATGTCTATTTGATCTCCCATAAATCGAAAGCATTAGATTGTTTGGTTGATGATCAAATTGGATGATAAAATTTTGAGTTTAAACCGAGTACGTAAATATCTTTTTGAACGATTCAAGGAATTGTTTAGCAAGAAAGATATTAATTTATTCCTAAGACTCCATGGAAAAATAGTGTAGCGGAAAGAAGGAATAAAATATTTTTAGAAATGGTTAAGTCTGTGATGGCACAATTAAATTTATTTATATCTTACTAGAAGATATTTAATTGATTATTGCCTACTTACTTAATCATGTTCCCTAAATCAGACACTTCTACACCTTATGAATTTTGGACAGGTAAGTAGCCTGGTCTGACTATTTTACAACCCTAGGGGTATGCAGATTATGTTTATAATCCATCTCATAGAAATGAGAAATTGGATGCTAGAAGAGAAACTGTATCTTTGTTTGATACTCTGTGCATTCCAAAGGATAAATAAACGAAGGTGTAAAATTAGATATAAGTCTGGTTGAATTAAAATCACAAGATGTCATTATTAGAGAATGAATTTCTTAGTAGAATGCGAGTTTGATATAGATATATGATTTTTAAGAATTGGATGATCTGTGTCAATATGCGAGTGGCGGTAAATTAAAATCTAATTGATCCTCCATCCCTAGTGGGAGTGGAATTTGTTATAGGGATTTTTTGATAGCACGACAAGTCAGCATGATTACCTAAAAGTATGGTGATTAGATATGCCACATCACCAGGGTCAGCTAGGAAATATCAACCCAGGATGACCAATAGATGATCTCAGGGCTTGATCAAGTTTGTCCAAGATGGTCGGGGAAACTAACTGATCAAGTACGAGTAACCTGGTCGGGGAAACTAGCCGATCGGGTAGAGATGACTTGGTCGGGAAAAGATAATCCGATCGGGGTAAAAGAGATCTGGTCGGGTTAGATAGCTGGTTAGTTAGATAAAGCGTGGGAGATATTAAAGGCAACTATGACTCAAATACGAAGAAGAAAGAATTACATTTAAACAAGGCACCTTGCAGTACACTATGATAAGGAAATAAACTTCCTTATAGATATCAGAGTCTCAATTAGGCAACAAGTCTAATTCATTCAATTTATGGAAGACCCGAAACATGAAAGAAGATAAAAACGACTTCAACAATTAACAAGTCCTAATTAGACACCACTACCTTTCCTTATTTGTATACCTAGATTTAGGGTTCTATACACATATAAATAGACCCTAAAACGTCATTGTAAAAGATAGGGAAATATACACAGACATACATAGGAATCATTAGATATTCAAGAGACTAAGTAAGGTTGAGCGTGTAATCATATTATTCATAGTGAATTCCTTTCCTCACTGTCACCGGCAACCGTGGATGTTTCCCCATCTTGGGGTTTTACCACGTAAAATCTTGTTTGTATCGAAATTTATTTTCAAATAGTAATAGTAATAGTAATAGTAATAGTGAATGGACGAAAATTGAGATAACTTAATGGTAAATATTTTATACCGATATCAATGAGATGGTAATTAATTCAATGGTAGGTTGAGTAGTTCTAATAAGAGTGTGTTTGGTATGGCTTTTCAAATAGGGTTTGTATAGATCTGAAACAACAAGATGTAGATTGTTTGGTATTCAATTAAAAAGAGGTTTTTAAGTTTTTTTTTTGTCACTGTCTATACTAGGTGTTTTTTGAAGATTTTTGCCATTGATAGGATTCGAGTCACTGACTTAGGAGTTATTTAAACCAAACCCCAAGCTCGTCCATTTACCAGTTGAGCACTTGAACTACGCCACTAAGGGCAATGTGTTTTTTAAATTAGTAGATTGTTTGACAGTGTGTCTTCAAAAGAGCTTTTTATTGTGATAAATTACAAATAAGGGTATAAACAAAAGTATTTGTAAATTATGATTCCAAGACAATAAAAAGGATTACCAATAAATATGTAAATTAATTCCAGTAGAATGTCTTTGGTATTCAAATAAAAAAATATATATCTATAGATAATCGAAAGCAACAACAAACCCGTACAAAAAAAAAAGGTTTGGTGTGATGGCAGTTTGTCACAAGCAGAGAAAAAAAAAGTTTAGTGTAATGGCTGTTTGGTCTCAAATAGTCTAAGAGTACGTTTACAAGAGCTTCTCAAGTAGATCTTTTTGCAATAGATCTTTTAGAAATAGATCTTTTAGAGGTAGAACTTTTAAATGAAAGTCGTTGGTCGTTTGGCTGTCAATTAAAAAAGAGCTTTTTTAATTATAGAATTACCAAAACACTCTAGAAAATAATAAATTATAGGGTTATATTGGAGATTTTAGTGTTATTAAAAAACTCCAAAAGATCTACTTGCAAAAGCTTTAAATTTGGGCTTCTCCAAGTAGACATAAAACATGTTTTTTAATCATCCAAAAGCTCTACTGAGTGACAACCAAACGTTATAAAAAAATTGAAAAGAGTTTTTTAATTAAAAATGCTCTTTCAACCAGTAGATAAGCTCTTGCAAACGGGCACTAAGTTTGCTATCAAGCTAATATTGCAGTGCTTCGATGTCTTCATTTGGCAAAAGATACTAGACTCCTCTCTTTGACATTGAGTTGATAATTCAGCAGATTCACAACATTTTTTGATTCAACTAACATTTATTATTTTTTTAAATGTAAAAGGAAAAATGATTATTTTCATAATAATAATTTATTTCTCCATAGTTCATTCACAGATTGAAATTGTATTTCCATATGATAGAATAAGTTTCAATTTTGAATGCCAATGAAGATGAGAGGACAAAAATAAAGTATGAATATATGATAAATATTCAAATAAAATAGGGATTTGTAATAGATGGTGTATACGATAAAATATTAAAAATTCAAAGAGGGTAGTTGTTGTCTGTGATTTTTGGATTAAGTAAAGTTAATCACACGTCTAACTAGTTGATATAAATTTGTGAACAAACTATAAGACGATGAGAGAAATTGAGTATGCAAAACACAAAGTTTTACATGGAAAACCCAGGAAGGGAAAAAACCACGGTTGCCGGAGATGGCGAAGGAAAAACTTCACTTTGAATATTTTCGATTACAAACTCAACCTCTTTTGCACTCTTATATACTTATTTTTTTAAACCCCTTTAAGGGTTTTTTTAGGGTCTATTTAAACATGTATAGAACCCTAATTCGTGATGTACAAGTAAGGAAAGTTGTTCTGATTTAATGAGACTCTGACTTGTTCGAGTCATTTTTCTTGTTCCGCATCCTTACCACATTAGACCTCTTGCCTAACTAGGATTCTGATACCTTTAAAGAAGTTTGCCTCCTTATTATAGCATGCTTCTAGATATCTTGTTTAAATAGGATTTGTTCTCTACGTATCTGAGCTGTAATTGTATTGAACTTGACGCTGTCCACATGTCACTCAACTGAACGTCTCCCAAAATCGTCTCCCAAAATCGTCTACGTGTCGCTTAACTAACCATCTACCAAACCCGACCAAACTTCATTCACCTCGACCGGAGATCCAAACTTGATCGAATGGCTAAACCCTACCATTTGGGTTATCCCGACCGGATCACCTTTACTTGGTCAATCTAATTACCTTAGTTGAGTTGCTTACACTCGACCATCTAAGTAACCCTGACCATGTATTATGAGGTTATCTTTGGCCAACTCAGGTTGGTTCAGCTTAGTTGACATTTGGTGACATGTTACCTTTAATCGCCATGAAACATGGCGATTATGCTGTTGTGTCATCCTTCCAATCTTTACCAATAACAATACCTCCTTAAACATTTGAACCGAGCATCTCATTCAATAAAGAGAACTCGCTCGGTGAGGTATGTTTAACTCGGGTGTTTATTTGTCTTGTAGCTCATTAATGCTCATTAATGCTTAACTGCTAAGCTTTTAATTTCAGCCAAAATCGTTTGATTTGCCCAGGTGATATGACGTGAGTGACGAAATCATCGACGATTTATTTCATTTTTAAATGGCGCGTGATCTTTGGGATTCATGCACCAACCCCTACTCTCACATGCATATTTTCAGTTTGGAGATGACGTCACTCTCACCTATATATATTTTGAAAAATCTTCGTTTTCCCTCTTACACGATCTTTCTTTGCAATTTTCTTCTTCCAAACTGTAACCCTAATTTTCTTCGAAGCTTTTTATTGCTTAAGCTTTCTCGAAACTCTCCACCTTCATCGGACCTTCAGTTCTACCGTCGTCGAAGTTCGTATTTCATCCACCATAATTATTCAGGTATGGATCCTATTACACGTCACCACTTTGCTGAACTTTTAATGCGTGCTGTCGAGACTGGCGATAAAGAGAATACTGATAGGATTAAGTTAATTTTAAAGGGATGTTCTTAGGATTACACCCCTTCAACTCAACCCACAACTCTCAGCATTGACTATTCAGTTGCTCATCATGAATTTCAACCTTCTTACTATAACCTGAATGTTACTTCTGCTAATACATGCCCAGATATGTCGAGGACAGCAAGAACCGGTCTGGGGAGTAGAACGACCGCTAGGGATTCCCTTTAGAGCGAATTAAAGATCCCATCCCAGCTGTTGAAGTTGGAAGTCGTCCCTAAGAGGCATCGGTCACACCTATTGAAGTTCTCTGCTGACCTCCCAAGTGCCTTTGACTCCGAAGAAAGTACGGTGACTCGACAGGAGATATCGAAGTATATCGAGAGGTATGACATCCCTCAGTCGGTGGAACCTTTCTGAACGATAGACGTGCCATCTGGAACCCTCCTAGAGGTGCTGTGGCTATTTATGGGGCCATGCTTACATATGGGGTAACGCTGCCCATACAACCTTTTATTGCTCGATTCTTAGCCGAGCCTGGGATCGCTCCTGCACAGCTAACCCCAAACTCTTACCAGGTCCTTATCAGTCTATGGCATTTATGGAAGTAAATCGGTGCCAAGTACCCCCCGACCCCTAGGAGATTCGTTATTTCTATACCCTGGGCCGATCGAATCCCGGGGGCACTTTCCATCTTTAGTCCAGTTCATCTAATCACTGGATTCCCCGTGAGTACAAAGAGAAACCCACCCCCGCATTTAGTAAGGATCATAAGAGTTTCATTTAGGGTTTTCCATCGTCCAGCAAATATTGGAAAAACAGTTGGTTTTTCGTCAAAGGTGACTGGGCGAGTCAATCGTTGCTGACCCTTGCTAGAACTTAGCCAGAAATAGTGTCCCGAGGCAGTTTTGTAGCCATGAACCGTGGAACAGATCTCCCACCATACTGACTGAGAAGCAGGCCAGGTTGGTGATTAAGGCTGCTCAGACATCTTGGGAAGCCAAAGATCGTCATGCATTACTAATTGAGAGGGATTTAATCAAGATGGAACTATTCCCTGCTATCTGCAACCGACGCAAGCGCTGTTAGTCTCATTCCCTTCTTATTTTCTGTCCATTTTAATCATATTTACTCTTCCTGATGCTTTTTGAGTTAATTGTTCAGTCTATGAGATATATGTCGTTACCTACGAGCAAGCTAAAACGGCTAAGAATCTGGATAAGGCTAGCCGAGCGAAGCTGGTGCCCAGCTGGCTCGGGGAATCGCTCCTCCTGAGCAAGACTTGGTAGAGCATACTTACGAGCCTGACCCCAACATATCTTTAGGCCCTGCCGATCTGGAGCAAAAGAAGAAAACCTTCGATCGGGAGAACAAAAAAAGAAACTCTATTAGGAACTTGAAGATGAGGTTCACCAAAGAGAAGGCTGCCAGAAAGGTGACCAAAACTACAGAAGAGGCCTCATCTCCAGTGGCTGCTTGAAAACAGAAAAAGACTTAGCTAGTAGTTGGTCTGGAGGCTCATCGCATAGAGATCAGGTTTGTAGACCCTAAAGAAGAAGATGATGACCAGCAGATGTTCACTGATCTGATCTTAAGGGAGCAACGATCGAAGAAGAGAGTTGATTGCGTATCTACAACATCTATCTCTCTTCCATCGGAACAACCCAGAGTGGATGATCGGGCCCCTGCTGAGACTGACTAGAAAACTATTCCTCAACAGACACAACCTTGACCTTAGTCTGGATCATCTCATGCCAAAACCGTTCGCCCTATAAATCAAGCCCCAATTAAGCCTCCAGTTCAGCGTGCTGGTAAGACCCCAATGCAATTTGCAGTCAAGCGTTAGATAGTTTTTACTGACTCTAGCTCTGATGGGGAGTAGGCTAGCTACCCCGAACATGCGGGTGAAGACAACGTAATCGACCCAGGTTGAATTATGTTGATAAGATTTCTATACGATTGGGCTGATGTTTTAGGGCCCTGTCAAATGTTGAAGTGGTCCCCTTCACCGGTGATATTGAAGCGGGTCAGTCAGGTGACATCGATCGGAAACAGGCTGTTGTTATGCTCTAGAAACCAACTTCTGAGGCCACCCGACCACTCTTGGTGTACTCCCGGTCGGTCCCCAGCCTCAAGGGCATGAAGGGATAAACCCATCTTTTGTTGCTGGTTCTTCTAGTTCGGAGGAGGCTCCGATTGACCCCCTTGACATGTTTTGTGCCATGTATGCTGGAAAGGGCTATGTTGGGGATGGATATTGGAAGGATCTCCAAAGTGCCAACAGTTTGGAACAAATCCGTGCCATCTTTAACAATGGCGTATAGGTGAGTATCCCACATTCCTCAAATAATATGTTTGGCATGCGTTTATTATCATAACTTCCCTTTCTTTTCTTTCAGGTCGTAGAAGAGATTACTCGGGTCCTGATTGCCCTAGAGAAATAACCTGCTGAGATTTTCGTGTTGAAGAGGGAGCTTGCGACGAAGAAGGAAGTGCTCGAATCAGCCTCGGTTGGAGGGTCAAAAATGAATGAGGTGTTCGAAGAAAAGCTGAAGTAGCGTGATGTAACTGAGGCTGCTCTGAGGAGATCCTAATATTGAGACGCGAGCTAATACGACCACTAAATATTTCAGTGAACTTGCTAAAAAGGGTACTCAATTTGAGGTAAACTTGTCCAAAGCTGAGCAACGGTGTGCTAAATTGGTGCAAAAGGTCATTTCGTTCAAAGAAGCAGCAGCTAACTAAGAAACAGAAGCTCGCGCATCTAAAGAAACTCTAGCCAGTTCCCAACAGTTGATGCTTGAGGCTCAACAGGAAACCGATCAGGCTAGGCTTCGTTATGAGAGGCTGGCTGAAGACCTAAAACAACAAAAGGTCAGTGTAGAGGTGCTTTCCCAGGAGGCTAGACTGGCTCTCGAAGCCCAGAACTTCGACCGGTACAAGAGGTCTTCTGCTTTCAAGGCTGTTATGCTGAGGCAGTTCGAGCGAGGGCATGTTACTGCTCAGATGTTCGTTGGTGTCAAAGAAAGGTCTTCGGGGGAGGCTTACCAGAAATGGGATCGGACAGTCCAAAAACATAAATCTGAGTCTCTAGATGCCATAATGAACCAAAGGATAATATGGAAGGCCTACTGCAGATCGATCGAGATATTGGGGTTTTGCCCTAAAGCTTGTAATTTGTAAATATGATTTGAACATAAATAAAAGAAGTAGTATATTCATTCATTTTGTGCCATACTTTATATATAACATGTTGACTTAACATCCAAGATTGCCGGATGTAATTTTGAACTGAGTATATGAGTGTCATATACAGATGGAATCAGTTTGAAATGAGCATTCTAAAGAGTCCGTAGATAGCAAATAAAGCTGGGTACTTTATTTATGGTTAATCTATAGTTGTGGTCCATTCCGTAATGTACGGTGATCTTATCCTGGATCATTCATATGCTGATATGAGAATAGAGGCACCTCGTATGATGTAATCATATAGGATTGGGCCACGATTTATATGAATCTCTCACTAAGATCCGTTTTCGCTGAGATTCATATATATCAACAAATGATGGCTATATGTGGGTGATCTTAATCCTGAGTGTCTTATCGACTCCTTTAGGTTAGGTCGGAGTTGCATTCCCGATTTATATGCTCCGTATGTTGGGATTGCGGTTTGGCTTGTGGCTGGGAAGGTTTGTACACAATAGTGGAATCCACTCCTTCTTGCGAGAAGTAGATAGTAGTTCCCTTAAGGGTTGATTCAGAGCTTGAACAATATGAGCGCTCTCCTAATTCCGCGAGGAATGTATGATTTATTGTTCATTAGAGAATTAATGGTACTTAATGGAAATATGTAATTAGAGGGGTATAACGGATATTATGACCCAACTCTAATTATGAACTACTTGTGGAGGATCATACCATATGTAATAGCTATATTAATAGACACCGAGAGTTATTGGTTTTTGTAAAAACGTCTACACTTGAGAGAGTGCAGCTTCAGGTTTTTAGTAGAATAACACCGAAGTTAATAATCACGAAGTATTAATTAAAAAGTTTAATTAATTATTTCTAAGGATTATTGGAGCTCAAAATACCGTGGGTCCATTAGGTCCCCTTGCTAGCCCGATTGATTTAGGTAACAAGGGTCATGGTTAATTAATTGGATTATCCAATTAATTGTGTAACGAAAGTGACACATATTTAATCGGGAATTAGTTGAATAATGAGATTATTTAATTAATGGAAAATAATAATTATGTTAATTAAATAATCAGATTATTTAATTATGTAATTAATCATTATTGGAGGGTGTTCTTTCATATTTAATTTTAAAAGATAAGATAATGTGATTATTTTATTTTTAATTAAATATCTATTAAAAGATATCAGAAATCTTTTAAAAGGATTTAATAAAATTTAAATCAGTTTAATATATATATGATATATATATATATATATTTTAGGTAACTGATAAGTGTACAACACAAGAATACGATCAAAAATTGTTTTGAGCTTAAAAAGAACCAGAAAAGATAAAAAAAAGAAAGCATTCTTATTTTTTTTTATCGGGCAGAAAAAGTTTCTCCCTCCTCTCTTCTACCTCCGACAGTTCCTGAGTTCCGTGATGCGCCCATACGCCGTTACCAATCCTGGGAGATAGCGAGGAATATGTTATTGGTTTAGATCAATAGCATATCGAATTAAAGAGAAGGAGCCTCCATTGCAGGTATGAAGAAAAGTGTTTTTTTTCTTCTTTCCTTGTTATCGTATTTTACTATACAGAATAGGTTTATGTTTTCGATTGCTTTATAATTTTTTTAAAAAAAAACTCTTCCGCTACACGATCGGTAAAACCAGGGCACCAACAATTGGTATCAGAGCCAATTTCTGTATAGTAGAATCGATTTCGATGTTCTTAAGCATGTATGGATGTGTAAGCACTATTTTAATTGGATGTATGTTGTTTTTAATTAAATGGTTTAATTTTAAAACATAGTTGATCGTCAATTGTACGGTGTCGTGGATTTAGGTTGTTTTGATATGTTGCAATTAATTTTTTTTTTGTAATAAAATAAAATTTGCTGTAAATTCTTCGTAGTAAATTCTGCTGTAATTTTTAATGTAAAATATGGATGATGAAATCCGACGAAGAAGACGAATGGCGAAAGAGCGAAATCGAAAACATGAGCGACGGGCATTGTTCACGCGGTACTGGTGGAGACACTGTTCACGGGAACTGTTCATGCGGTTTTGTTCCCGTGGTATTGTTCACACAGTACTGGTGCAGGCAGCATACGTGCAAGAATGACGGCTATGCGCGAAAGCGTTATGGGCTGAAAATTCACGACGCTAGGGTTTTCGAATTTACAAAAGATTTTGGGCTGAATTTTATTTTTCTTACCTTAGGCCTCAGGTACAGTGTTAAAGTAACACTTGGGCTTTAGGTTTGATTCATGAGATGGGTCACAATAATAAAATATTTTTTTTATTTAATCAAGTTGGACTTGGTTAAAAGCCCAAAATAAATAAGAACCCAAAAGACTTGAAGAATCTTGGAGATTACTTGAAGACCAAGGAATGCCTTGGGTATATTTTGTAATTAGATTCTTATTTTTATAGGTTAAATAATCCACGACACTCAGTCAACTCATGTATACTTTTAATTATGTGATGATTAAGCATTGCAATGCATACACATGTCATTTAGATTAGTTGTGCTTACACATATATATATGTTGATATGTCATACATAAATCATAGCCATTTATATTATGTGTTTTATTTTTAATATGATTAAAATAAGCAATTCACATAACTGGCTATATATTAATGAGATTAGTTTTTAGGTATAAAAACTTGGTAATTCTCATTAAATGTTAATCTATTAATTAAAGAGTTTAATTAGTTAGATTAATAGGGTCCTTTATTGAAATTAGGATTAATTTGATTAAGTCCCTAATAATAATTGGACCAAAAATAATGTGTTTAGTTTTAATAGTTAAAACTTGGTAAATACACATTTAATAATTCTAGTCTTAGTAAATAGTTTACATAAATTAGAATTATAACTAATGTATTAGATTTTTCAGTGTTAAAAATCATATTAATTTATTAGTTGATTAGAATTAGATTCTAATAAACAATGTTTAATGCACTAGACGCTTAGATTAAAATTAGCCTTTTAATCTTATATAATCTAGGTGCATTTACATAAATAGAAAACCCTAATTATAAAATAGTGAGTGGGAGAGGGATATATGACATTATATTGCGCAATCTCCATCATTAGTTCAACACCGTGAGATCCGAGTGGGGCATCGTGACGACTTTGTTTTCGTCCTCCTTAAGGGGGGTCTCCACAAAGATCAATACGAAAGTTGACTTCCTAATGGATAGGATTTTTGAGGGGATTTCGAGATTGACCGACCCTAAGGCAGCAATTCTCGAGTTAAGCTCATGAGATCTGAAATGATGGGTTACACTTATAAGGTTTTGATTAAATTAATTAATTAAAAACCTGACTAAATAAACGATGGTTGAATGGTATTGGAATAAGAGTTGTTCTGGTATATCATTTGATTGAGAAGGTCTCAATCCAACATGCAAGAACTTGACCGACCCTAAGGCGGCACTTTCTTGTGGTATGTTGGATTGTCGTGGCATAGAAACACTTTTTAGGGTTGTTCTTGTTCATTAAAAATTTTCATGCATCATGTTTAATTTTATGCCGAACATTCACACATGTTTCGAATGTATGACTGAATGAATCTTTATTTTATGTTTATTTCAGCCATATCATCTGCACTCTTAAAAATACTTGCTAATGACAAATTAACTGGAGATAAATACACAAAATGAAAACATAATATTAATGCAATCTTCGTCACTAAGGACCTAAAGTTTGTGCTTACGGAGGAATGTCCTCCAGCGCCTACTGCCAATGCCGCATGAACTATTCGTGAGGCATATCAAAAATACGTCTCATCAATGAGAAAGCCCGAACATATTTGTTAGCCAGTATGACAGACGTGCTTGTCACAAAGCACGAAGCAATGCGTACTGCATTTGAAATAATGGAGTCATTGTAGGTTATGTTCGGGCAGCCTTCTGAGCAAAAGCGGCACGAAGCTGTTCATTCCGCAATGCTTGCTTGGATGAACGATGGCATATCTTTTCGGAAACATGTCCTGAACATGATGTCTTATTTCAACATGGCAGAGATCAATGGCGGGGCCATTGATGAACCCAGTCAGGTGAGCATCATACTGACGACTCTTCCAAAGAGTTTCGATCAGTTCAAGAGTAACTATGAGTTGAACATGCTAAAGTCCAGTCTCACTCAGTTGCTCAATGAGCTTACTACTTTTGAGTCCTTGACTAAGTACAACAAAAGTAAGACCGGTGAGGCAAATGTTGCCGAACCATTTTCCTCTGAAAATAAAAAGAGGAAAAGGTCTGCTTGGAAGGCAAAAGGTAAGCCCAAGCCCAAGAAAGCCCAAGGCAAGAAGTAAGGCGCCTCCACTAACCAAGGCAAAGGAAAATATTTCCATTGCGACAAGGTTGGACACTGGAAGAGGAACTGTCCTCTGTATCTAGAAGAGGTTGCCAAGAAGAAGAAAACGGAAGGTAAATATGTTTTACTTGTTCTCGAGTCGTGTTAAGTGGAAGATGATTCTTTACCCTGGATAGTTGATTTGGGGGCCACTAACTATATTTGTTCTTATATGCAGTGGACTGATTCTTGGACATAGCTTGAGGAGGGAGCCTTCTTTATACGTGTTGGGTCGGGGGATGTCGTGTCAGCAAGAGCAGTGGGTGTAGTTAGACTACATTATGGAAATTGTTTTATTGTTTTGAACAATGTATTTTTTATTCCTAGATTCACAAGAAATTTGATTTATGTTCCAAAGTTGTTAGAACAATTATATTCTATTTCTTTTAATAATAAGTCAGTTATTATTGCAAAGAATGGTTTGAATATATGTTCATGATTAAACAAAAACAATTTGTATGTTTTAAGGCCGTTAATACATACAACATTACTCAACGCTGAAATGTTTAAAGTTGAAAAACCAAAAATAAAACGTCAAAAGATTTCTCCAAAAAACAAAACGTATCTGTGGTATCTAAGACTTGGCCACATTAACCTTGACAGGATAGATATACTAGCTAAAAATGGACCTTTAAATAAGTTAAAGGTTGGCACCATACCTGTATGCGAATCCTATCTGGAAGGTATAATGACCAAGATACTTTTTACTCGAAAATGGCTTAGAGCTAAAGAACCACTAGAGCTTATACATTCAGACGTCTGTGGACCAACGAATGTTAAAGCAAGGGGTGGCTATGAGTATTATGTCACTTTTATAGATGACTACTCTAGATATGGATATGTTTACCTAATGCAACGGAAGTCGGAAGCCTTTGAAAAGTTCAAAGAGTTCCGAGCTGAAGTTGAGAATCAGTTAGGAGAGAGTATCAAGTCTCTACGATTGGATTGTGGAGGTGAGTACCTTTGAAAATAAACTCTAAGCGTGTGTGTAATAACCTAGAGGAGGGGGGGGGGGGGGGGGGGGGGTTGAATAGGTTTAATCAAGTTAATTATCGATTTTCCTTGATTAGTCACTATTAAAAATTCACCCAATAAACAAACAATATAAAATCAAGTGTAAAGTGCGGAAATTAAATGACACTTGATATTTACATGGAAACCCTTCAACAAGGGAAAAACTACGGGCTAACCACTTAGCCACTCTGATCCTCAAATCCACTATTGTAATGATGTTTACAACCTAGGTTGACCTCTAGTCACACCATTCTTGGTCACTAACCCACCACTACTACCCAACGGGCCTTTATAATGAATCCTTGATCACTTTGCTTGCCAACCACACATTGGTTGCAAGACTTCACTTGCTTGTGCACTACACACCGGTAGTCATAAGACTTAACTCTCAAAGAAGAGATCAATAACCGAAGTGAATATATGAATATTCAAGATGAAAATAATGCTAGGCAACACTAAATGCTTATCTAGAATTATATGATGGCAATAAGCACAAATCCTAGATATCAATGTCTATATGAATGCTCATAAAGACCTAACTAGATATAGATATGCAATTCTAAGCTCTAGTTATCAAACACAAGCCAATCAACAAAAGTTGTCAATAAACATGGCATGAACACTAAATGCAATTAACAAATGCAATCAATGAGCCATAATTAGCTAGAGGGCAAATATGTCCTAAATATTAGCTATCACAATACAACAACCCAAATATCAATAAATATCTCAACTTATAATTAAAATCTAAATCTAGATGCAAACAAGTTATAAAAGAGATTTCTTGTCAAGTAAGAACACAAGAATGTATGAGAATGGTGTTCTACTTACCAAGTTAAATATGTTGATGAAGACCCATGCTTAGAAACATCCTAGATGAAGCTAGATGATGCTTGAATCATGAATGGATGATGGGTGTTTGGGGTTTGAAGAGTCAATGAAACAAGGTTGAAGCTTTCTCTCTCAAGAACAAAGAAACTTCTCTCTCTAGGGTTTAATTTTCGTGGCTTTAATGAAGAAGATGAGAAAGAGATGTATTTATAGGTGCCCAAATGAAACTATGTCATTTTCAGAAGTTTCTAAAAATTTCCAGCGACATGCACACCTTTGGAGAGCGCATAGGGTGTGCACGAATGGCGCACACCTCTGGAGTGATTTGCTAACCTTGTGCTCACTCCCAAAGGGCGCATTTGCGAGACATTGCATCAGCTCAAGTTTCAAGCGACCCAAAACATGACTAAACGACATCGAAACCTTTCATATAATATACTGTTGGAAAGGTATGGAAGTCTACTTTCTACTCCAATTAACAAAACATGATTTGGATTACTATAGAAAGACTTATGGTCAAAAGAGTGACCAAAGGTCAGAATGGATCAATAACAAAAATCCCCAAACTCATGGTATACGACCATGTAACCAAATACCAAAACAAGAGAAGAATAAGACCTTCTCAAATGGTCACTAAACGGACTAAAACAAGCACACCATCATGCAAGCATGGACACAACACTAAACCACACTTAAATATAGAAATGAAGTGCATATTGTGATTGTGAAAATAATGCACACAAGAATAATAGGAACACATGCATAACATCACAAGTGCATGTAAGTATGTGTGTGTGCAACAACAAATGCATGACAATGAAAATGCATGATATGTGAGTGTGTGCAACTAAATCTCTTCAAGAGTTAAGAACAAGTGAACTACCTCTCTTGAAGCTCTTTGGGATGACCGGAAGCATGTCTTTGAGAAAACCGCACTTGGAGAACCTATGCTACCCGTTACAAACATCCCCAATGTGATTTGTCATGAAATAAACCAATCATAGAAATAAAGTTCTTACAACCTTGACCAAGAGTTTGAAGACTTTGTGGCAGAGCATGGGATAGTGTCCCAACTCACAGCTCCTGGAACACCACAACAGAATGGTGTTGCAGAGAGGAGAAATGGTGAGATCTATGATTAGTTTTTCATCATTACCAAATTCCTTTCGGGGATACGTGTTACAAACTGTGGCACACATTTTGGATGTAGTGCCATGCAAATGTGTTCCTAAGACCCCCTTAGAGTTGTGGAATGGTCATAAAGCTAGTTTGTGACATTTTCGCATATGAGGGTGTCCAACATATGTGTTGAAGAACAGAAGTGGAAAGCTGGACCCCAAGTCTGTGGTCTACTTGTTTGTAGGATATTCCATGGAGACCAGAGGTGGATACTTCTATAGTCCTGAATAGAACAAAGTGTTTGTATCGAAAAATGCAACGTTTCTTGAGGATAGCTATATTAGTGATCATAAACCTTATAGTAAGATTGTATTGAATGAAATGGAGCTTGGTACAACTAGTGCTCAATCAACAATAGTTATTGATCCATTGACATCCGAGAGTCAGATAATTCCTAGTCAAGACACACAACCACCTAGACGTAGTGGGAGGGTTGTACGACAACCTGAACGCTACTTGAGTATAGGTGAGAGATAAGGTGTTGTCTCTACTAATAGTATGGATGATCCATTGACATTTAAGAATGCAATGGAAGATCTTGATAAAGAGGAATGGCTTAAAACCATGAATCTCGAGATGGAGTCTATGTACTCTAACTCAGTCTGGAAACTTGTAGACTTACCTGATGGGGTAAAACTCATAGGGTGCAAGTGGATCTAAAAGAAAAAGAAAGGAGTAGACCAAAAGGTAGAGACCTTCAAGGCAAGGCTAGTGGCAAAGGGTTATACCCAGAAAGAGGGGGTCGATTATGAAGAGACTTTCTCGCTAGTAGCCATGTTTAAGTCTATTCGGATTCTTTTATCCATTTCTGCCTATTTCGATTATGAAATTTCGCAAATGGGACGTCAAGACTGCATTCTTGAATGACAATCTCGATGAGAGCATCTGCATGATGCAACCAAAGGGATTCCTGTCTCCAGATCAAGAGCAAAAGGTTTGTAAGTTGCAAAGGTCCATTTATGGACTGAAGCAAGCATCTAGATCTTGGAACATAAGGGTTGATGATGTGATCAAAACCTATGGCTTCGAGCAGAATATTGATGAGTCTTGTGTCTACAAGCGTATCGTTGACACGAAAGTAGTTTTCTTAGTCCTATACGTAGATGATATCCTACTCATTGAGAATGATGTAAGGGTATTATCAGAAGTAAAGGGCTGGCTGGCTAGTCAATTCCAAATGAAAGATTTGGGAGAGGCAAGTTATGTTCTAGGGATCCAACTCTTAAGGGATCGTAAGAACAAACTCCTACATTGTCTCAGGTATCGTATATCGACAATATTCTTGTGCGATTTTTGATGCAAAACTCCAAGAAAGGTAATTTGCCATTCAAGTATGGAGTTCACTTGTCTAAGGAAAAGTGTCATAAGACACCTCAAGAAGTTGAAGATATGAGACGTGTTCTCTATGTGTCTATGGTAGGCAGTCTCATGTATGCGATATTATGCACGAGACCTGACATCTTCTTTGCAGTGGAAGTAGCCAGCATGTACTAGTCCAACCCAAGATTTGATCATTGGGTTGCTGTCAAGACTATTCTTAAGTATCTTCGGAGAACGAGAAACTATATGTTAGTGTATTATGGACAGGATTTGATCCTATTAGGATTTACAGATTCTAATTTTCATTCACATAGGGATTCTAGGAAAGCCACATCTGGATCAGTATTCACCCTTGGTAGTGGAGACATTGTGTGGAGGAGTGTAAAACAATCCTGTATTGCTGACTCCACCATGGAAGCCGAATATGTAGCCGCTTGTGAAGCTGGTAAAGAGGTTGTTTGGCTCTGCAAGTTCTTGAGTGATCTGGAAGTTGTTCTAGATCTGGATAAGCACATCACACTTTATTATGATAACAGTGGTGTTATGGCTAATTCCAAAGAACCAATAAGCCACAAGAAAGGGAAGCATATAGAGAGAAAATATCATCTCATCAGAGAGATAGTGCAGAGAAGAGATGTGACAGTCACCAAGATAGCGTGACAGGACAATCATACTGATCCATTTATGAAGACCTTATCAACTAAAGTGTTTGAAGGTCACCTAGAAGGTCTAGGGTCACGAGACATGACTCACATGCTTTAGTGTAACTGGGAGATTGTTAGGGTTTTTGTTCTAAGGCTTGTAATTTGTAAATGTGATTTGAACATAAATAAAAGAAGTAGTATATTCATTCATTTTGTGTCATACTTTATATATAACATGTGCACTTAACATCTAAGATTATAAGATGTAATTTCGAACTGAATATATGAGTGTCATATACAGATGGACTCAGTTTGAAACGAGCAATCTAAAGAGTCCGCAGATAGTAAATAAAGTTGGGTACTTTATTTGTGGTTAATCTATAACTGCGGTCCATTCCGTAATGTATGGTGATCTTATCCTGGATCATTCATATTGTGATATGAGAATGGAGGCACCTTGTGTGATGTGATCATATAGGATAGGGCAACGATTTATATGAATCTCTCACTAAGATCTGTTTACATAGAGATTAAGATATATATATATATATATCGACAAATGATGGCTATATGTGGGTGATCTTAATCCTGAGTGTCTTATCGACTCCTCCAAGTTAGGTCGTAGTCCTTGATGTACCATGGCTGATGTCGGAGTTGCATTCTCTATTTATATGCTTTGTATGTTGGAATTGCGATTTGGCTTGTGGCTGGGAAGGTTTGTAGACAATAGTGAAATCCACTCTCCTTCTTGTGAGAAGTAGATAGTAGTTCCCTTAAGGGTTGATTTGGGGCTTGAACAATATGAGCGCTCTCCTAATTCCTTGAGGAATGTAGGATTTACTGTTCATTAGAGAATCAATGTTACTTAAGGGAAATATGTAATTAGAGGGGTATAACAGATATTATGACCCAGCTCTAATTATGAACTACTTGTGGAGGATCATACCATATGTAGAAGCTATATCGATGGACACCGAGAGTTATTGGTTTGTGTAAAAACGTCTACAGTTGAGAGAGTGCAACTTCGGGTTTTTAGTGGAATAACACAGAAGTTAATAATCATGAAATATTAATTAAAAAGTTTAATTAATTATTTCTAAGGATTATTGGAGCTCAAAATACTATGAGTCCATTAGGTCTCCTTGTTTGTCCGATCGATTTTGGGTAACAGGGGTCGCGGTTAATTAATTGGATTGTCCAATTAATTGTGTTACGAAAGTGACACGTGTTTAATCAGAAATTAGTTGAATAATGAGATTATTTAATTAATGGAAAATAATAATTATATTAATTAAATAATTGGATTATTTAATTATGTAATTAATCATTATTGGAAGGTGTTCTTTGATATTTAATTTTGAAAGATCAGATAATGTGATTATTTTATTTTTAATTCAATATTGAATTTGAATTTAAAAAGTTTAAATTCAAACTTTATTAATATCTATTAAAAGATATCAGATATCTTTTAAAAGGATTTAACAAAATTTAAATCAGTTTAAAATATATATATATATATATGATATATATATATATTTTAGGTGACTGATAAGTGTACAACACAAGAATACGATCAAAAATTGTTTTAAGCATAAAAAGAACTAGAAAAGAAAAAAAAAAAAAAAGAAAGAAATCGTTCTTGTTTTTTTTATCGGGCAGAAAAAGTTTCTCCCTTCTTTCTTCTACCTCCGGCAGTTCCTGAGTTCCATGATGCGCCCACACGCCGTTACCAGTCACATGAGATAGTGAGGAAGATTCTATTGGTTCAGATCAGGAGCAGATCGAATTGAAGAATTCTCAGTGTCGACAACCACAAAGTCGAGTATTATTGTCTTCTGACACGGGTAACTCCCTATCTCCACAAGCAGCTTAACTATCCCTAATGATCTCACTTTCGCTCCGCCGAACCCTCTGAGTGGGATTATCAGTGGTTGTAGATCTTTTCTTTGTAGCCCCCCACTGATCAAATCCTCCGGTGTTTAAGATATCCGCCGAGCTCCCATTATCGATCATCACTCTTCTTACTTCCTTGTGACCAATACGAATTGACACCACGATCACATCGTTTGGTCTAACTTCAAGTCCGTGTTCATCGGCTTCGGAAAAAAAGATCGGGTCCTAGCCTTGCTTGAGTTTCTTTTGATCGGGACCGATTGAGTTTACCTCCAAGTTTCTCTGGCCATCTATTGCCTCACAGACTTCAGTCATTCTCTCATGGCTACATCTTCCTATGCATGGTCCGCCGAAAATGGTGTTGATAGCCTTTTCTGAATTTCCTCTAGGATTGCCTTTTCTGTCTTGGTCGTTCTTTGTGTGGTCATTCTGCTGGTCATCGCCACCTTTCAAAACCACATCTTTCAGGTGCCCTTCTCTGATCAATTTCTCGATATAATCTCTTAGTTGGTAGCATTTGGAAGTCTTATGACCATTTTCACGGTGAAATCGGCAGTACTTGGAGGTGTCCCTTCTCGTAAAATTGGATTACTTTGGGGGTTTCTTATATAGATTCTTATCTTTTATCACAGTCGGAATT
The DNA here is from genome assembly GCA_033220585.1 of Dipteronia sinensis. Classification (NCBI taxonomy): domain Eukaryota; kingdom Viridiplantae; phylum Streptophyta; class Magnoliopsida; order Sapindales; family Sapindaceae; genus Dipteronia; species Dipteronia sinensis. The sequence goes on from CM065638.1 coordinate 37,049,662, forward strand.
TCTTCCTACTTCTGAGCTAGTGGGGTGTAGTTGGTGTATTGCCTCTTGAAGGTTTTATTGCCTTTTTGATCATCGTCCTTGTGACATTCTTTGCCTTCCCCCGAATTGTTCTTTTGGTCTCCTTTATTGTTTCCTTTAGAACTATTATCTTTGGGTTTTTGGCCTTCTCCCGATCGACTGTAGTGTATGAGCTTTCCTCCGTGGGCTATTTTCTCTTCTTCTGCCATTGCATATCCTCCCACATCATCCACTAAATTTGCATAAGTGGTCGGCCCTCTTTGCCTTAGACTGAGTGACAACTGGCTATGCTACAAACTGTTGATAAATACAGACACTACCGCCTCATCGTTGGGATCCTGCACTTCCGATACTTCTTGCAAGAATCTGGTGAGGTAGTCTTTCAATTTCTCATCCTTTCTTTGCTTTAAGGTTGAAAGGACGGTTTTGCATTCTCCCCCCTCCTTCTAGCACCAATTGTTGGCGGTGATTTTTGGATTAAGTAAAGTTAATCACACATCTAACAAGTTGATATAAATTCATGAACAAACTATAAAACGATGAGAGAAATTGAGCATGCAAAACACAAAGTTTTACATGGAAAACCCAAGAAGGGAAAAAACCATGGTTGCCAGAGACGGCGAGGGAAAACATCACTATGAATATTTTTGATTACAAACTCAACCTCTTTTGTACTCTTGTATACTTATTTTTTATTAACCCCTTTAAGGGTGTTTTTAGGGTATATTTATACATGCATAGAATCCTAATTCGTGATGTACAAGTAAGGAAAGTTGTTCTGATTTAATGAGACTCTGATTTGTTGGAGTTGTTTTTCCTGTTCCGCATCCTTCCCACATTAGACCTCTTGCCTAACTTGGATTCTGATACCTTTAAAGAATTATGCTTCCTTATCATAGCATGCTTCTAGATATCTTGTTCAAATATGATTCATTCTTTGCGTATCTGAGTTGTAATTGTATTGAACTTGACGCTGTCCACGTGTCACTCAACCGAACATCTCCCAAAATCGTCTACGTGTCGGTTAGCTAACCATCTACCAAACCCGACCAAACTTCATTCACCCCCGACCGGAGATCCTGACCTAATTAAATGGCTGAACCCGACCATTTGGGTTATCCCGACCGGATCACCTTTACTTGGTCAATCTAATTACTTTAGTTAAGTTGCTTACACCCGACCATCTAAGTAACCCTGACCAGGTATTATGAGGTTATCTTTGGCCAACTCAGGTTGGTTTAGCTCAATTGACATTTGGTGACATGTCACCTTTAATCGCCGTGAAACATGGTGATTATGCTGATGTGTCATCCTTCCGAATTTTACCAATAACAATTGTATTGATAATGCATCTTCATTAAAAAAAAAAGCTCGAAAAGACCTTCTTGGAGCCTCGGTTGACACAAAGTAGTTTTTTTAAGATTAAAAAAGCTTTTTTCGAAATTTACCAAAAAAAAAAAACCTTAAAACAACTTCTAATATTAAAAAAAAAACGCTTTTAATCCTTACAAATGTCATACCAAACACACACTTAATGAGATCATTCAAGCTAATCTTGGACCCCAAATATTTGGTTATCGGGTCTCAACGGACTCAAGTTCAGTAGATGCTTGATTTGACCCAAGTAGAAATTGGGCCATGGAATATTTAATTGTAAAAACTGGGTTGTCTAAGAATCACAATGTAAATCAAAATATAACAATAAATTGGATTATGGAATAAATTTGGTTTTTGACAAAGGAAATGATTCGAACTCATAATCTTGACACATCACTGAACCAGTGGCATATATATATATATATATATATATAGATTGAGAGAGAGAGACCCTGTCCCCCTTCCCTAATTTTTTTTATAAAATTAATAATAAATTTTAAACCCTTTTCGCTTTTGACCTCCCAAAATCTTTTTGTTTTTATACAATACCCCCAAACTTGAATATCTGTTTCCGTCATGCAAATATGCAATAAAAAAACCTCATTTTGTCAACATCAAAATATTGTTACAAGTGAGACAGATGACATAGTAATATTTATCATTAAGGGAATATTATTAAAGTTGAAATCTTTTAACTTTTTCAATGCACATTATCATTATCTAGAGAATTCCATGAATTTTAGGTAAATAACTACCAAAATACGAACGTGAATCTGATTTACAGTTGTGAAGATAAGATTTGATTAGAATAGATTCTATATATTCACATTTTACACTCTTAGCTACATATTAGCTAACTAGAACAGCAAGAAGAGAAACTTGCAAGATCAAAAGATGCACAATCCACCGCCACCAGACCCATACCACCACCCACCACCACACGCACCACCACCAGCTGGTCTGCCGCATCATCAAGAACCTCCACCGCCTCATAACCCTCCACCACCGGGTCCTCATGCGCCTCCCCCGGGTCCTCCTGAGCCTCACAAGCCACCAGGTCCCAATCCACATCCACATCCACCACATCACCACCACCCTTGATCTTGATCATACATGCATATACATTAATGGATTGGTATTGCATGGTGTGCTAGTATAAATATACAAGCAATATGTAATCTTTGGCTTTTGCTGAGTCTGGCTGCTTGGTGATCGATCAGTATATATGTGTAATAAGAGTATGATGATGTTTTGATATTGTACTCTAGTGTTTGTTCCTTGATCTTGGTCTTTTGTTTATATATATAAATACAATTACTGTCATGTTTGATTTATAATTATAAACACAGTATAAAACTGTTTGAGAAATTGTTATATATATATATATATATATATATAATAAAATTGGACTGACATAAGGGGAAAAAACATCACAAGTGATCATATGCTGAAAAACCCCTAGGCAGTATCCACACACACACACACACACACATATATATATATATATATATATATATATATATACACATATAACAAATTATAAATCAACCGAAAAATTAAAACTTAGGGAAAATAAGGCTATTACCAAATTAGTCCTAGACTTTTTTTTTTTAAATTCCAAGTAGTTTGCGTGGGACCTATACATAAGTGACCAAATTGGTCCCTAACCTTTTTACAAGTACCAAGTTAGTCCATCTGTTAACTTTCCATTAGTCAAACTTAACGGTCAATAGGTATTTTAGGCTTTTTAATTTGTGTAAATAAAATCATTTTATATAATAAAAATATTAATAAAAACAAAAAAATCCACCCACCTCTACTACAGGAAATGGATTTCGACGATCTTCTTGGGGAGATCGTTGGAATTCTAGAAAACCAAGATCTCATTTTCCAATTGTAACTTCACAAAATTCAACAAAATCAACTCATATCCATCAAAGGATTATTCCTGGAAATGTTATTCAAACCTAAAGCCTTGACTCGCCTCCATCTCTATCTCTTATGTACTTTTTTTTGAAAGCTATCTTTTCTGTATTAAGATAGAGATAGAAGAAGAAAAATCAATCCCATCCATGACCCAATCCTAGTAAAAATCTCAACATACAAAAGGAAACAAAAAGGAAGTGCAATCAAATATTTATTTATTGTTGTTGCTAAGATTATTGATCGTCATATTTATGTACCTATTTTAGGCCCTAATTTCCTAGCATTGAAGAAACCACACCAAAAGATCAGAGAAAAGTGCTACTTGTTAGTGCAAGCAATTGCCCGCACTGTCCAAGTCGCACTCAACATCAGAGAAATGTGCTAATTCTTCAGTGCAAGCAATTGCCCGCACTGCCAAGTTGCACTGCTCAGTGCTACTTGTCAGTGCAAGCAACTGCCCGCATTGAATCCTGTCAGGCCTGAAAACATATGAATTATCAGGGGTATCTTGGTCTTTTCCATCCCAAATCATACCCCAACTTGCCAAGCCTATAAATACACCTTCTTGGCCACCCATATCACTTTACACACACTCTCTCCCTCTCTTAGATCTAAGGCAATCATTCCAACTTCTATCGCCAAATAAGTTGAGATAGAAGCTTCAAACTCCCATGGAGGTTTTCCTCAATGGGAGCATCACAATTCACTACCTTCTACACTTTTTCTACACATCTTAGAGTAGATTGTAAGGAGAAAAAAGAGCTCTCTTGATCAAATCCGAGACAAGCAACAACATTGGAGATGAAGACACTTTGGAAGGACTTCTCCATTAGGGTTTTCTCTTATATCTCACTCTCTTTGTATTTCATGTTTCTTTGATATGTAACCCCATTTGAGAACTTTGTAATCTTACACTTGTGCTATTTATGTATGGTTTATTCTAAATTCAATTTGGGTCTTGTTTTATTCTTTGTTATTATTATGAGTTAATCTCTTAGCTTTGCACGCATGTGTATGGAGGATTAGAAATTGATATTCTACATGAATGAGATTAGGAGTAGTTTAACTTAATTTAGGAGTAGTGTAATGTAACATCTCATTCTTGTATGTATGCTGATGGATTATTCAAAATGCCATGTTTGGAATGATTTGAGTGAATGAGAGTTAGGGTTGTGCCTTTGGATGACCTTCTGGGCATGACCTTGACTATTAGCTCTTAAGAATGGGAAAAGCTTGTTTTATGCATGAGCTTGCTAGAATAGGTTTTGGTTCTATGTTCATGTGCATTAATGGGTCTTTGGCTATTACTCATTCTATGACTATAGGTGAGTGATGGTTAAAGACACAATTGTTCTTCCGTGACCTTTGGAGAGTGATGATTTGATTTTGGTAATTCAAGAGAACGAACCCTTACCTTGAATTGAATGTGTTTAATGTTTAACAATAAACTTGATGTGCATATTTGTTTGGTGAACTCTTGTCCCTTGTGTAACCATTATCTTGCATCTCTCCATTCCGCCCATGCCTTTGTTATAGTGTTAGTTAATTAGGGTGCGTTGCCTTTATGAGTAGTTTAATTTAGCTTAGGGGTAGTGTAATTTTGAAAGGCAAGCACCCGGTTACTTTCATGCATTAGCTTAGGTATATTTGCATTCACACAACCGCATTATGCTTAAACTTCACACACACCATTCTCACTACTTCCATGTCCTATTTACATTGCTTTTAATAATGCTTTAGCTAGAGATATTTAGACGGAAACACCTCTCTGTGGGAACGAACCATACTTAGTGCTATACTACATGTAACGATCCTTGCACTTGCGGGATAAACCAACACGCTCATATATTTTAGGGAACCATCCCATGTATGTCAATTATTAAAAAGAGACTTACCTTTTCAAGTCTAGTATGAAGAATCAATAACTCTATTCTCTCTCTGTAACTTTTTTTGAAAGTTGAAAACAATTTAGAAAACCAGAAATCTAGATTTGGGTTGCTTTTTCAATTTTTTTTTGAATTGATAATATTAAAGGAGATCGAACACAGCCATGTTTGCAGAGATTATTCCATGATTGTTGGCGAGGATGATGACTGATACTGGGAAGTTACTGAAATTGTCTGGAATTCAAATATGAAGCAGTTGTGGTTGATAAAGATAACATCTAATTATCTAAAGCTTTATCAAAAAGTTGTTTGAGATCGTCCCTTCAAATTCATTAAATCTAAGATCAAAAACCTGGATTGTTAGACACAATTCCTTTAAATTTGTTTGTTTTCCATTTATTTTTTAGTTTTTTATTTAGATTATTATTCTTTTTTGAAAAGGTTATTATTAACTTTTAAAAGGGCAGTTTTGTTCTTTCATATAAAATGACATTAGACTGTTAGGGTTGAATAACTGAAATTTGATTGGAGGATGAAAATGATACAATTTTAAAAAGTCAGGGACTAGTTTGGTTACTTTTATAAAAGTCGTAGATTACTTGAAATTAAAAAAAAAGCCCAATACTAATTTAATAATCGCCCAAAAAAAAACTGTAAGAATTGAAATTAAAAAAAGTTGCAATACTAAAACATAAAAAGCAATTTTGCAGGTTTTTTTTTATATAAAGAAATTTGTATCTTTTATTGTAATTGAAATATGTTAGACATAGGATATAAGACATAGAAGAGAAAAAAAAATACAAAATAAGAAAATAAATAAAAAAGTTAAGAGGTTAGAAAAAAATCTAAAAATTAAATTAGGGCCGGACACATGGTTTAATAACAACTATTAAAATATTAGTGATTCAAAAGCTATAAAATCGTCTCAAAGTTTGTATACACTACAAAAAAGTGCCTATTAGTGACGAACTATTTTCGACAGTGCTAATTGCAGTCGGTAATGGTACCTTTTCCGACGGCCATTTTAGTACTGCCCAATGACCATCGGAAATAGTCGAATAAGCAGTCAATGTTGTTCCTATTTCCGACGGCACAAATAGTGCTGTCGAAAATGAGTAAAAATGTAATACCACATTTCCGACGGCCCAATAACTGTCGGTAATAGTCTTTGTGCCATAGGAAATGAGGAAAAGGTAATACAACATTTTTGATGGCCTAATGGCCGTCGGAAATAGAGCACATTTCTGACGGCACTTTTTGTGCTGTCGGAAATAATGAGAAAAGCAGTCAATATTGCCCTTGTTTTCGACGGCATAAAAAGTACCGTCGGAAATACTAAAATTTAATTTGAATTAATTTTAAGGGCTATTACACTGTCGAAAATGTAGTACTATTTTCTAAATTATTTGTTATGGCATTGTCATGGAAAACATAATTAATTTATGAGGCAAGGAAACCTGCTCAACCTTGAAGATCCTACCAAGGAAACTAGCTCAACCTTAACCAACAAGGATGCCTCAACCAAAGTTCCACCAACTTATGAGGCAATTTCATAATGCTCAACGTGCTCAACCAAGGAGATAACAACAATTGTTTCAACCACCTCTACAAGCTAAACCATAAAGGCGCCAATAACTAGCTCATACTCTAAGGAGAAGCCAACCAGTGCATCATCAAAGACAACCTTATCAATATGGAAAAGCCTCGATGAGATCTTAACGCAATGGTATAAACTCTTCCTTTGTACCTACTTGTCATTTTTGTAGTATGATTGGTCACTTAAGACCAAATTGATTTAAATACATTAAGAAGTGTAGAAATGAGAGCATAAATGAAAAGAAGTTGAACTATTGGGCTAATTTGCATGACTCTGTGAAACCTAGAGAATTGAAGATTTTGACCACTAGAAATGATAAAGTGGAATCTAGGTTAATTATGAAAGAGGAACACCCATGTCGTTGTGTTCGTACGACACCTGTAGATGCTACTAGGTATAATGGACTTGGTATGTTTATAGAGACTTGTCTCTCGCCCTGATACTGTAAGGTTTTTGACCCTATATAGGGAGCTCAAGCAAAGAGAGCAATCCTAGATGAATCTTATATACAAAAAGTTTTATGCTCTTTTATGATTGCTTGAGAGTGCATGGTGAATAACATTGATTAATAAATGAATAATGTTTTTGATGACACCTTGCATGGTTGCTTTGTATGGTAATGCATGATTTCTATTATTACTTGAGTATGCTTATCTATTTGAGGAATGTTCTACATGTTAGTTCATGTGATTGACCTTAAATTTTTCTCCATGTTCATGGTTCTTTGATATGCATTCTTAAGTTCTCTCTTGAAAAGGGCTACTGTCAATATGTTGTGAAGCCGCCCAATGTTGGAAATGACTAGTCATTTGAAACCGAGTGTAAGCCATCAAGAGAGCTACATTAGCTTGAAAAATAGAAGTACATGCTTGCTAGGTTTAAAGGAGAAAAATAGAAAAGTGGAAATTTTATTAATGTTGTAGTGTGATGCATTGCTTAATAAAGACCTCAAAATTGTTGATTGATGATGTGTCTTGTAATGAAGAAAAGATGATATATTTTTGTTGTGATTAGTTCACTTTGCACAAAAATGCTTGGATATATATCTTCTTATTATAACAACAGGGCTTAAATTTGTTTAACTTCATTTGGAAATCCTGTTGACTGTTGCTTCGATTGATTTTCATGCATGAGCCTAATAGTGTTTGCATTACATGCTGATCAACCTTTACACACGCACACATTTCTTTTCTGAATAAAATCTCCTTGAATCTCTCTCAATCACTTTTGTGGCATAAATTTGGTGTATATAATTATGCGATGTGATCTTGCTTATAGATTTCTTTGCAGAGGCAACCCATTGTGGGGAACTCCTTTGCCTAGCTCATGACAAAACCATAGAGTAGTATGAGACATAGGGGGAGCATTATGTTTTGTTAAGTACTGGGCAATTTTGGGGAGTTAGCTATTTTGAGGGAGAGTAACCTTTTATGGGGAGCATTGCACATGCATTACTTTGTATTTCTTATTGTTATCGAGTGCAAATGCTTTTATGTTAGATCACCTCACATGCACTTGTATCTTGGAAAGTGTATTTGCTATTGTCTTGCAGGTATGATATTCTACAAGGAGATTGAAGAATTTGAAGATTTTGATTTTAAATATCTAATTGTAATGTAGAATGAACTTGTTGACAATAGCTTAATTTTTGTTTTGTGAGGATCTTTTTGTGAGTTGTGTTTTTGTCATTAAATAGCCAAATGAGGGGATTGTAAGGACCTCTATTTTATGATTGGCTTATTTCATGACAAACTACATTGGGGATGATTTTGTAATGGGTAGCTTAGGCTCTCAATGGTAAGCTTCCAAGTATCTCCGTGGCTTCGAGAGTAGGAGTGAAAGAGGTATGTCACTCGACTTGATTCTTGAAAAGAATACTTGCACACACACACACACACACACACACACACACACACACACACACACACACACACACACACTTACATTTGTGTTTCCTTGATTGTGTGCATTTATGTCTCAACTCACACTTGCACTTCATTGTTAGATTTAAGTGTGGTTGTGAGTTGTGTAATTCATCACCTGAAGTGTGTTTAGAAACGTCCACGTATGCAAGATGGTGTGCTTGTTTTAGCAAGATGGTTGATCATTTGAGAATGTCCCTTTCTTCTTGAAAATACACAAAGTGTGACTAAACAACATAAATGAAGGGTGTATGGGTTGTTAATCGATTAATTACCAACCGTTTTGACTGGGCACCACATACAAGCCACCACAACCCACATACAATCAACGTAATAGAAATGCGGAAAACAATAAAAATACGTTGATTGATTTACGTGAGAATCCCTCAAATTGGGTAAAATTCATGGGCTATCCTTGTAGCCACTACCAATCCTCAAATCCACTATTTGAATGAAAGTTTAAAACATAGGTTGACCTCTAATCACACCATTCTCGATCACTAACACATTCCATTCTACATAGGGATGGCAAAAACCCGGGTCTGGTCCGGGTATACATGGACTCGGCTGGGTACCCGGGTTTAGCGAGTCCGGGTATCCACCCGGAAAAAACCTGGATGTTACAATCCGGGAACCCGGCCCAGACAGACCTGGTCGGGTATCCGGGAATCCATGCCTGGATTTTTTCAGGGTTTTACCGGTTCTTTTTTCTTTTTTTTTTTAATTTAAAAAAAAACTATGTTGCAGATCTGAGATTTTTTCAATGTTTTAACCCGTTTTTTTTCTTTCAATCGTCAATTAAATTAATGGTCATCATCAACAAAATTACAGTTTCAAAAAAACTTAATCTCAGATTTCAACAAACCCTTCTACGATTCTCAACAAACCCTAAAAAACCCTTCTGTGATTCTCAACTAACCCACCTCTTATTGCTCTAAAATCTCAGATTTCAGCAGGATCCATGGACACCCATTTTCTTAGATCCGAGATTCGAGCAATTTGTGGGAATACGCTTCTGGGGTTTCTTCAAAGACCAGATCTTTGGTCACCAGAGCAGCAGTATAGTAGAACCCAGAAGGAGAAACAACCGAAGTTTTGAAGCCCAACAAGACTCTCAAGCTTGCAATTTTGTTTGGTCTCTGGTACTTTTAAAACATCAACTATACTTGATCTATGTAATGCCCAGCTAAATTAATTAATAATTTTTGATGAGTTTGTTGGACTTGCATGTTTCTAGAAATAAATGAAAGAACAGACTGAGAGTTGACGACAGAATCAGATAAGGTTGAGAGGAGAGAGAGAGAAATAGAGAGAGAATTAATTGAGGAATCAAATCCCCTGTATCAGACCCACAAGGGATTTGATTCACTACACTTGACACATAACAACTAAAATAGACACCCAGGTACCAAATAGCAGACTTAGAAAGTCAGAAACCCTAAATTTTAACCTAGGGTAGTGTCAAAATGCAAGCATGTTGAGTTCATTTTAAACACTATATATAGCTTGCGTTTTCAGACTAAACCCTATTGCGTAGCTTCATTTTTCAAAACTCCTTCTCTCTCTACTTTTCTCTGACATCTCTCTACAACCCATCTCCTTTACTGTAAATTATTCAATCCTCTTAGAGCCTCAAATAGCGAACCTGACAATCTACTAACCAAAAACCGAAGTGGGTATCAGATATATGCTTAATGAAATCGAAATTTCAAAAAAAAAATGAAAGAAAGAAGATGAAATACCTTGAAGAGATCGAGCAGGAAATATCAGAGCAAACTTGGGAAGAGGGTCAGGTATATCCTATTAATTTGAAAGATTTATTTAAAAAAAAAAATTTCAAAACCGGGTACCTAGCCGGGTATCCGGGTATACCCGGACCGGGGCCGGAACACAACCTATCCGGGTACCCGGACAACCCTTACCCGGTGCCGGGTAAAGAATCTCCGAGCTTTACCAGGGAATTCCGTCCAAGGTAAGGCCGGGTACATTTTACATCCCTAATTCTACCTGTGGGCCTTTAATGGTGATTTTAGACCAATTGCTTGTGCACTAACACTCTTAGTCATAAGACATGACTCAAGAAGAGATTAAACAACCTATGTAAATATATTAAAATATTTAAAATGCAATTAATGATAGGCAAACACTAAATGCTTAATTAGGAAATTAAAGAAGCAAGCAATAACTCCTAATTATCAATCCTAAACGTAAAGAAAAAACACTTAGCTAGAAAGGGAAAAAATGTCCTAAATGCAAGCTAACATAAACAAACAATCTCAATCAATAATCAATGACTCAAGGCTTATTCAAAATATGTTCTAGAAAAAGAGTCATGCATTTAATCACACAATAAATGCTAAATCTAGGCTAGAATGAAATAATGGCAATAAAAGAAATCTAGAACATGTTCAACTTACCTAGTCATGAAAATAAAGAAGACCCATGCTTGGATAATGAATGGAGATGCTAGATGCGCATGGGTTTTGAGATTGATTGGGTAAATATGAAGTCTTGGAGCTTCTCTCACTAAAGGAACTCTTTTTCACTTAAGTTCTGGATTTTTAAGCTCTACAGAAGCCAAAGAAAGAAGATGATGTATTTATATGGTCAAAAAATGAGTTGGTGTGAAAAACCAAAAATACCCAGAAAATAGGACAATCGGCGGTGCCGCCGAATGCCAACCGTCGAATAGCTCCTGAAAATCTCTAGAATGGACAAAGGTTTGTATTCGGCAGTCACCAACCGTCGATCACCAACAGCAAAATGTAACCAGAGGTTTCTGGTTTCAAACTGTAGTTTCCAAATGTTTCCCAGCGTCGATCACTAACAATCGATTCCCAAAAGGAACCAAAGAGAAGTGACAACTTCTCAAGCGATCGATCATCACGCTTATACAAGCACACCACTGTGCAAGCGCAGGCGTTTCTAATTACACAAATAGAAACGAATCACACCACACTTAGAGCTAGAAATGAAGTGCAAATGTGTTTGTGTAATGAATGCACAACACTAAGAAGAAAGAGCACATTGCATGAGAACAAGTGGGGTGTGTGCAACTGATCGTGCCAAATGTAGTATATTTTTGCACTCACTTCCATGTCATTTATCTTGTTTTCATGTGTTTTATGTGTCTAATAGGCATTTTTCTAATGATTGTAGGCATACGATGTGATTCAGGTATTGATGACAGAAAGCTGGATGTTCGTGCACAAAACAAGTCAAAATTCAAGGAATGGCACAGATAGCAGGTACTGCGCGGGTCCTAACCATCGCAGTGGACCCATGCCCCATAAATCAACAAAATGTAAGTGTCAGTGCGCGGGTACAGTGCATGTAACTCTACCCGCGCACTTATAAGGTTTCATTTCCAGACCAGCGCACTAAACCAGCTCACCAACCACGATTAGGGAGTCATCAGATTGCCAAAGTGCCTAGATGGCGGGCACTGCATGGGTCCCAACCAGCGCAGTCAACCCGCGAACCTAGGATGAAGAATTCCAAGATTGCCAGTGCACGGGTCACTACCCGGGTCCCAACCGAGGCACATCGGGCCCAGATTCTCTTACATAAGCTTTTCAGACCTATTTTTGGGAATAGTATATATATATATATATATATTCTTATATGATATCACCTACACACCCACATAGCCTTCTATATCATTTTTACCTCTTTTAGATCTAGGAATATCCTTCGACCAAATCCAAACCCATTTTCCACCAATTCTTTAACCTAATCACTTCCCGTATCTCTCTTTTCACTCCAATTTTACCAAACCCAAAAACCCACAATCAAGGAACACAAATTCTGCACTTAGGAGGAGGAGAGGAGCTTGAAGACTAAGGAAATCTCAGCATACCATTGGGTTTCCTCTCATCTTTAGATTTTTTATTTCTTTTTTGCATATTTGTTATGAGTATCTAAACCTCTTGTGGGAGTTGATGTAATTTGACCTGAGTTGTGGGTAATCCACCATTTATCTAGTATTTGATCTATTAGTTCCATTCATTGGTTTTAATGTATTTGGCATCTCTTTGTATTAAGTAGGCATACCAACTCTCGATCTATTGGTTGAAGTTGAATTATTGAATGTTTTTTAAAATTGGATTAAAAAATCTCCTTGGTTTGAGTAGGCATACCAACTCTCAATTCAAGTTGAGATTCCCATAATTGGTGACTAAAACTAGCTATCTTGAATGGAAGGGATGTGTTCTGAGCATACCAATCCAACATATTGCAACTAAAAGAGTGGAAAAGGTGGATTGTGAGCATACCAATCGTTGTTGTGTGGGGAGAGTTGAGTGATTTATCATCACATCTAAAGATGGATTTAGCTCTAATATATCGAATCGGTTTTTAATTAGATGAATGGATTTCCCATTTACAATTGCATTATCTCCCACATGTCATCTCATATCTTATCTTTCCACTATGCATTCTTGTAGTTGTAGTTGCATTTTAGTTTAATTTAGTTTTTAATTGCATTTAAGTCTACAATTACCAAAACCAACCATTTTACTTTACTTTTATTGTTTACTAGTACTAGAGTGCAGTTTGATCATCGCTATCCATCAATCCTTGTGGATGATACCTAGCTTACCACTTTACTTGTTTTTATACATTTGAGGACTTGCTAGGATTTTATAAATTCTTTTGACAAACAATTTTCTACACACAAAACGACTTTGTCAGCAACTTGATCTCTTTAAAGAGTTAAGAACAAGTGTTATACCTTTGAAGTGCTCTTGAGCTTGAGGTTTTGAAAATGCCATTGAAGCTTGATCACGAACGATGAAGAACCTAATCTACCCTTACATACTAAACCCCAATGTGTTTTTTCAGTGAAATAAGCCAATCAAAATATGAGGAACTTACAATTCTCTTGGATAGGTCTTAGGTCATATGGTCTTATACCATGAGTTTGGGTAATCTTGTTGTTGTCCAAATCTGACCTTTGGTCACTCAAATGACATATCTCTTTATACAGACATTCAAATCTTGTTTTGTGAAAAGGAGTAGAAAGTAGATATCCATACCTTTTCAATAGTACATTATACGATAGGTTTCAATATTGTTTGGTTATGGTTTGGGGCGCTTGAAAATCAATCTGATGTGCTGTACCTATCACGCAAAATGTCCCGTGAAATCTTTGTAAGTGTTTTTTGCGAGACAAGTTTTGCTATTCTTGAACAGCGACAGGAACATCGAAACCTCGCTATTATTGAGTAGCAACATGAACATCGAAACTTTCTTAGTGGCTTTCGAGAGACAAGTTTCGATATTTCTGAAGAACGACATGAACATCAATTTTTGCCAAATTTTTTTAAAACTTCTTCAAAATGATGTAGTTCCACTTATGGCTCTTATATAAACCTTGTCTTCTCCCTTCTCTGGTTTACCCCCTAGCACACGAAATTGGTCTTCTAAGAGAGAGAGAGAGAGAGAGAGAGAGAGGCAAGGTTTCTAGAGAGAGAAAGCTTCCAAGCTTCCATTGATTCACTCTTCATCATTCTGCATGTGCATTTAATGTCTTCCTTACTCATGAGTCTTCATCATTAAGTCACTTGGTAAGTAGAACAAACATCTCATCTTCATTTATTGTTCTATTTCATCAAGGCATGTCTTTGATTGCTTAGATTAGCAAATCTTCACTCTTATTGCATATTTGGTGAAGTTATGACATGATTGGGATTGTTTGTGGTAGCTTGTATGATTAGGTTGGTTTTTACCTAAATAGCTAAGCCATAAATGGGTTGGGGTTTATGCCCTAAAGCTTGTAATTTGTAAATGTGAATGAAACATTAATAAAAGAAGTAGTTTGTTCATTCTATAAATTAGTCTCACACATTTATATCATGTGTACTTCACATCCAAGATTGATAGATGTAATCTCTAAATGAGTATATGAGTGTCATATACAGAGGAATTCAGTTTGAGATGAACAATCTAAATAGTCCGTAGATAGCAAATAGAGCTCGGTACTTTGTTTGTGGTTAATCTACAGATGCGGTCCATTCCGTAATGTACGATGGTCTTATACTAGACTATTCATATGGTGATATGAGAATGGAGGCACCTTATATGATGTGATTATATAGGACTGAGCCACGATATATATGAATCTCTCACCAAGATTCGTTACATTGTTGAGATTCATATATATCGACAAACGATGGCTATATATGGGTGATTTTAATCCTGAGTGTCTTATCTACTCCTTCAGGTTAGATCGTAGTTTTTTGATATACCATGGGTGAGATCGGAGTTGCATTCCCGGTCAATAACTTCGTATGTTGGAATCACGGTTTGGCTTATGGCTGGGAAGATCTGTACACAATATGAATCCACTCCTTCTTACGAGCAGTAGATAGTAGTTCCCTTAAGGGTTGATTTGGAGCTTGGACAATATGAGCGCTTTTATTCTTCCGTAAAGGAATAAAGGATATAATTGTTCATTAGAGAATCGGTGGTACTTAAAGTTAATGATATAATTAGAGGGGTAAAACAGACTTTATGACCCAGCTCTAATTATGAACTACTTGTGGAGGATTATACCATATATAATAGCTATATCGATAGACACTGAGTTTTTGGTTTGTGTAAAAACATCTACAGTTACGAGAGTGCAGCATCGAGTTTTTAGTGGAGTAACTCCGAGGTTAATAATCATGAAATATTAATTAAAGAGTTTAATTAATTGTTTCTAAGGATTATTGGAGCTCAAAAGTGTGGGTCCATTATGTCCCCTTGCTTCCCCGAAAAATTGATGGTAACAAGGGTCACGGTTAATTAATTGGATGTTCCAATTAATTATGTTACGAAAGTAACAAAAAAATTATTTAGGGAATTAATTAAATGATGAGATTATTTAATTAATACATTAATAATTAATTAATTAAATAATTAGGTTATTTAATTAATAAATTAATAATTGAGAATTATTAATTAATTATTATTTGGAGGTTACAGGTTCGAATCATGACTAAGACAAAGGATAAAATAATAAGATTATTTTATTTCCTAACTAGGTCAAGAGTTCAAGTCTTAGTGAACTAGGGTTATGTGGGATTTAGAATCCTATACTAAATTGGTCACTAAAATACTAATTATCTTATTTTAAATATACAGAGATATATTTGGAAAAAGTATTATTATCTTGTTTTATATATATAAAGATATATTACATAAAAAAAAGAGAAACAAGAGTGGCGCGGCCAACAACAATAAAAATAAAAAAAAGTTTTTTTTGTTCTTTTATTATTCAAGTGGCCGAATTCTCTATACACAAAGCAAAAATTGTTTTGTATTGTTTCTTCAACTTCCATACAACCTCCTAAAGCCAGTGACATGTCAACACGCAGTTTCCAGAACCTGGGAGATAGCGATGAATATTCGGTGGCACAAATCGGCAAGCGATATCAACAAGAGAAAGAACGAAGGAGTTAGCCTGTAGGTATGATTTCGAATCCTACCTTTTATTTATTCTTATATATCGCAAAGGTTCATAAAGTCGCTTAAAAATTATTTTAAAAAAGTTTTGAAATCCTTTCCGCTGTGCGACTCTAGGGCTTACAAAATGTTCATGTATGATTAATTGATGACCACGTTGATAGATTTACATTTATTCATCTAGTCAAGCTTCATAAATGTTTATGTGTGTTTAATTGATAATTAAGCTGTTAGCAATTCTCTACACATCGAATTTAGTCCACATGTATGGGCATATAGGAATTGTTTGATAGCTAGGATTATATGCCATTCATATCATCTAGCTAGGTCTTTATGTTTCTACATTTAGACATTGATAACTAGGATTTATTGACTGTATCTTTAAATTCTTAGTTAAGCATTTTGTGTGTGGTCTTACACATTGTTGCATTTTGGATATTGTCATATATTCACTTAGAATTTAATTCACTTCAATGAGTCAAAGTCTTGTGGCTACATGTGATAGTTTCACAAGCAAGTGAAGTCTTGCAACCAAGGGTTGGTTGGCAAGCATTTGTTAAGACTCACTATTAAAGGCTTGTGGGTAGAATAGATTGTGTTACGAATCTTGAAGTGTGATGTGATGCTCAACTTATGTTGTAAGCAATTATTCAAGTAGTGGAGTTCTATGGCTAAGTGGCTAGCGAGGCTAGTCCCGTGGGTTTTTCCTTGTTGAAGGTTTCCCTTGCAAAAATCAAGTGTCCATTTAATTACGCACTTTACATTTGATTTTTGTTGTTTGTTTGTTTGGGTTAATTGTGATAAATATTGACTAATAAATGGAAGTGTTTTGGCCATATATTCAGTGGTTAATCACATGCATTGTCTAAGATCATCTTTAAATGTTTGTCCATCAAGGAATCAAGGCATCTACAAGCGGTCCATAAATGGTCTATGACAATCAATGTTTAAGTGTAATGAGACCTCTAACATGCTTTGATGTGTATGTGTGTTGAATGAGTGTTTAAGAGTGAACGAATTTTCCTAAAAAATACACTTTTAGGCTACGTTTGTGAAATTCACTGGAAGTCTCCACTATTAATCCCTAACCTTCAAGTAAAATGCACATTCACTCAAACGCAATGAGAAAAAGACTAGCGCACTTTGAGCAATGTAACCTAAAATGGCATGATGCTAATCTAGACTTAGCAATGCAAACATGCACACGCTCCTCAAAACTCATGCAAGACAAAAAAGTGGTGCTGCACACCCCAAACCTAGATTCAACATTGTCCTCAATGTTTGAAAAGTGAGAAACAGGCAAAAGCAGCACAAGCACACAAACACAAGCACAAAGCTAAAAATAAAACACACAAGACAATCAACACAACCTAATAACCAATCAAAACAAAGCTTGAATTGAAAAGCAAAAATATATCCCGTTAAGTTCATCAAAAGATCATCACAAGGCAAAATCAAATATATCAATTCCATCCAATGACCTAGTCTATCACAGTACAACTCGGCACCTTATTCTAAACAAGAAATTAAAAAGCAATAAAATGAGATAGAACAAGTAAATGCTAGAAAGTAATAAAGGCGTGAAATTAAAAACTTAATCCAAATCAAGAATAATGAAATGTAAACCCAACTAAAAAAAATACAAATATGCACGAAACATAACAACTTGAAAAATACACAGATTGTGTCTAATACAACCCAGAGGGGGGGGGGGGGGGGTGTGAATGAGTTATTAATCAATTACTTACCAACTTTTTCAATTAGTAAATATTTATTACAATTAACCCAAACAAACAAACAAACAACAAAATCAAATGTAAAGTACAGAATCAAAAAGACACTTGATTTTTGCATGGGAAATCCTCAACAAGGAAAAAACCCACGGGATTAGCCTCGCTAGCTGCTTAGTTACATAACTCCACTACTTGAATAATTGCTACAACCTAAGTTAACAACCTAGTCACACTTCAAGGTTCATAACACAATCTATCCTACCCGCATGCCTTTAATAGTGAGCCTTGACAAATACTCGCCAACCAACCCTTGGTTGCAAGACTTCACTTGCTTATGCAACTACCACATGTAGCCATAAGACTTTGACTCATTGAAAAGAATTAAAGCCTAAGTGAATTTATGAATATTCAAAATGAAATAAAGTGCAAGACTAAACACTATATGCTTAATTAGATGTTAAGATGAAATCTAACAACCTAATTATCAAACAAGCCTACATGCACACACATGTGGTCTTAATTAGATGTAGAATGATTCTAGCAACCTAATTGTTAAATAACATGCACATAAACATTTATGAACTTGACTAGCTGAACAAAGGCAACCTAATTATCAATACATGAACATTTATGGATTAGCTATTTAGGCATAAATGACCTAATGATGCAAGCTATCACAAACAAACCCAATCATGCAATTAAAACTCATAAATATATGCAATAAAATGTGTCATAGTATTTAATCATGCAATAAATACTAAATCTAGAGTAAGAAGAACAATGAATGAGATTTAATAAAGTTCTAACTTACCTAGTCATGAAACCAAGAAGATCCGTGCTCAAATGATGATTGATGATGTTAGATGCACATGGATTTTGAGATAAAGATTGAATCTTGGTACTTTCTCTCTCAAGGAAACACTTAAATATCTCTAAGGTATTTAAATGTGTGTTTCATGGAGTTCAAAGAGAGATGAAGGTGAATTTATAGGGCAAAACACGAGCAGGGTGAAATTACACATTTTCCCAGAAAATGTGCCAATCGGCGATCTAATTCTATGGCCAGGGCTGTCGAATGCTGACAGTCAAATTGTTCCAGTAGCTTTCTGGAGACAAAAAATAGTTTCATTTGGCGGTTGGGGTTGCCGAATTATGACCACTGAATTGTTCCAGTAGCTTTCTAGAGACAAATGGCAGTTTCATTCGGCGGTCGGGGCCACAGAATGGCGATTGCCGTTTCACCAATTTTTGGTGAAAACAAGGAGAAGAGAGGATCTTTCTCTGAAGAAGATCATTGTGCTAAAACAAGCACAACAACGTGCAAGCGCGGACGTTTCCGAACATACTTCAAGAAACGAATTACTTAGCACACATACAAGACATTACACAAAAGATTTAAACAATGAGGTACAAGTGTGATGTGTGGTGAATGACATAGAGGCATATAACAATGACACATAAATGTAGGATAGTAAATATGCATGCAAGTGTGTGTGTGTGTGTGTGCACCTAACCTCTTAAAGAATGAAAGTCAAGTAAGCTACCTCTTGAAGCTCTTGATCTTGAAGTCATGGAGATGCTTGGAAGCTTGCCTTTTATAATCTCCAAGAAGACCTAAGCTACCAATAACACAATCATCCCCAAATGTGGTTTTTCATGAAATAAGCCAATAATAAAAAAAAGGTCCTTACAATCTCCCCCGTTGGCTATTTTATGACAAAATCACCACTCACAAAAAATTTCTGACAAAACAAAATTTAAGCTACTGTAAACAAGTTCATTCTACAATACAATGAGATACCTAAGATTCTAAATCTTCAACTCTTCAATCTCTTTGTAGAATATCATACCTGCAAGACAATAGCAAATACACTTTCCAAGACATAAGTGCATATGCGGTGATCAAACACAAAAAGCATTGGCACTCAATATTAACAAAGCAATACAAAGTTATGCATGTGCAATGCTCCCCCTAAAAGATTACTCTCTCTCAAGACTTCTTCCCCAAAGCATAAATAATAATCCCGCAAAGCATAAATAATACTCCTCCTATATTTCTCAAGACTTCTCCCCCTTTTTGTCATGGATATGCAAATGAGCTCCCTTTATGGGGTTGCTTTAGCAAAGAGAACTATTAGCACAAAATACATTTGCATAATCATATACACGAACTTTATGCAACTTATGTAATTGAGAGAGATTAAAGGAGATTTTATTTTAAAGAAAATGTGTGAAAATTGTTGCTTTGCATGCAAGACATATAATATTAAGGTTTAATCAATGGTATTTGGAAAAGCAAACATCAAAAGGGTTTCCAAAGAATTCAAATCAATTTGTACCCTTTTGTCATAGGCTTGCAAGATATAGTTTTTCATAAATATTGTAAGAAAGAACGCAACTATATCAATTCTTAAAGGCAGACCAAGACATGGATATATATAATCCTATTTGATTTTTCCAGATGAAACATCTGTATGACAGCAGCCTTGTTTACACCTTTAAGAAGAAAGAGTAGACTATATTGGATATAACATCCTTATTGTTTGTAGTCTTGTCACTTGCTATCACACACAATTGCATTAAAAATTGAGCAATCAAAAATATCATGCATATCAATTCGAGCATGCTATAAAAAAAACTTTTCATGTCATGGAGATAAATTATAGGTCATTCAAGTGTACTTCCCAAAACATTCTCCTAGTGCAAAAATACATTGTTGAACCAAAATATGACATGGATTACAAGCAAAGCAATGATGCATACTTATTATGAGAAAAATACCATATAAGCATATATGTGCAACTAGGTATCTCAAACAATTAATAAAGAAGCATAAAATTGATCAAATTTTTTCATATTAAAAATCATGCAAGTTTACTTTATTTGCTTAAGCTCCCATTATTGGGGTCAAATCCAACCAAGTCAATGAGAGGCATGAGCCACTATAGACCTACCAAGTTAATTAGACCTAGTTGTATCTACGGGTGTCACATGAGCACAATGGCAAGCAGGTTCATTCTTTCTAACCCATCTAGGTTCCACATTTTCATTTCTAGTGGTCATAGGCATGTTTCTAGGATCCCTAGGTTCATGCAAACTTGCCCTAATGTTAGGTTTTAGATTTGTGTTGGCTTAATTCCATAACAAAACTCTACTTGTTTGTATTGTCTAGTTGCTTAGGTAGTTTGTGTTTGATATGAGCTTCAAAGAAGGAAATCAACTTCTCATACAAAGTTCGTCTTCAAGAGGAAAGATGCTTACTTGGATGCTAAGGTATTGATATTCTTTCTTCTCTTGCAAGGTGTAAGTGCACACACACACACACACACATTGCATACATTTATGTCCCTAAATCATTGTGCTTAATTGGTATAACACATACACACACACATATTATTGTATGCACATGCATTAGATTTAAATTGACAACTTTTATAAAATTGCATGTTCTAGGATTATCTCTAGGAAATGGCATACTTGTATGTTTTTGTGTTTATTTGTTTGTTTTTTATTGTTATCAGACTTGAATATGTTCTCATATTGTTCCTTACTGAGTTTTGAACGTTTTGGTTACTCATTCATAGGTTTCCAAGTTCCAAGTTGGATTTTACCAACCTTTTTTTGTGTTTATCATACATGGTTTTCGTCCTTGTGTATCAAATCGAATTCCAAGTTTCTGATAACCATTTTGTAAACGTATATGTCCATGAGTGAGTTAGGGTTTGTAATCCAAAAACATATTCAAATTCAGAGTTCTCATGATGAAGAACGATCGAAGAATGCGAGAGGAACGTAAAAGGGAAGAAAGGGGAAGAAAGGGGAAGAGGGGTACACCCCCTCACCCGTGGAGGCGCGTGGCCTCCACGGGAAAGGCACCCTTCTTTCCCCATGGAAGAAACATGTGTCCATGGGCCATTGAGGTGGCGTGTACTCAATCCCTTCCCATGGTCCCTCAAATGCCACATTATTTCCCTCTCTTTTAAATTGAAATTTTGTGAAGAAATTTCATAAGTTTTTGGGTTTTTGTTTTTGTGATATCTCACTCATTTTAGATCCGATTTTGGTGATTCAAAAACCAAAATTCATTATCTTTTAAGGAAAACAAGTCACAACTATTTTAAAAGCTAATTCGAGTCCATATTTGTTTGATTTACTTTGATCTTCATCACGTGTTCATCATTTTGTAATTAAATCATATTCTTTACACTTTTCTTGTGATCAATTTCTTGAATCTCTTGATTTGAATATAAAATGTGTTTACAATGATTTGGAATCTATTTTTGGACTTGTTTGAGTGATTTTCTAAATTAGCTTTTGTGATTTTTAATTGAACATCTTTCTAGCTAATTTTGATGAACATGAACTTGAATATATAAAAAACTTTGTGTTTGTTCTTGATTGTTGATTTCTAGGTTTTAGTCACATGTTCTTGAACTAGAATATTTTGATTATGATTTCTACTATTCAAATCTAGTTCTTATTTGAGTGAATATGTTATGGATTTCTAGTATTGATTTGTCCACTTGATTTCAAAGCTAGTTTTGTGCTTTTTGTTGTAAATCTTATATTCTAGCTTTGATTGATATGTTTAGATTTCAAGGTATTTTTTGTGAGTGATCTTGAAGGCCTAATCTAGATTTCTAATCACATTACATTTGTATATGAGCTTGATTTGTGCAATACTAATTCTTCATATAATGTGTTTGATTAATATACTCTTTTTGCTTGTGTTTGCATCATGTTTGCACGTTTTCATTTCACTTTGATCATTGCCTTGTAAAATACGAAAGTCTCTTGTTGAAATGTGAAGTTCTAACTTGAGCAAGGAAGTCTTGACTTGGATCAGGGAGATCCAGAAAGTTGAGCAAGGAACTTTCTAGAGACACGTGAAGTGTCTTGGACCGAAATAGGCAAGTCTCTCACTAGTAAAAGGCCCGATGGTAGGTTAGCGTAGGACGATCTTATATGGTGGATCATGTGTATTGATCGTTGGGGGGTGTACATTATACGAACTAGTGAAAGAGTGTTGCTGGTGGTTGTGGAATCAACCTGTGGATGTTTCCTCAAGCGTTAAAAAAATATCTTGTGTTGAATTTTCTTGTCTTTAGTTTCCACTTACTTTGACTTGTATTGTTTTAATAATTGCTTAATTGAATTCAAAAATTGTCTTGTTAAAGCAATTTACTTGTTAAAGTTTATAAGTGTGAAAAATTTGATTGTGTGAAAAAGAAGTGGAAAGAATTTGAGTATATACCTATTCACCCACCCTTTATGCATATTTGACACTATATATGGTAAAAGGGAATTTCAATTGGTACCAGAGCGGGTTTCTAGAAGTAATTAGATAGATCCATTTTATAGTGTTTGTAAAAAAAAAATCATGATTAAGGAATTTATTTCTTTCATGGCTTTTATTGTTTAAAATGAGGATATGGGGCCTATTGACCTAGATGATCAAAAGATGAAAGATCTTATTCAAGATAATGAGAGAATCTCTAGGATTAATAGGTCTCTCAATAAGAAGCTAGAAGAAAATCATGAACATGCCTTAAAAGAGATCTTAGAGCTTAAAGACAAAATTCTTAGTTTCGATAAGAACCAGAAAGATAGTAATGAAAGACTAGAATTTTGAAACAAGAAGTTGAGCAAAGAGATGATTCTTTTGATCTTGCTAAGAGACTTGAAAATGAGCTTAGAGTCAAACTTAGTGAGCAAGAGAGTCAAGAGAAGAAGTATGAACAATGGTTGAGTAAAACACTTGAGGATTTTAGAAAATGTGATAATATTCTTGAGAAATATGCCATTTAGATAAAGATGCTTAGTGATAAGCTTGATAAGGCCAATAAGATGTCATCTAGTATTAGCAAAGTAGATATAAGATATACTCATTAACATTGGTAAGCATCCAAATGACAAGATAGGGATAGGTTATGTGAATGAATAGGTCACACCTTCATCTAACAATTCTACTTTTGTCAAAGCTACCTATATAGTGGATGATCTAGGAATATGACCAATAACAAGGAATTCTTCAAGAAATTTATTATGAAGGATAGAGGTTGGGTGACTTTTGGTGATGGTACCAAAAAGCAAGTGCTAGGGAAGGGAACGATTTTTATCCCCGGATTGCCTAAGCTTAGAAATACCTTGTATGTAGATGGTCTATAAGCTAACTTGATTAGTATTTCTCACTTGTGTGAAATTTTTCAAGAAGTTAGCTTTAACAAGGATAAGTGCATTATCATAGATAAAAATGGCAAAATTGTGTTGAAAGTAAAAAGATCTCTTGATAATTGTTGTTTTCTTGAGATAGACCCTTTAAAATGTAACATGACTCAAGAATGCAACAAGCTTGAATTATGGCATCAAAGATTAAGCCACGTGAACTTTAAAGATTTAAAGAAGCTTAAAAAATATAACATTGTTAGAGGTCTACTTAGTCTTGGTAAGAAGCTTGATGGAGTTTGTGAACCTTGTCAACCTGGTAAACAAATTAAAGTGTCTCACAAAATGACCACTAACTTTGCCACCAAGAAGCCCTTAGAACTTGTGCACATGGACCTAATGGGGCCAAAGCAAACCGAAAGTGTAAATGGCAAGAAATACATTTTTGTATATGTTGATGACCTTTCTAGGTTTGCTTGGGTTTATTTTCTTAGAAACAAGACCGAAACTTTTTCATTTCTTTAAGAAATTTTGCAATCGAGTTCAAAATGAAAATAGTTTTGGAATTAAGAAAATATGTCGTATTAGGAGTGATCATGGGAGTGAGTTTGAAAATGCTAAATTTACTGAGTTTTGTGATGACTTGGGGATATCTCATGAGTTCTTGGCTCTTAGAACACCTTGACAAAATGGTGTTGTCGAGATGAAAATTTTTTTCTTGCGAGAGATGGCTAGGGTCATGCTCAAAAGCAAGAAAATTCCTAGGAAAATTTAGGCCGAAGTGGTCAATATCGCTTGCTATGTCTCTAATAGAGTCTTTAGAAGGTCAGGCACAAAACAAACCTCTTATTAGCTTTGGAAGGGCAAGAAGCCCAATGTGAGTTACTTTCATACTTTTGGAAGTAAATGTTTCATTTTGAATGAAAGAGATCACTTAGGAAAGTTTGATGCTAAGAGTGATATCGGTCTCTTTCTTGGGTATGCTACTAATAGTCGTGCTTATAGAGTTTTCAACTTGAACACTAAGACTATTATAGAGTCTATCAATGTGAAGATAGATGATTTTAGCATGTTGAATTTGTATGATGATAAAAGTGTTAATGAACCTAAAGAAAATCATTTGAATGACACTAAGACACCTATTAATGTTACTAGTGGTGAGGCTAGTAAGGATTCACATTGTGAGTCTAGTCATAATGATGAAAATGATAGTGAAGTTGGAGAAGGAAGTCAAGGGTTAGAACATGCTATTAATGATAATCAACAAAATGACCAAATTGTTGATCATTCAAACTCTAGACTTAGAAACATGCACTATCAAAAAGACATCGTAGTTGATTTGAATGAAGGGGTTAGAACTAGAAGACAACTAGCTAATCAAATTTCCTATGCTTGCTACACATCTCAAATTGAACCCAAAAATATTAATGAGGCAATATATGACGAGTTTTGGGTTGGGGCTATGCGAGAAGAACTAAATCAATTTGATCAAAGCCTCTATATGAGCATGATAGGTAGTCTACTCTACCTAATGGCTAGTAGGCTGGATATTTGTTTTAGTGTTGTTTGTCTGATAGGTTTCAAGCTAATCCTAAGGAGTCTCACTTGAAAGCCGTTAAAAGAATCATTAGGTATATAAAAGGAACACATAATCTTGGCTTATTTTATTCTTTTGATACTAATGATATTCTTGTTGGCTATTGTGATGCGGATTGGGCGGGAAACATTAATGATCGTAAAAGCACATCGGGCGGTTGCTTTGACTTGGGGAATAACTTGGTTTCTTAGCAAAGTAAGAAACAAAAATTTGTCTCACTTTCTTATTTCGAAGCCGAATACATTGCAGCTGGAAGTGCATGCACACAACTCCTATGGATGAAGTGAATACTTAAAGATTATGAGATAGAACAAGGTAAAATGACTATCTATTGTGATAATATGAGTGCCATCACTATTTATAAGAATCCGGTTCAACACTCACTCAAATAGCATATAGATATTAGGCAATATTTCGTTAGAGAACTAGTTGAACAATCTATGTTTCTCTTGAGCATATGCCTACTAAAAATCAACTTGCGGATTTGTTCACTAAGCCTTTAGACAAAGAGATATTTAAATCTCTTCAAAGATCCATTGGCATGATTTGTGTAGATTGACGTCCATGTGTGACTGTGATTGGCTTGATAAGCTAAACTTATTTTGAATATCAATTTCTTTGAGAGCTACTCACTTGAAAAGCAATGATCTTGAGCAAATAACTTTCATTATTTCTAGAATGTACACCCTCAAGCGATTACTTCACATGATCCACCCTATTGGATTGTTCCACTCTAACCTACCCTTGAGCTTTTTACTAGTGATAGACTTGCCTCTTTCTATCCAAGACACTTCATGTGCCTCTAGAAAGTTCATTGCTTAACTCTTCAGATCTTCAGATCTTCACAATCCAACTTAATACTTCCTTGCTCAACTTTTCGGATCTTCCCGATCCAAGTCAAGACTTCTTGCTCAAGTTCGAGCTTCACACTCCAATAAGAAACTTTCTCCTTTTACAAGTCAATAATCTAAGCGTAATGGAAACAAGCAAACTGATCATGCCAAAATTGTGCTATATTTTGGCTCTCAATTCCATATATTTTAGCTTGTTTTCGAGTGTGTTTTTGTGTCTAATAGCTATGTTCTAGTCCATTTCAGGCATACACTGTATTTTACGTATTGGAGATGTTGAGCGGGATTTTCGGGCACGAAACTAGCAAAAAATAAAGAAATACAGCTCAGTGCGAGGGTACTGCAGGGGTGACAGTACCCGTACACTTCTAAGACTACGCTGGTCCACACCAGCATAACAATCTACGAGCAGAGGACCAGAAATCCTTAAGAACAAATCAAACTGCATAGATTGGGGGTATGATCGTGCCTAAATTGTTGTATATTTCGGCCCTCATTTTGTATTCCTTTGTCTCGTTCTTGTGTGTATTTTCTGTATATTTTATGTCTAATAGGCTTATTGGTGCTAATTGCAAGCAATATATGTAATTCTGGTGTTAGAAGCGTTTTGCGGGAGTTATGGCCGAAAAGGGGAAAAAGGTGGTTGAAGGAAAGAAAAAGGGTCATTAGCAACTCTAATAGTGCGGATCAAGTGCGGGTCGCAACCGCACTCCAACCGCACTCCTTCCCATAACTGGGACCTGATTCATGAAGGAAAGATAAAGTGCGGGTCAAGTACGGGTCATCCAACCGCACTCCACCTGCACTATTGCTCAAGACAGAGAGTTGGATTTGCACCTGACGTTAAAGTGCGGGTACAGTGCGGGTCATCCAACCACACTCCACCAGCACTGTTGCCAAAGCAAGAGAAGCTGATTTGTACCAGACAGATAAAGTGCGGGTCAAGTGCGGGTCAAGACAGAGTTGGATTCGCACCTGATGATTAAAGTGCGGGTACAGTGCGGGTCATCCACCCGCACTCCACCCACACTCTGCGCACGGCAACTTCTGTTTTCAAGCTTAAGTTACCTATTTTTCTATCCCATATAAATAGAAAAGCATGGGAACGAACCAAAACTCTCCCATATCTCCCAACACTTGTATTTTCTATTTTCTTTACATAGTCTAAGCTAGAAACACATCTTCCTCTCATCCAAACCATCTCTACTCAATCAAAGATAACTAGGAGACTTGGATTCAAGCTTTAAGGAAGGAGATCAATCTTCAAGGGTTTTCTCTTTACACTCTCTCTTAGTTTATTGGTTTGTAATAGAACATGAGTAGCTAAAATACCCCACTATGGGGTCGATGTTATTTGTTTGATGGATATTTGGGCTTTGTAAATAAACTCTATGTGTTATATTTATTCTATCTATATAGTTTATTCCATTGCTTGAATTGATTTCCATTATCGATTTGCTTGGATACACCCTCTTTGCATGTTGATTTGGATTACTTGAGTAGGCAATTAGGTTGTCTAATGCTCCATTGAATGGAAGGATTTCTGGAAATCTAGCTCTATAAGACTACAACCATGCCCTTAATCTAATCTTGAATTAGTGGCTTTCACTATACACCCTAGGTTAGCCACTTGTGATAGAATTAGAAGCCTCCACTATACACCCTAGGTTAGCTACTTTAGTGATTTTACAAGAACTAACCTTCGAGTAGAATTCAGTTGATAACCTCAAGCCTCATCCAATCTCAAACGGGTGGCCTTCACTATACACCTTAGGTCGGCCACTTGTGAGGGAATTGGAAGCCATCACTATACACCCTAGGATGGCTACATTAGTAATAGGTTGAGCCATAGCTAGATAGATGAGCATTCATGGAAAAAGTCTCGATTGAGTAACTAGCCATTGTTGGTTGCTTATGAGGGATTAATCGCTAGTAGGAGGTCTTCACTATACACCATAGGTTGACCACTTGCTAGAGATATATCCCAACATTATACACCCTAGGTTGGTTACATTTGTCAAAACGTGCTTAATTGAGAGTTTGTTGCATTTGCCCCAATATTCACTTACGAGACCATCAACTCCGTAGTTCCATCATCATACATTCACCACTCCATTTTCATCCCATTTTATTTGCTTTCAAAGTTTACTTTATATTATATTTTCATTCACCATCACTTTTACTTTTATGCATACTAGTTATATTAATCCTAATCTTATCACCGCTACCCCGATCTCAGTGAACGACACCCGTGCTTACCACTTTACTCATATTCGCATCTATAGGTTTTATAAATTGTTTTGACAGACATTTTTCTAACGGCGAAAATCTTACCATCAAATGGCGCCGCTACCGGGGATCGGTGTGCGTAGTAGTGGTTAGATTAGTTTTAATACTATTAGTTTATTATTTGTTTTTTTAGTTTTGTTAGTTTCTTTTTATTGCTTTGGTAGTTTTTGTTTTTTTTTTGTTTCAGGACTCTATGGATTCCTTTTGGAAAAATTCAGGGTCAAGTTACGAGCCTAACGAGAATGCCTACATCTCGTCATTCCAATTAAATTCCGTTGAAGATCAACTAAGAAATTTCATGAAGAATCATGTGCGGGAGACTGAGCAGATGATTGATTCTCATTAAGAGACTCAAGCCTTCATAGAAGAGAAAACAACCCAAATGCTCGAATCCGCCCAGCAGTCCACCCCGGTAAATCAGAGTTGTTTCCAAGTTAAAGCAACCAAACCGGTGGATTCCTCCAATTTCTCAAAAGAAGACATGTATAAGCTCCGAATAGAATTTGAAGTGGAGCGAAGCAAGAGAATGGACAAGATGGACAGGATGATCAAGATGAACCAAGAGTTTATGAGCGTGAGCACAGAGCTAGTGTTGGAAAGGGGTGTGTTGAAGGAAGAGAATGAAGCACTTCAAGAGAGAGAAGCCTCGGGAATGGAAAATGTGAGTAATCTCCAAGAGTTGAACAAGAAACTATTATATGAAGTGAAGATGCTCATGGTTGAGAATGATACTCTCAAGAAGACCAATGGCGAAGTCTCCGACAAGAACAAAGAATTGGAAGAACGAATTGAGAGATTTGAAGCCAAAAAGAGTACCGCATAGAAGGATTTGGAGAACTTAGTGTAGCTATCAAAATATTTTGAAGATGAGATAGCTCACAAGTCAATGAAGATGCAAATGGAGGTTGATCAAAAAGCCAATGCCTTAGAGGAAGCAAAGGTAGCACTAAGCAAAAATGAGGAAGAGGTCAAGGCGTTACAAGTGAAACAAATGAAACATCCGCAAGACCACGCATCAAAGGGGAGTTGCTCTAACTCTCATATATTTTCCTATGCATGTTCTAGGATAGAGCATTTTAAGGCTAAAAATTACAAGCAAAATCAACATAGGAAAACTAGAGGTCTTAGGAATAGGTGGAGTCCACCTAGGGTCAAGCAAATATGGGTAAGGAAAGACCAAGTGCACTTATATAGAAACATGAAAAAGGAAAAGATAATGAAGTCACCTAAA
This sequence comes from Dipteronia sinensis, assembly GCA_033220585.1. Classification (NCBI taxonomy): domain Eukaryota; kingdom Viridiplantae; phylum Streptophyta; class Magnoliopsida; order Sapindales; family Sapindaceae; genus Dipteronia; species Dipteronia sinensis. The sequence goes on from CM065638.1 coordinate 37,079,703, forward strand.
TTTATTTGGGTAGTGAAAAATAGAGAATTTCCTAACTTGGTCAAACCACCCTTAGAGGACCCTAGCCTCTCCATGAATGTATCCCATTGAATAATTTTGATGCATGTAGTTAGTTTTATGTTTTATGTTGTTTAAATTCAATAAATTATGATGTTGGGATAGTTTTGTTCGAATGCTATATTTTGTGGATATTTGCACATTGAATTTATTGATTATATTTGTGGATGAAAGAGCCAGAGGTTCTTGTGCAAGTATGAATGCATGTGCTTTATATTGTTTAATTAGGTTTAGGGGTTGTTCATGCCCCATTCCGTCAATTTTGATAAAATGTTTGATGTTAAGCTTGACTTGTGCTTCATTGATATATTGCATGAATTGCCTTTATTTTGTGAGCCTTGTTTGAGTCACTTTTATTTTGTTGGGGCATTGATTGTGGTTGATTAGTGCCTAGGTTTGTTTTGAGTCATGTTAGGTGCGTGCCGCTAGGCCGGATTCTCTTGTCTTCAACATTAAGGACAATGTTGGGTTTTGGTTTGGGGGTGTATACGCCTTTTTGAGTCGTCTTTTGTGTCTCGAGTCATTTTTTGTCTTTTGTGTCTTGAGCCATTTTTTGTGTCATATTTTCAACAAAAAAAAAGTTGCTGCTTAGCCTGAATTTTGAGCTTATTTAGCTTGGTGAGATACCTGGAGCATAGTGTTTGTGGCGAATGTGTGTATGCTTTGTGTGCTTATTCAATAACTCTTAGTCACTTTAGGGGTCTCACTTGCACTTCAGGGGCTAGTCTTATCTTTTAGTGTCCAAGTTTAGGGAACTCGGTGCTCAAGCGCCTTGTTCTAATAGTGGAGATTTCCCTTGTGAGATCACAAACACAAGCCAAAAGCCTGTATATTTGAGGGAAACTGTTTTTCAAATCTGTAAACACTATTCAAACACCATGCATAGTCTCACTACATCAAAAATCATCATTTGTCATTGAACATGCATCATATATGTGGACGGCTTGACGGAAACTTTTATTCCCTTGGTAGATTGATCCTTTGAAGTGATATTAGACAATGTGTGTTTTAGCCACTCAAAAAGCCTAAATACTTCCCATTCCCGTAATATGTGTGCTCCCAAGCCAATTTTGAAGCCAAACACATATAGACTTTTCCAGTCTACACACACGTTATCCATAACCCAAGCAACCTAAACACTTAGCCAACCCTCTCTTAATTGATCTTGTTGAGGCTTAGGAATGTAAAGTTGTGCTTTAATTTGATAAATGGCGTGTACCTAGGCAAGAGTAATGAGTTGTGAAAATGTGCATAGTAAAAAGACATGAAAAGAAAAGAAAAGAAAAGAAACAAAAAGTAACAAAAGAAAAATATGCTTCAAATGCCTTGCGTAAATTGAGATGCTACTCAAATGCGTAACATGAGTAGTTAAAGATTGCACGTAGAGTCTAATTGTATGTCTGAATGCCATATTGTATTTGGAAGTGGAGTTACACGAGAAATTAAATGCTTAAGTGTAGAATGTACTGCCTTAACTTGGTTGATTAGTGCTTGTGCCTAAATTTCTCATTCTTCTAATCACCATTCACCGTGGCCCTGTTACAACCAAATGGAAAAGACCTAGTTGATCTTAGGGGATGTCTAGATTGGGAATATTAGTTAATGAATGCTCTTTCCACGTTAATGACACGTGATTCTTTCATGAGACTCACTCACTGAAAACAACGTTTATTCTACACTAAATGTATGCAACTAAGTTGATTCAGTTACGTAAATTCATTGGCATGCATGTTGCATGAGTGTGAACCTAGGTTCTGAGAGGAAAGATAAGAGAGAATCCATGTGAGAACCTAGCGTCGAAGCGAATTATGCTCGAGGTGTGAGAGTGAATAGTTTCTGATGCGAGGGCATTTTAAGTGTGGGATTCTTGTTGTGCCAGTTTCCCTTAGGGTGCCTTCGAGTTGTTTAGAACATTTTGCATATGCTCATTCCTCACTCCCATTTCCTTTTGCGTATCTCTTTGGTAGTTGGTTCTGCAGCAAGTTTGTCTTTGTGTCTAGGGAAGTTCTTAGTTCGAGTCATTTTTAGTTTGTGTCTTATATGTTTTGTTTTGAGTTTGCTCGTGGACGAGCAAAATTTTGGTTTGGGAGTGTTTGATCGTGCCTAAATTGTTGTATATTTCGGCCCTCATTTCCTATTCCTTTGTCTCGTTCTTGTGTTTATTTTCTGTATATTTTATGTCTAATAGGATCATTGGTGCTAATTGTAGGCAATAGATGTAATTCTGTTGTTAGAAGCGTTTTGCGGGAGTTTCGGCCGAAAAGGGGAAAAAGGTGGTTGAAGGAAAGACAAAGGGTCAACAACATCTCTAATAGTGCGGGTCAAGTGCGGGTCGCAACCGCACTCCTTCCCATAGCCGGGACCTGATTCATGAAGGAAAGATAAAGTGCGGGTCAAGTGCGGGTCATCCAACTGCACTCCACCTGCACTGTTACTCAAGACAGAGAGTTGGATTTGTACCTGACGTTAAAGTGCGGGTACAGTGTGGGTCATCCAACCGCACTCCACCAACACTGTTCCCAAAGCAAGAGAAGTTGATTCGTACCTGACAGAAAAAGTGCGGGTCAAGTGCGGATCAAGACATAGTTGGATTCGCACTTGATGATTAAAGTGCAGGTACAGTGCGAGTCATTCACCCGCACTCCACCCGCACTCTGCGCATGGCAGCTTCTGTTTTCAAGCTTAAGTGACCTATTTTTCTATCCCTTATAAATAGAAAAGTATGGGAACGAACCAAAACTCTCCCAACACTTGTATTTTATATTTTCTTTACATAGTCTAAGCTAGAAACACATCTCCCTCTCATCCAAACCATCTCTACTCAATCAAAGGCAACTAGGAGACTTAGATTCAAGCTTTTAAGAAGGAGATCAATCTTCAAGGGTTTTCTCTTTACACTCTCTCTCTTAGTTTATTGGTTTGTAATAGAACATGAATAGCTAAAATACCCCACTATGGGGTTGATGTTATTTGTTTGATGGATATTTGGGCTTTGAAAATAAACTTTATGTGTTATATTTATTCTATCTCTATAGTTTATTCCATTGCTTGAATTGATTTCCATTATTGATTTCCATTATTGATTTGCTTGGATACACCCTCTTTTCATGTTGATTTGGATTACTTGAGTAGGCAATTAGGTTGTCTAATGCTCCATTGAATGGAAGGATTTCCAGAAATCCAGCTCTACAAGACTACAACCATGCCCTTAATCTAATCTTGAATTAGTGGCTTTCACTATACACCCTAGGTTAGCCACTTGTGATAGAATTAGAAGCCTCCAATATACACCCTAGGTTGGCTACTTTAGTGATTTTACGAGAACTAACCTTCGAGTAGAATTCAGTTGATAACCTCGAGCCTCATCCAATCTCAAACGGGTGGCCTTCACTATACACCTTAGGTCGGCCACTTGTGAGGGAATTGGAAGCCATCACTATACACCCTAGGATGGCTACATTAGTAATAGGCTGAGCCATAGCTAGATAGATGAGCATTCATGGAAAAAGTCTTGATTGAGTAACTAGCAATTGTTGGTTGCTTAGGAGGGATTAATCGCTAGTAGAAGGTCTTCACTATACACCCTAGGTTGACCGCTTACTAGAGATATATACCAATACTATACACCCTAGGTTGGTTACATTTGTCAAAACGTGCTTAATTGAGAGTTTGTTGCATTTGCCCCAATATTCACTTACGAGACCATCAACTCCGTAGTTCCATCATCATACATTCATCACTCCATTTTCATCCCATTTTATTTGCTCAAAGTTTACTTTATATTATATTTTCATTCACCATCACTTTTACTTTTATGCATACTAGTTATATTAATCCTAATCTTATCACCGCTACCCCGATCTCAGTGGATGACACCCGTGCTTACCGCTTTACTCGTATTTATACTTGTGAACGCATTGCATAGGTTTTATAAATTGTTTTGACAGACGGTTTTCTAACGGCGAAAATCTTTCCATCAAGGTACTGTGAGGGTATTGTGCGAGTCCTTACCCGTGCAGTTACCAACAAACCTAAGAAAAGTTTGCTGAAGATTGTCAGTGCACGAGTACCCTACCCACGCACTACATGTTTCAGACCTATTTTTGGCACCCTATAATATATCTTGTTCTGATTTTCTAAGGGGGGCTGGACACGCCCAAAAGCAATCTCTCACACCCTTTTGACATCACTAACCACTAACCTAGATCTAGGAATCATTCCTCATAAAACCTTAGCCATCTTACATTATCTTCATCCTTTCCTACTCCAGAAGGCTACTAGGAGAGTCGATTCAAGCTTTAAGAAAGGGATTCTCTACATGGGCCTTCTTTTACTCTCATCTCTTAGATTTTATTTTGTAATTAGCATGAGTAGTTAAACCCTATGTGGGAGTTGATGTAATGAATTATCGATTGTGGGTTATCCACCATATTTTAGATTTGATTATATAGTTTCATTCATTGTGCTTAATTGTGTTTAATCTTCTGTTGAATTAAGTAGGGTCTCCAACTCTTGATTGTTGTTGATCAATTGAAATTATTTGAGTAATTGAACTTTGATTGCATTTCTTTGTGGATTAAGTAGGCTCTCCAACTCTTAATCCACTTAGAGGTTGAATTTGATCTTTAATGCATTTGACACTTTTCTTGGATTGGGTAGGTTCTCCAACTCCCAATTCATGCTAGATGTTAAATTGTGATGTCTTTTTGGGTCAAGTAGGCTCTCCAACTCTTGGACTATATTTGATGTCAATTTATGCTTTTAACCATTTTCACTAAAGGTGTTTTAAAATAAGCTCACTCGAATTGGAAGGGATCTACTGTGAGCTCTCAAATCCAATAGATCTTGGCTAGTGTGAAAGGGGTGGATTATGAGCTCTCTAATCCAAGCCATTCTGGCCATCTTACATCAATCCAAAGCGAGAGTGAAAGGGTTGGATTGTGAACTCTCCAATCCAAGCTATCCTGGCAACTCAAGTTAGGAAGATAAGCTCTATATAGATCGAATCGGTCTTAAGAGACAGATCGCCCATTATTCATGTATGAATTGTACCTACTCCCACATTCATATCTCATTATCTTATCCATTTGCGTTCTTGCTAATTGTTAGTTTAACTTTAGATTAATTAACTTAATTGTAGTTTGCATCGTAGTTATTAACTTTCAAAACAAACGTCTTTACCTTTTCATGCTTAGTTTTAGTTTAATAGTAGTTAACTAGTTTTAGCCATTTAGTTTCCCTTTCCCTGTGGACGACACTTGACTTGCCATTGTACTTGTTTTGTAAGCATTTGAGGCATTGTTGTGGTTTCATTAATTTCTTTGATGAATATTTTCTAATGATAAAAACGTTCACGTCACAAACATGATGCAAAACACAAGAAAAAAGAGTATGTTGATCAAACACATGCTATGAAGAATTAATATTGCACAAATCAAGCTCACAAATAAATGTAACTAATCCTTATGAACATGTAATAGGAAATCTAGAATATGCAATTCAATTCATACACAAAATATATCTAGAAACCTAAACATGTCAATCAAAGTTAGAATAACATATTTGAGACAAAAAAGCACAAAACTGGCTTTGAAATCAAGAGGACAAAACAACACTTGAAAACCACAACATATTCACTCAAAGAAGAACTAGATTTGAATAATATAAATTACAATTAAAATATTCTAGTTTTAGATCATGTGACTAAAACCTAGAAATCAACAATCAAGATCAAAACACAAAGTTTTCTAGATTCAAGTTCATGTTCATCAAAATTAGCTAGAAAGATATTCAATTAAAAATTACAAAACTAATTTCAAAAATCACTCAAAAAAGTCCAAAAATAGAATCCAAATCATCCTCAACAAATTTCATATTCAGAACAAGAGATTCAAGAAATTAATTACTAGAAAAGTGTAGAGAATATGATTTACTTACAAAATGATGAACACTAGATAAAGATCAAAGTAAATAAGAAACTATGGACTCCAATTAGCTTTAAATCCACTTGGGACTTATTCTACTTTGAAATAAAATGAATTTTGGCTTTTGAATTGCCAAAATCGGATCTAAAATGAGAGGGAATGAATATAGACAAGTTGTGAAAATTTATGCAGAATTTTGAATATATAAGAGAGGGAATTGATGTGGCGTTGGAGGGACCACGGGAAGGGGCATGCACCACGCCACCTCAGCTCCCCATGGAGGCACATGGTCTCTATAGGGGTAGAGTGGTGCCTTTCTCGTGGAGGCCATACGCCTCCACCGGAGTAGGGGTGTTTTGGCAATTTGCCACCCCTCTTCCATTGTCTTCCCTATTGCGCACCTTTTGCGTTCTTTGACAGTTCTCTAGCATCGAAACTCAGTATTCAAATCCATTTTTGGATTACAAACCCTAACTCACTCACGAACATGGACAATTACAAAACTTTTATCAAACACTTGGAATTAGACTCGATACACAAGGACGAAAACCATGAACGATATACACACGGAAAAGTTAGTAAAATCCAACTCGGAACTCGAAAACCGATGAATGACTAACCAGAACGTTTGGAACATAATAAAGAACAATATGAGAACATATTAAAGTTTGATATTAATAAAACACAAACAAATAAACACAAGAACATATAAGTATGCCATTTCCTAAAGATAGTCCTAGAACATGCAATTTTTTAAAAGTTTTCAATTTAATTCTAATGCATATACCTACAATAATAAGTGTGTATGTGTTATACCAAATGAGCACAATGAAACAGGGACACATATGGATGCAATGTGTGTGTGTGTCTATGCCATGTAAGAGGAGAAAGAATCTCGATACCTTAACATCCAAGTAAGCATCTTTCCTCTTGAAGACGAACTTTGCAAGATAAGTTACTTTCCTTTTTGAAGCTCATATCAAGCATAACCACCTAAGAAACTAGTCAATACAAACAAAGAGAGTTTTGTTATGGAATTAATCTAACACAAATCTAAAACCTAACAATCCCCCCCCTTTGGCTATTCTATGACAAAACCTCAACATCACCATACAATGGTCACTCAAATTTTCTCATTATTGATCGTATTCACACATCTTCACATTACAAAGAGATCCCTAGACTAAAATGTCTTCATGTCTTCATGAGTCTTCAAGAATCCCTTCTTTAATCATCAAAGCACCTGTGAGAAAGGTGCAACCAAACAAACAAGAAAATCTTCTATATAGAAGATTGGTGAGATATATTCTTAAACACAATAAACAAACACACATAAACTCCCCCTATCTCATAATAAATCTACGCAAAACATCTCCTCTTAACAACTCCCTCTTAATCAAGCAACATGTTTCTCCCTTTTTTTGTCAAGGAATAGTCAAAGAAAAAAACAAGGGATAATCAAGGGAAAAGAGGCAAATATCTGAGATAAGTATCATGCATTTTCAAGATTCAATTATACCAATTTTATTTTTATCAAAATAAATCATATGAACATATCATAAAAGCGAACAAAGTCTTGCATACAATGCTCCCCCTTAATAAATGCTCTATCTAAGATCAGTGTAGGATATTGTTCACAATGATATCCACACAATCACACACTCAAGCAATTTTAAAGAAATTCAACAAAATAAGCTCTACAAACTATGAAAGATACACCAAGATTTTCAATATCTCTCATAAATCTTCTACAATTACTATTAAATCAAGTTCACTTGAAAGAAAAACAAGTGTGTGTGTGTGTGTGTGTGTGTGTGTGTGTGTGTGTGTGAATTTGCTTCAAGCATATGTAAAGGAGAAATTGGATTATCAACATGCAAACTATACGAAAATACAAACACGGTTAATTTGCCTAAAGCTAACCTAGAGGAGGGGGGGGGGGGGGGGGGTGAATAGGTTTTTATACCTTTTTCAATCCCTTGAAACAAACACAAGTTTGTCCCTTAAGTTAGCTTGTATCACAATCTAATAAGCACACATAAGCACATATAGACCATTGATGAATATATTCAAAGCATTAAATCTTACAATGTCTATATCATACAATAGAAGAAATACTATAAAACATAAACTAATAGTCAATTGTTCTTACAATTGCCATGCAACACATATACATAAATCAAAGAGATAAGGATAGAGAAATGTGACACATGATTTTTACATGGTAAAACCTCATAAGAGGAAACATCCACAGGTTGATACCACAACAACCGGCAAAAACAACTTTCACTAGTAAGATAAAAGTACACCCTCATAACTGACCAATCCACAAGATACACTCCCTATTGGATATCCCTTCTATCCTACACACATTAAAGTGTCCCTACTCTCTAACCATAGCACTTCACATGCCACTAGAGACTAACTCCCTATCTAAGACACTTCACATGCCTCTAGGAAGATTTCCTTACTTGACTATCTAGATCTTCACAATCTTAGCCAAGACTTCCTTGCTCAACTTGAAGCTTCATACCTCAAATGAGACTTCCTTGCTCAAGTTAAAGCTTCACACCTTAACAAGAGACTTCCTTGCTCAAATTAAAGCTTCACACTCCAAATGAGACTCCTTACCTTTTGCAAGGCAAACGATCTAAGTGTAATGCAAATGATGCAACACATGCAACATAGAATATGTGATCAATATATCCTATGGAAACTAGAAATGAACAATGAGCACACAATGTATAATTTTTCTAGTTTACAATCCTAAAATCATGTCATCACACAAATGATGCTTGTACATATGAAATGCATGGATCAATTACACTTCATGAGAAACTAGACATAGTAATCAAAATGCACAAATCAAAATTGTCTAGATCTTATAACATGAAGAATATGTGAAACACCCAACACATATTAAAGATCTAGATTTTGTTCAAACAACTAAATATGCTAGAATCAATTAATATGTTCAATACAAATTTCTAGCAAACATTTAGAGTATATATTCACAAGATAATCAATTACACTCTAATAGGCTATAAATATACAAATAAATGTGCCATTCCAACAAATGTTCAATTAACTAGTTCTAGCACATGTATAGGCTATCAATCATCAAAATAAGATCAATCAACACACAAATAGCCCTAGATTAAAAGCTAGCACAATACAACTCCCAAGCATGCGAAAACATAGGTTTTAAGAAAACCTAACTCAACATACAAATCTAATTAAGCTCAAACTAGCTTCAATAGAGTCTCAAACTCTAATCAATGTTTACACATTAAAAATACATATATAGAAGAAGAAAACAGAAGGTAATTGAAGACTTGAAGATCAAAAACTCAAGAGTTGAATCATTACCTTAAGAAAAATGTGCTGTCTCGGATTTTGGTGTAGAGCCATCAGAAATCTCGACCAAATGACCTTAAACTCTTTTGGAGATGATCGAGGACTGGTAGAAAAAGATTCTCCAACTTGAATCACTCAAATCGGACACCGAATGAGTGAGTTATGTTGTTTGAAAGATGAGAAAATTGGAGAGAAAATTTCAGCACAAGTTTTTCAAATTTTCTTCTTAGAATGAAATGTGGAAGGGAAAAGGAATTTACAGGAGAGGGAATAAGACCAATTAAAAATCAACAATAGGAGGATGCCACCTCTGCATCTCATGGAGTTATGGGTCTCCACGGGGCAGAAGGCATCTCTTCTCGTGGAGGTCACGCGCCTCCACGGGGAAGAGGTGCAGTGGCCTCCTTGCCATTTCTTCTCCCCTCGAGCACCTTCGCGTTCTTCGACCGTTCTCTGGTCTCCGAACTCCGAATTTGAATCCGTTTTTGGATTATAAACCAAGACTGCCTCATACATATGGAAATCAATAAAAATTTGACAAAAGATATGGAAATCGAGTTGATAAACAAAGACAAAACCTGTGCACGATAAAGACACGGAAAGTTTCGTTACTTCCAACTCGGAACTTGAAAACATATGAATGAGTAACCGAAACGACCGGAACTCAATCAGGAAAAATATAAACACAAATTCAAGTCTGATATCATACAAACAAACAAACAAACATATGAACATACAAGTATGCCGTTTTCTAGATATAGTCCTAGAACATGCAATATTACAAAAGTTTTCAAATTAAATCTAATACATGTGCATACAATAATATATGTGTGTATGTGTTATACCATTTGGGCACAACGATGCAGGGACACAAATGGATGCAATGTGTGTGTGTGCACTTAGGCCTTGCTAGAGGAAAGAGGTCTTGATATACCTTTGATATGCAATAAAGCTTGTTCCTCTTATAGCTATCATTTGGCTTGAAATGTTGTCCAACTTCCTTGAAGCTTGATAAACTGTGAATCGTAGACAACTAATCAATACAAAGGAAAATGTCACTTTGATATAGAATTATGCTAACACAAGACTCAAAAACCTAACACTGTATCAACATATATTCATCTTAAGCTTTTCCATTCACGGTCAAACTGATTATCATCCGGAATTTTCGATTTAAGAGAATAGATTTCAACAAATGAGTGTGTGTGTGCATGTGGCTTGTCAACCCATTTATGTTTTAAGGCCCTAGCAATCTCAATTTTCAACTATAATCCATTAAGCTTTTGAAACTTAATCAAATATTTTTTTTTATTCTTTTCAACACTTCTTTGATTTTTCCTTTTTTTTACACTTCATGACGGCTTTCACTCATCATATTTGTGTAGCCCTTTCCTACATTGGGCGGTTGCACAACTAACATGTGTAGTCCTTTCTATGAAGGTGCTCATTGAATTCTATGTAGTTGCCGAAGCAAAATGGATACTAACCATAGGTCATATTTCATGTACTAGTCAAAAGACTCTTAGGTGCATCCATAACTTACATATTTTTATACTCAACTTACTCAAACAAAACATATAAGAGAAGCAATGTGTGCACTCTTAAAAAAAGTTTTAAAGGCTTAAAAATGCATGATCTAAAAGCAATACAAAGAGATTTACTTAAGATCATTACTTCTTAAGAGAGTAACTTTCAAATAATATGAAGTTCATATTTTTCAAAATACCACTCATCAATCAAACAAGTACAAGAAATAATTCATGCATCATGTAAAAAGATATTTGTGAACAATTTCACTAAATGATCTCTAGATGGCAAATATTAATGAGAACCTTATTAATCCTAAACAAGTTCTCTAAAATAGCATGCCATATGATGTCATGCACATATAGAGTTGAGAGATGAAATAAGAAAGCAAGCTTCAGAGTAAAGATATACCTTAGCAAGCTTTTCATCAATGTAAAGTCTTCGCTCTTTTCATGAGCTATCTTGGCTTGTTTGTCCTCATGACAACAAGTTATTGGTGTGTCTTCCCAAGAGAATAAATACTAAACACTTCAACTCAAATCAAATATAAAAAAATGACTTTCTCTAAAAGTCTTAACAACGATCATCTCCTTATAGATTTCAAAAATAAACTTCTCTAAAGTTAATCAACAAATTTTGACTATCATACTGAAAGTATGAGCATATTAAGTTCATGTATTGACTAGAGACACCAAGTTTGAATACTAGACCTAACATATTACAAAATAGCTTAGTCAAACATCAAACTTAGAACTCTTATCAAACAAGAACAAAAAATATTCTCATATATGCTACTCAATCAAGTATGAGAGCACTCACCTTTGACAATATTTTTCTTAGGTGAACCAACACAAACAACATCATGATCATTACTTATAGCAATATGAAATCTAGAAGATAAATCATCAACTGTCTTTTTCATGAAAATATCACTTATATTAAACTCACCATTATTGCCACACACAAATTTTCATCAAGACTAGGTATATGACCATCATGCCTTTTCACATTCTCATCCACCCAAATATCCTTGACATTCTTCTTCACATGTTTATCATTATTATGCATAACATTCAAAGATTTATCAATACCAACATGTTTAGAAGAATGATTAGGAACCTTTTTCACATCACGCTTCTTAATCCAAACTTTCCTAGTAAGTTTCTTCAGAAGATGATGATCAATATGCACATTTTTCAAAGCATCAAAACTATTAACATGTTTAGAATCTTTCAAAGAAGATTTTTTTCAACTAAACATCATGCATAATATTCTTCTCAACCCAAAATTTCCTTGTTGATTCCTTTTTATTAACATGTCTATCATGTAACGTCTCATGTTCCTTAACATGTTTAGAAACAACTAAAGGAAGTCTTATCATCTCACTAGCATGCATCTCATTCCCTAGTTTACATTGTCTAATATACTTGTAGCATTTAGGTTTGATATGCCCAACAACATTGCAAAAATAACAAACCGGGATAAACTTAGAGATGTTATGTTTAGCTCTAGACTTAAACTCATGCTTATGAGAATGATTAGGTTACTTTTTCACATTTTTGTCATGTTTTACATTTCCTAGTGTGCATTGCCTAACATATTCATAACACTTAGACTTAATGTGACCAACCATATTACAATAATGACAAACCGAAATGAATTTAGAAAAATTGCCTTTTGGGTGTGCATGCTTTGGTTGAGAAGTTAGTTGAGAAGTTCCATAGCTCTTCTTGTCTTTGTCTTTGATTTCGGAAGGAATAGTGGTTGAGTCTTCTTCTTCTTGGACTTTCTTGACTTGTTCTTAGTTGTAAGAGTCTTCTTAACTTCTTCTACAAAACCCAAGCCACTCATATCTGCCTTCCAAGTTTTAATACTTCATCTAGCTTAATGGCTCCAATTTCCGTGCCATAAAAGACTCTTTGAGCACTTTGACTTTAAGCTCACACTCCTTTGTCTTCAAGATAGTCAAAGTGTTCTCTTTTTGCTTAATCTCTCCCTCCATGGCAAACAACTTCATAGTAAAGTCTTCTTTTAAACCATCTAGCTCTTGAGCACTTTCCTCCATCTTTGAAAAATACTCTTCAATGGTCATTTCATGCTCCTTGATGACTTTACTTTGCTTGCTTATCTTCTTTAAAGACATCTTCTTTTAATTTTCGAGAGCTTTGATTATAACCACTAAATTGGCATTGATCAACTTCAATTTGTATTCTCATCATTCTTCTTGACATTTTCACTAGGTAGTTGAAGGATCTTGTCATTGACGTTTGTTTAATCATGATTTGAGGAAGCTTTGTTCTCTTTATGATTGGAGGAGACTTCACTATATTCACTAATTGAAGAGTATTCACTTTCCTCATTACTTGAGGATTCTTTACTACTATCCTCAAAATTTTCTTTATATATAGCCGAGTGAGCAATGTAATTGCTAGTATATTCTTGATCATCTAAGGACTCCTTTTCCTCTTCAACATCACTCTTACTCATCCATGCTTTATCATTGATGGATCTAATGTAGACTTTCATCCTATTTTTCCAAAAGGAGTAGTTACCACTCTACAAGAGTATAGGCTTATCACTAGAAGCACCTTCCAGTATCAAATCACCAATAGCTCAAAAATCCAATCTTTGAACATCGAGATCACACTAAATACCTTAAGTGACCTGCTCTGATACCAATTGAAACTTCCTAAGATGGATATTTAGCAACCTAAAGGGGGGTGAATAGGTTGAATCCAATTTCAATAACTTTTTCAGACTTTGATTGCTGCACAAACAAATTATCAAAACACTTCTTAAAAACAAACACCAAAAGCCTCACAAGATGGTTAGTAGTAACAAATATGAAAAGAACTAGCAATTTAGTGTAACTACTATAATGTAAAGTAAATGAATTCAATGAAAGAAAATCAACACAAGGATTTTTTAACGTGGTAAAACCTCAAAACTTGATGAAACATCTACGGGTTGATTCCACAACCACCGGCAACACTCTCTTTCACTAGTTGGTAGAATGTACAACCTTAAGCGATCACTTCATATGATCCACCCTATTTGATCACCTCACTTTAACCTACCCTCGAGCCTTTTACTAGTGATATACTGTCCTCTTTCTATCCAGGAAACTTCACGTGCCTTTAGAAAGTTTCTTGCTTAACTCTTCGGATCTTCCCGATCCAAGTTAAGACTTCCTTGTTCAACCTTCCAGATCTTCCCGATCCAAGTCAAGACTTCTTGCTCAAGTTAGAGCTTCACACTCCAATAAGAGACTTTCTCATTTTACAAGACAATGATCTAAGTGTAATGCAAACATGTAAACATGATGAAAACACAAGCAAATAGAGTATATTGATCAAACACACTCTATGAAGAATTAGCATTGCACAAATCAATCTCACAAACAAATGTAACTTATCCTTATCAACATGTAATGGGAAATCTAGAATATGCAATTCAATTCATACACAAAATATATCTAGAAACCTAAAAATGTCAATCAAAGCTAGAATAATAGATTTTCAACAAAAAGCACAAAACTAGCTTTGAAATCAAGTGGACAAATCAACACTTGAAAACCATAACATATTCACTCGACGAAAAACTAGATTTGAATAATAAAAATTACAATCAAAATATTCTAGTTCTAGATCATGTGGCTAAAACCTAGAAATCCACAACCAAGATCAAAACACAAAGTTTTCTAGATTCAAGTTCATGTTCATCAAAATTAGCTAGAAATATATTCAATTAAAAATCACAAAAGCTAATTTCAAAAATCAGTCAAACAAGTCCAAAAATAGCATTCAAATCATTCTCAACACATTTCACATTCAAAACAAGAGATTCAAGAAATTAATCACAAGAAAAGTGTGGAGAATATGATTTACTTACAAAATGATGAACACTTGATGAAGATCAAAGTAAATCAGAAAATTTAGACTCCCATTAGCTTTAATCCACTCGAGACTTATTCTACTTTAAAAGAAAATGAATTTTGGCATTTGAATCACCAAAATCGGATCTAAAATGAGTGAGATATCACGAAAACACAAATAGACAAGTTGTGAAAATTTCTGCAGAATTTTAAATATATAAGAGAGGGAATTGATGTGGCATTGGAGGGACCACGAGAAGTAGCATGCACCACGCTATCTCAGCTCCCTGTGGAGGTGCGTGGCCTACATGGGGGTAGAGGGGTGCCTTTCCCGTGGAGGCCACGCGCCTCCATAGGAGAGGGAGTGTTTTGTCAATCTGCCACCCCTCTTCCCTTTTCTTCCCAATCGCGCACCTCCAACATTCTTAGATTGTTCTCTGGCCTCGGAACTCAAAATTTGAATCCAATTTCAGATTGCAAACCCTAACACACTCATGGACATGGACATTTATAAAATTTTTATTAAAAACTTGGAATTCAATTCGATACACAAGGACGAAAACCATGAATGATAAACACATAGAAAGGTTCGTAAAATCCAACTTGAAACTCGAAAACTAATGAATGAGTAACTGAAACATTTGGAACTCAATAAGGAGTAATATGAGATCATATTCAAGTCTGATATTAATAAAACATAAACAAATAAACACAATAACATATAAGTATGCCATTTCCTAGAGATAGTCTTAGAACATGCAATTTTACAAAAGTTGTCATTTTAAATCTAGTGCATGTGCGTACAATAATAAGTGTGTGTATGTGTTATACCAAATGAGCACAATGAAGCAGGGACATATGGATACAATGTGTATATGCCTACGCCTTGCAAGAGGAGAAAGAATCTTAATACCTTAGCATCCAAGTAAGCATCTTTCCTCTTGAAGACGAACTTTGCGTGAGAAGTTGCTTTTCTTCTTTGAAGCTCATATCAAACATGAACCACCTAAGCAACTAGTCAATACAAACAAAGAGGGTTTTGTTATGGAATCAAGCCAACAGAAATTTAAAACCTAACAATCTCTCTCTTTGGCTATTCCTTGACAAAACCTCAACCTCACCGTACAATGATCACTCACATTTTCTCATTACTGATCTCATTCACATATCCTCACATTACAAAGAGATCCCTAGAGTTAAATGTCTTCATGTCTTAACGATTCTTCAAGAATAAATTCTTTAATCATTAAAGCACCTGTGAGAAAGATACAACCAAACAAATAAGAACATCTTCTATGAAAATGCACTCTTAAACGTGTGTCTACAACCTAGAGGGGGGGGGGGGGGGGGGGGGAATGAATGGGTTGTTAATCGATTATTACCAACTTTTTCGATAAGTCAATATTAAACATATAACCCAATAACAAAAACATACAAAATCAAGTATGAAGTACGGAAATATAAATAACACTTGATTTTTACATGGAAACCCTCCAAACGGGAAAAACCACTGGACTAGCCACGCTAGCCACTTGAGCCATAGAAATCCACTGTATGAAAAGAAAGTTACACCCTCAAGTGATACTCGGACTCTCACTCTCGATAACCTCAGGCCATGGACACTACCACTCACCACTCTTGGTTCAATCCCTAGTGATATCCCCTGATCCCCTACTCTTGGCATGAGCACCTCCTAATCTACCCCACGGGCCTTTTACAGTTGCTCTTGGCAACCAATGCTTGCCAACCAACCTTTGGTTGCAAGACTTCAATGCTTGTGCAACTTCACCCCGAAGCCACAAGACTTTGACTCAAGAAGAGTATAAGGTCTAAGTGAATGTGAGACAATATGCTCAAATGCAACAATGTGCAAGACTAAACATAAAATGCTTAACTAGATGTTATAATGCAATTTAACAACCTAGTTATCAATCAAACCTACATGTACACACGCGAGGTCTCAATTAGTTGTAGAGAAATTCTAACAACCTAATTGTCAAATAAAACTCACATAAATATTCAAGAACTTGACTAGATGCACAAAGTCAACCTAATCATCAATTAAGCATACATGAACAGTTATGGATTAGCTAGTTAGGCATAAATGACCTAATAATGCACGATATCACAAACAAACCCAATCATGCAATTTTGACTCATAAATATAAGCAATAAAGTGAGTCAAGGTATTTAATTAAGAAAAAAATACCTAGTCTAGAGCAAGTAGAACAATAAATGATATTCAATGAAGTTCTAACTTACCTAGTCATGAAACCATAAAGACCCATGTGTTGGAACCCCGTTCATTGGTAACGCAGCGGAAATAGGTTTTAAAAATTTTATACAGATCGTAAACGATCTGGAACAATTGAACTTGGGATCGTAATTATTTTTCCGGAACTAATACATACAATATGTAAATACAGGAAATTATAATATATATATATAAAAAAAATTAGAACCTTACCAACATTTGGAGGCTCCTTCACTTTACGATATGCTCCTGGTATGTGATCTTCCTCGCTATATCCCAGGACTGATAACTGTGTGTGGACGCGTCATAGTCTCAGGAACTTGAATGGAGGATTTTAGAGAGAATGAAGAAGAAGAAACAATTTTCTTTTTGTTCACTATGCAACACTTGCATCGCACACACTTGCACATTTTTTTAAAAACAAAAATTTACGTTGATCAAAACAATATATATCTCTATATTGTACTTGATTTTCGTTGAAATATATATATATATATATATATATATCTCATCCCGTTGACCAATTGCATCTGATGCAATTTATCTTCACAGAGCATTATCTTTTTTTTATGCTTAAAGATATGTATATATATATATATATATATATATATATATATATGTATATCAATCAGGTTTTTGGTTTTTAAAAAATATAAAACTCTTTTATCTTTTTCAAAAAATCACCAATTGATTCAAGCACCACAATTTGTATCCCATACAAATTGAATAACTGATCATGTGTGTGTGCTATCTTTTTGTTATCAAAATATATATCATATATATTATTATAACTAAAACTCTATAATTGATATCTTTTCAATTTTAAAACTAAATCTTTTAAAATGATATCTCATATCTTTTATTTTAAAAGATAATTAAATATTTATTTTGAATTTAAACATTTTAAATTTAATTTCAAATATTTAATTTAATAAAATAAAATAATCATATTGTGTTATTATATTTAAAATCAAATATCAACTATCACCGTCCATTTAGTGATTAATAACATAATTAAATAATCTTATTATTTAGTCTATTTAATCACCATTATTCATTAATTAAATAATCTCATTATTCAATTAATTCCCGAATAAATACGTGTCACTTTCGTAACACAATTAATTGGACTGTCCAATTAATTATCCGTGACCCTTGTTACCTAAATCGATCGGGCTAGATAGGGGACCTAATGGACCCACAATATTTTGAGCTCTAATAATCCTCGGAATCATTAATTAAACTCTTTAATTAATATTCCTTGATTATTAACTTCGGTGTTATTCCACTTAAAACCCGAAGCTGCACTCTCTCAACTGCAGATGCTTTAATACAGACCGATACAACTCGGTGTCCATCGATATAGCTATTACACATGGTGTGATCCTCCACAGTAGTTCATAATTAGAGCTGGGTCATAATGTCCGTTATACCCCTCTAATTACATATATCCTTTACGTACCGTTGAATCTCTAATGAACAATAAATCATATTTCCTCATGAAATTAGAAGAGCGCTCATATTGTCCAAGCCCCGAATCAACCCTTAAGGGAACTACCATCTACTTCTCACAGGAAGGAGTGGATTCCACTATTGTGTTCTTATGATGTCTGAGACAGTGCTTTGAGTTTGTTCTTATGATCCCTTATAAGTTGGATCCCTAGAATATAACTCGCCTTTCCCAAATCTTTCATTTGGAATTGGCTAGCCAGCCAACCCTTTACATCAGATAACACTCCCATATCATTCCCAATGAGTAGGATGTCGTCCACGTATAGAACGAAAAAAACTACATTTTTGTCAATGATGCGCTTGTAGACACACAAGGCTCATCGACGTTCTGCTAAAAGCCATAGGTTTTGATCACATCATCAAACCTGATGTTTCAAGATCTAGATGCTTGCTGAAGTCCAAAGATGGACCTTTGCAACTTGCAAACTTTTTGCTCTTGATCTGGAGACATGAATCCCTCTTGTTGCCTCATATAGATGCTCTCGTCAAGATTGCAATTCAAGAATGCAGTCTTGACGTCCATTTGCCATATTTCATAATTGAAATAGATAGCAATGGATAAGAGAATCCAGATAGACTTAAACATGGCTACTGGCGAGAAAGTCTCTTCATAATCGACCCCCTCTTTCTAGGTATAACCCTTAGCCACTAGCCTTGCTTTGAAGGTCTCTACCTTCCCGTCTACTCCTCTTTTTCTCTTGTGGATCCACTTACATCCAATGGGTTTTACCCCATCTGGCTAGTCTACAAGATCCCAGACTGAGTTGGAGTGCACAGACTCCATCTCGAGATTCATGACTTTAAGCCATTCCTCTTTATCAGGATCTTCCATTGCATTCTTAAATGTCAATGGATCATCCACACTATCAGTAGTGACAACACTTTATCCCTCACCTATACCTAAATAGCGTTCAGGTTGTCTTACAACCCTCCCACTATTAGGATTATGCTCAATAGCAAGAGTGTAATATTGTAATTGACAATATTTTCATATTAATAAAGTGATTTTTGGTTTTACAAAATCTTATAGCATTTATAATGATAATTGTCAAAGTAAATAATCATAAAGTCAAAAGACTATGAGAAAGGAAGAATTGTTCGTACATCTGGATATGTATGAGGTAGCAATTCTTTAGTTAGTCTTGAATAAACATTCACAACTTAAATTAAAGGTTGGGCACCTTTATCTTGATAAAGTTGTAGAATTCTTTTGCTGGCATTTGAGTGGGATCAAATGAGTTATGATGAGTCTAAAATCATCGAAAGGGTCTTCGAGTAAAAGAATCTAGTGCACTAGGTGCATTAAACAGGATCACAATGAAATATTTTATCTAGAACCGTCAATAGATACAAGTCTTTTCATTATGAGGACAATTAGAGAGTTTATCTTAATCCTGAGATAAATGATGGACTTATGATTGCAAGTGTTATCATTTGAGCTATCAATGAGTACGATTATATAGCATAGTCTATCCTCGATAGTTTGGTGGTATTCATTTGTTAATCGATAGAGGACTTCATTTATAGATATGGACATCGTGGCTCAATTTATTGAATGAGAGTATAATATTATCATATGGATATTTTGAAGTATTGGATATTAAATCTCAACGTTGAGTTTTCGATAATATCTATTGAAAACATGGCTTCTGGACAAGTCAAAATATCCAAGTTCAAAACGTGGTCATATGAGTAAATATGGTAACTAGGAGAACTATTGGCAGTCTATGAGCTGTTGGCGATTACTGATATTATACACGAGGATACACTATCTGTAATAAGATTGTCTAGGGTATGAATGAGAAACATCTTCTTATTCTATCTTTAAATAAGAGTTCAATTTTAGCTCTTTAGTGGAATGAGCTAAAATTAATAGATCGGACCTAAGTGAATCATTTGTTGATTGTGATTAGGTTATGTCTATTGAAGATTAAATTTAGATAGCCCGTCAAAATCCCCAATCCACACGGACTTGCATGGATCACTTGATATATTCTACCGGACTAATTTATGGGTCCATCTAGAATTGTATTTAATATATTAAGAATATAATTTGAACATTATTTATTTAATGGGCTGCTCTAATTATATTAATATATTAATGAGAGGAATGTGGGCTTGTTTCTTTGAGTAAGAATGAGTCTGGTTTACATGTGGACTTTTATTTAAAGCCTAAATGGATTAAACAAAATAAGAAAATAATAGTTAGCCCATATTTTTTGTGTGTGGGGGGCAAGGCTATAATAATAGCCTACAATGCTATTTTATTTTATTGTTTGATTAAATGGAAATTAATTACTTGATTAATTAATTATTTAATTAAAAATCAAAATCTTTTTCTGACTAGGAATTATGTTTCCTAGTAGTATACTATTATAGTAGTATAATAAATATGAAAGACTTAATTTGGTAAGTAGATAAATAAAGAATTTATTTATCAAATAAGGAAGTCTTTAATATAATCACAAATACACTATTTGAGTTGGATTAGGAGTCTTGGTGTGGAAAAGAAATCTTTTTTTTGAAAAAGGATTCTTTGTCACCAAGTAAATCCATCTAGAGATATGATTCTTGCCCACCAAGTAAATCCTCTTTAGGAAATGATTTGTATACCTATATATATTATTAATTTCGGAATTAATAGTGAGAGGAAGAAAAAAAAAGTTTTTTTTTTGAGAGAAAGAATTTTTTATTTTCTTGCTTTTGAATAAAAAAAATTCCAACTGTAGAACATAGTGAAAATTAAGCCAAGAGGAAGAGAGAAAGATAGTTCTAAATTCGATAGTGCACTTGCAAGCCTTTACATAAAAAGGTTTTGTGCACACTTTCGATTTAGGTTCACGCGAGTTTCAATCATAATGATTGTGAATTCAAAAGTGACCGGAACGATCTTTCTAGGCTCTTGGAGTTTTTGTGATTAATGATCAGGAAAGAAGATTTCGTTTTTCCATTCTCAGGTACGCAGTTCAAAGAATGGGGAGACCACACTCCTAGGTGATTCACGTTCGTGATCGGATTGGAAGATCTTACGGATTACCATCGACGCTAAGTCAATCGGATCACGCGACAAGAGGTATGATATCTTTTGAATATATGTATGTTTAATTAATTAAAGGGTTAAGGTTCAAATATTGAAAAAATTTAAACTATAATAAATTTTTTTTAGTCTCGCTTCCGCTGCGTTTTCGTATTTTTCCCTACACCCACTACGTGTAGGTGATAGTGTATCCTGATCAGGAACCATCTGACTCTCAGATGTTTATGGATCAACAACTCTTGTTGATGAAGCACTAGTCTCACCAGGCTCCAACTCATTCAATATAATCTTAGAACGAGGTTTATGGTTACTAATATAATTGTCCTCAAGAAACATTGCATTTGTCGATACAAATACTTTGTTATCTTCAGGACTATAGAAGTGTCCACCTCTGTTCTCCTTGGAGTATCCTACAAACAAGCTGACCACAGACTTGTGATCTAGCTTTCCAGTTCTGTTCTTTAGTACGTGTGCTGGACACCCCCATACGTAAAAATGTCACAAACTAGCTTTACGACCATTCCACAACTCTAGGGGAGTCTTAAGAATAGATTTGGATGGCACTACATTCAAAATGTATGCCGCTGTTTGTAATGCATATCCCTAGAAGGAATTTGGTAATGATGAGAAACTAATCATAGATCTTACCATTTCCATCAAGGTTCTATTTCTCCTCTCCGCTTCACCATTTTGCTGAGGTGTACCAGGAGCTGCGAGTTGGGAAACTATCCCATGCTCGACCATGAAGTCTTCAAACTCTTGGTCAAGGTACTCACCTCCATGATCCGATCGTAGTGACTTGATAAATCTACCTAATTGATTCTCAACTTCAGCTCGAAATTCTTTGAACTCTTCAAATGTTTCCGACTTTCGTTGCATTAGGTAGACATATCAGTATCTTGAGTAGTCATCTATAAAGGTGAGATAATACTCATACCCACCCCTAGCTCTAACATTCATCGGTCCATAGACAGTCTATATGTATGAGTTCTAGTGGCTCTATATCTCTAAGCCTTTTTCCAGTAAAAGGTCTCTTAGTCATCTTACCTTCTAAATAGGATTCGCAGACAGGTAAGGTGCCAACCTTTAACTCACTTAAAGGTCCACTTTTTACTAGTCTGTCTATCTGGTCAAGGTTGATATGACCAAGCCTTAGATGCCAGAGATACGTGTTATTATCTGGAGAAATCTTATGTCGTTTAGTTTTTGGTTTTTCAACCTTAAACATTTCGGTGTTAAGCAGTGTAGTATGTATTAATGGTCTTAACACATACAAATTGTTTTCATTAATTTCTGAACAAATATTCAGACCATTCTTTCCAATAATAATAGACTTATGATTAAAAGAAACAAAATATGATTGTTCTAACAATTTAGAAATGGAAATCAAATTCCGCGTAAATCCAGGAATATAAAAAACATTGTTCAATAATAAAAAACCATTATTATTACAAAATTGTAATCTCATTGCTCCCACTGCTTTAGCTGACACGACATCCCCCGACCCCACACGCATTGAGAAGGCTCCCTCCTCTAGTTGTGTCTAAGAATCAGTCCAATGCAAAGAAGAACAAACATTGTTAGTGGCCCCCGAATCAACTATCCAGGGTGAAGAATCATCTTCTACTAAATAAGATTCAAGAACAAGTAAATCATATTTACCGTTCATCTTCTTCTTCTTGGCTACCTCCTCCAGGTACTGAGGACAGTTCCTCTTCCAGTGCTTGACTTTTTCGCAATGGAAACATTTTCCCTTGCCCTGGTCGGTAGGAGGCGCCCTTCTTTTTGCTCTAGGATTTCTTGGTTTGGGCTTACCCTTTGCCTTCCCAGCAGACCTCTTCCTCTTTTTATTATTATTAGAGGAGGAAGATGGCTCAATAACATTTGCCTCACTGGTCTTACTTTTGAGTCCTTAGTCAAGGACTCAAAAGTAGTGAGCTCATTGAGTAACTGTGTGAGACTGAACCTTAACTTGTTCATCCCATATTTGCTTTTAAACTGATCAAAACTCTTCGGAAGAGTCGTCAGCATGATGCTCACTTGACTAGGTTTGTCAATGGCTTCGCCATTGACTTCTGCCGTGTTGAAGTAGGACATCATCCTCTGGACATGTTCCCGAACTGATGTACCTTCCTTCATGCGAGCTAGCATAGCGGAACGAATAGCTTCATGTCGCTTTTGCTCGGAGGGCTACCCTAACATAGCTTGCAATGACTCCATAATTTCTAATGCTGTAGTCATTGCTTCGTGCTTTGTGACAAGCACGTCTGTCATAGAAGCCAACAGATATGTTCAGGCATTCTCATCAGATGAGACCCATCGTTGGTATGCCTCACGAACAGTTCGTGTGGCATTGGCAGTATGCACCGGAGGACATTCCCCCGTAAGCACAAACTTGAGGTCTTTGGTGACCAATATTGCATTAATATTAAGTTTCCACTTAGTGTAGTTATCACCAGTTAATTTGTCGTTTGCAAGAATTTGAAGTAATGCAGAAGACATAATTGTTGAAATAAATAAAACATTCATTCAGTTATTTATTAAAAAACAAGTGCGAGTGCTTTGGCATAAATTTAAACATGATGTATGAACATGTTTAACGAACTAGAAATACCCAAAAAAATAGTTACTATACCACGATAATCCAACATACCACAAAGAAGTGCCGCCTTAGGGTCGGTCAAGTCTTGCATGTTGGACCGAGACATTCTCAATCAAATGATATTCTAGAATAACTCTTATTCCATATCATTTAACCATCGTTTATTCAGTCAGGTTTTTAATTAACAAAACTTAATCAAAACCTTCTTGAGTGGAACCCACCACTTCAGATCTTACGAGCTTAACTCAAGAATTTCCGCCTTAGGGTCAGTCAACCCAGAAATACCCTCAGAAATCCTATCTGTTAGGAAGTCAATCTTGGTATTGATCTCTGTGGAAACCCTCCTTAGGGAGGACGAAAGCAAAGCCGTCACGAGGCCCCACTCGAATCTCACGGTGTTGAACTAATGATGGAGACTGCGGGATATTCATGTCATATATCTCTCTCCCACTCACTATTTAAAACTTAGGGTTTTCTATTATCCATTAATGCACCTAGACTCTACAGGATCAAACAGCTAACTTTAAGCAAGTTATCTAGCGCATTAACAAATTCATTATTAGAAATAAATTGTAATTAACTAATAAATTATTAATGATTTTTAACTATCAAAAATATAATCTATTAGTGAATAATCTAAGCTTTTGTAAACTATTTACTAAGCTCAGATTATTATAATAGTGTTTACCAAGTTGTAACTATTAAAACTCTAGCACTTTATTCGGTTCATTTATTATTAGGTCATTAATCATATTAATACTAATTTTAATAAATGACCCTATTAATCTAACTTATTAAACACTTTAATAACTAGATTAATATTAATGAGAATTAACAAGTTTTCTAACTATTAAAAAACTAATCTCATTTTCATAGCCAATAATGTATTTACCTATTTTAATCATATTAAAAAAAATACATAAAATATTAGGATATGATGCATGTATGACATCAAATATATTTGTGTAGGCACATCTAATCTAAATGACATATGTATGCATGGCAATGCTTTTATCATCACATAATTTAAAGCATACATGAGTTGACCGAGTACTGTGGATTATTTAACCTAAAAAATTGAATCTAAAATTACAAAAATACCCCCAAGGCTTTCCTTGGTCTTCTTGTAATTTTCGAGTCTTCCAGTCACTTCAGGTCACTCCAATTCATCTCATGAATCTGAAATAGGAAATCCACACAGAACGCACTAGGCAATACTTGCCAACGGAACCGTGCAAGATGATGTGAACAGTGCTCGTGAACTGTCCGCGTGAACAGTACCATATTAACAGTGAACAATGAACATTATTCATGAACAGAATCGCGTGAACATTATCGCATGAACAGTGCCAATGAACAGTGTTGTGACACAGTACCTCGTCGTGCATATTTCCGATTGAGCCTGTCCGTCTTCGCAATTTTTCTAGGTCTTCAATATAGGTTACATTTTTTTGTTTTTACAATACAATAACAAATATATATATATATATATATATAATACAACCCATGAACCCTAAATCCACAGTACCGTATAATTAACGATCAATAATGTTTTTGTAATTTAATATACATACAAAAACAACGTACAGTCAATTTAAACTGTGCCTACACAATTATACATTCAGGAGCATCGAAAGCAATTTCCTGTTCCAAAAACAAAATTGCCTTTGATTCCAATTGTTGGAACCCCGTTCACTAGTAACGCAGCGGAAATATGTTTTAAAAATTTTATACATATCGTAAACGATTCGGAACCAGTGAACTTGGGATCGTAATTATTTTTCCGGAACTAATACATACAATATGTAAATACAGGAAATTGTAATCAATATATACAAAACAAATTTAGAACCTTACCAACGTTTGGAGGCTCCTTTACTTTACGTTATGCTCCTGGTATGTACCACTAATCTTCCTCGCCATATCCCGGGACTGATAACTGCGTGTGGATGCGTCACGGTCTCAGGAACTTGAATGGAGGATTTTAGAGAGAATGAAGAAGAAGAACCAGTGTAAACCAAAAAGAAGAAGAAACAATTTTCTTTTTGTTCACTATGCAACACTTGCACTTTTTTTTAATAAACAATTTACGTTGATCAAAAAAATATATATTTCTGTATTGTACTTGATTTGCATTGAAATATATATCTCTCTCTCATGTTGTTGACCAATTGCATTTGATGCAATTTATCTTCACAGAGCATTATCTTTTTTTTTTATGCGTAAAGAAATATATATATATATATATATATATGTATAGAGGTGTCCACGGTTTGGTTAAACCGACGGTTAAAAACCAAAACCGGACTCAAAAAACCGAAACCGAAACCGGCGGTTACAAAACCGGTTAGAAACTGGTTTCTGGCTGTTCGGTTACAGTTATACCTCTCCAAAAAACCGGCTAAAACCGGCGGTTAAACCGCCAGTTTTATTAAAAAAAAAACAAATCAACCAATTAGATGCTGCCACGTGGCATTTTTTTGTAAAAAAAAAAAAACCGGACGAAACCGAAACCGGCGATTAAAAACCGACCCAAAACCGAAATTTTTCGGTTCGGTTTTGGTTCGAGCTATCCACGGAACTGAAACCGCCGGTTTCGAACCGAAACCGGCCCGAACCGGAACCGTGGACAGCACTATATATGTATATCAATCAGGTTTTTTGTTTAAAACAAATATAAAACTCTTTTATCTTTTTCAAAAAATCACCAATTGAATCAAGCACCACAATTTGTATCCCATACAAATTGAATTACTGATCATGTGTGTGTGCTATCTTTTTGTTATCAAAATATATATCATATATATATTACTATAACTAAAAATCTATAATTGATATATTTTCAGTTTTAAAACTAAATCTTTTAAAATGATATCTCATATCTTTTATTTTAAAAGATAATTAAATATTTATTTTGAATTTAAACATTTTAAATTCAATTTCAAATATTTAATTTAATAAAATAAAATAATCATATTATCTTATTCTATTTAAAATCAAATATCAACTATCACCCTCCATTTAGTGATTAATAACATAATTAAATAATCTTATTATTTAATTTATTTAATCACCAATATTCATTAATTAAATAATCTCATTATTCAATTAATTCTCGAATAAATACGTGTCACTTTCGTAACACAATTAATTGGACTGTCCAATTAATTATCCGTGACCCTTGCTACCTAAATCGATCGGGCTAGCAAGGGGACCTAATGAACCCACAATATTTTGGGCCCTAATAATCCTCAGAATCATTAATTAAACTCTTTAATTAATATTCCTTGATTATTAACTCCGGTGTTATTCCACTAAAAACCCGAAGCTGCACTCTCTTAACTGTAGAAGCTCTTACACAGACCGATACAACTCGATGTCCATCGATATAGCTATTACACAAGGTGTGATCCTCCACAGTAGTTCATAATTAGAGCTGGGTCATATTGTCCTTTATACCCCTCTAATTACATATATCATATAAGTACCATTGATTTTCTAATGAACAATAAATCCTATTTCCTCATGGAATTAGGAGAGCGCTCATATTGTCCAAGCCCCGAATCAACCCTTAAGGGAACTACCATCTACTTCTCACAAGAAGGAGTGGATTCCACTATTGTGTATATACCTTCCCAGCCACAAGCCAAACCACAAACCCAACATACAGAGTATATTGATCAGGGACTGCATCTGACCTCACCCATGGTATATCAAAAACCACGATCTAACCTGAAGGAGTCGATAAGACACTCATGATTAAGATCACCCACATATAGCCATCATTTGTTGATATATATGAATCTCATCAGTAAACGGATCTTGGTGAGAGATTCATATAGATCATGGCCCAATCCTATATGATCATATCATCCATTCCCATATCTCATATGAATGGTTCGTGATGGAATCATAGTATATTACGGAATGAACTGCAACTATAGATTAACCACAAATAAAGTACCCAGCTTTATTTGCTATCTATGGACTCTTTAGATTGCACGTCTCTTACTGTATCCATCCATATATGACACTCATATACACAATTCGAGATTACATCCAGCAATCTAGGATGTTAATATATCTTTTCTCCCAATTCTCTCTAGGGAATGGGTGATTGTTTGTCGTATGCCTGTCGAATAATAGTCTCCTCTTTTCATTTCCTTTCTTTTCTATTTATACATAGTTTGTAGGTCAACAGACTGATTCTCCCTTGATTTTCTCAGTCTCCTCCTTATCGGGCGGGATTTCTCGCTTTAATGTCATTGACTTTGAGTTAACGTCCGAATTGAGAGTATCGTGGTAGAGATCAGTTTGTTTCCTTTTTGGATTTTATTACTTGTTCTGCATATAGGTAACGTTTCCAGATGATTCAGTGTATCCCTCGTATCCTTTCAGCATGATCTTTATAGAGGTCGTTGGAGATGATATGGTGTGGTGCATCAACCAAGGAGGTTGATTAGTGTTCTGACCTTGATATCTGAGAAGTTTCATCCAGCTTGGAGCCAGATCTGGCTTCCCTTGACCTTTTCGAAGCTAGGTATGGCTTCGACTGACCTTCCGAAGATAGGTGTGGCCTCGACTAACCGTTTGAAGCTAGGTGTGGCTTCGACTGACCTTTTGAAGCTAGGTGTGGCTTCGACTGATCTCACTGCCTTTTAGGGACATTCTTCTGTGTCAATCGAGGTACAGACGAGTCTCTGGAACATTTGCGAGGTGACCTCGACTTCGGGGAGCTTTTAGTTTTGGTGATGCGAGCTAGATCTGATCGTTCGGGCTCTATCCCGGATGTTTCCGGAGCCCGTCCTTGTTCCCGGGGTGGTATCGCAGTTCAACTCTGGATAGAGAGGTCTACTAGTGGAAGCTCTCGGGTCCGGGCTCTATCCCGAATGTTTCCGGAGCCCGCCCCTATTTTTAGGGTGGTATCGCAGTTCGGCTCTGGATTGAGAGGTCTTCTGGTGAAACTCTCGGGTATGGAACGAGGTCCGTGAGGTGGAAAATTTCCCTTTGGTCCTTAGCCAATTTTGGCTATTAACAGTGTCACTAACCTTCCCCTTATCTTTGTATGACAAGAAAACCAAGCGCTTACCATAAAATTTCTCCAAGGGAGGTAGAAGCACATCATCTTCAAGCATCTGAAGCCCTTGCTTCATGCAAAAATGAGTAAGAAACCCTGGAAAAGCCAACTTCTTTTCCAATCTTGACGAAGAAACCGCACTCTCAATATGTTCTATCAAGAGATCACCAAGGTTCAAAGGCTTGTTTGTCACCAAGGCGTACACAATCTTGATCTTCTCTTTGTTAAACTCAGAAGCATTTGTAGATCCTACAAGATTTGTAGAAACAAATAGATGCCAAACGGAACTAACCTTGGTTAACTCACTTTGACCTATATATGCTCTCTTACCCCATTCAAATCCATCATCCTCACACAAAGTTCTCACCATAAGATTTGAATTATCAATATTATCCACATCAAGTAGTTTCGAAACAATCTCACTTGAAATACCAAGGAACTTAATGATGCTATCCGAGGAGATTCTAAATGTTTTCCCTCTCACACTTACCAAGGCATTTTCAAAGGTTGAACTTTCCTTATACTTAAAGTATAACTCTCTTCTAAGGGTTTCATTAACAACCCCCAACTAAATTTATCCAAGTATCCTAATGCCTATCACTAATAGAGTGGTAAGTGTAAGAATCCTCAACCAAATCAACACCCCTATCTTGAATAATTTTCTTACTTCCCATAACACCTAAAGCTTTCAACTTGTTGGGTTTAGGTTTTCTAGAGGTAGTTGGAGTAGATTTGGGTTTGGCTATGGGTTTTGATGGATGGATAGAATTAGAAACCTTGTTTCTTCCCATGGCTTTGTTGTCAAATCTACAAAACAAAAACACATGAGTGGAAAAGAGACATAAGTGAGTGTTAGATGACAAAACACATATATAACGAAGACATATGATAAAATAATGAATCATAAATGCATAAATGTTCATTTTTGAGCTCATTGGTACGTTTTACCAAAATAAACAAATGCATTTAACAACATAATTTATCCACACATGGAGGAATTGGTGTCAACCACAATTACTATTAACCTCAAATCATGAAGGAATTGGTTATGATAACAACTACTATCAACCCCAAGCAAGAAGGAACTTAATCAACCTCAAGCTAGGAGGAATTGGTTGTAACTACAACTACTATCAACCTTAAGAATAAAGGAATTCGTTGCAATATCAACTACTATCAACCCCAAATTTAGGAAAAATTAATTGATAACACACATAAAAAGGGCAAGGCTTAGCATTTGATGGAAAATTGCTTGCTAAGGTATTTCTATATCCTAAAGCTTGCATTCTTGAATTTTCATCTCTCAACTCATTGTTTGCACTACATCATTTTTTATATTCCATATTGACATGTTTCAGATTTTTATCAACAAATCCTACAACTCATTTTTTTACGTGGTAAAACCTTCTAAGAGGAAACAT
Source organism: Dipteronia sinensis (assembly GCA_033220585.1). Classification (NCBI taxonomy): domain Eukaryota; kingdom Viridiplantae; phylum Streptophyta; class Magnoliopsida; order Sapindales; family Sapindaceae; genus Dipteronia; species Dipteronia sinensis. The sequence goes on from CM065638.1 coordinate 37,110,345, forward strand.
CCACGGGTTGATACCACAACCACCTGCAAACACCTTTCACTAGTAAGATAAAAAGATATAATCTCTCAAGTGACCACTTCACCTAGAAATCTACCCTTCAAGCCTACACAATGAAAGAGATGCCATCTTGCTCAACTATTCGGATCACCCCAATCCTGGTTAAGACTTCCATGCACAAGTTGAAGATCCCCTCTCCAAACATATGACTTCCATTGCTTAGCTATTCGGATCACCCCGATCCTAGCCAAGACTTCCAATGCTCAACTATCCAAGTCACTCCGACTCTAGACGAGACTTCCAATTGCACAAGCTGAAGATCCCCTCTCCAAACATGTGACTTCCAACCTTTTGCAAAGTAAATGATCTAAGTTGTTAATAGCCAAATTTGGCTAGGGACCAAAGGGAAATTTTTCACCCTCATAATCTGACTCTAGGCCCGAGGTCATCCACTAGGAGACCACGCTTCCCAAAGTCGAGCTACGGTACGACCCCACAGAAATAATGGTGAGATCCAGAAACATCCGGAGTAGGGCCCGACGAGATCAGATTGAGCCCGAGTCACCAAACCTGAAATCAGGAAGCTCCCCCGAGGTCGAGATTACCTCGTAACCTCTTCAGAAGCTCGCCTAAACCCCGCTGTCATAGAGGAGTATCCACAGGGGGTCGTATCAAGCTCCGAGAAATCAAGGAAGGTCAGATCGAGCTCCTGGCTAGATTAAGCACCTGAATATCAGAACCAAGACATTAATCTACCTCGCCATACATACCATATTCAACGACCTCTATGAAGGATCATGCTATGAAGATACAAAGATACACTGGATCATATCTTGAAACATTACGCACGTGCAGAACAAGTATTAGAGTCCAAAGAGGAAACAAACTGATCTCCCCCAAGATATTCTCCATTCAGCTATTAACTCAAAGTCAATGACATTTGAACGAGGAATCCCGCCCGGTAAGGAAGGGAGAGACTGAGAAAATCAAGGGGAGAATCAATTGATTAAACCTACAAAAACTATGTATAAAAGAAAGGGACTACTTTTCGACAGGCAGACGACAACAGCCCTACTACACCCTAGAGAGATTGAGAGCGATTGAGAGATATTTGTAAATGATACACCATTAATAAGAATAAAGAAAACATTTTCAGTTCTCTTTTGTTCATTCTCTTTTAATGGTATTGATAATAGTATTTTTTCTGTCATTTTTAACTAGCACTGACTAGAATACATTCTACCTTGACCACCACCTCCGTGGTAGTGGTTTTGAGGGTGTTAATTGAGATTTCTCACCCTGAGTAAAATTTTCGTTAACACTTTCTGGCGTTGTCTGTGGGAAGCACCCACACCTAGTAAATCAAATCAACCATTTGCATTTTCATTTGTTCAACAGGAACCATGAGGCTCAGTTCCTCCCTAGGACAACATGGAGCTTCGGAACAACCTTCGGCGATGCCAACATGAAAGGCCCCAAGAAAGGGGAAGAAGTCTAGACATCGCAGTCAAGCTCCGATCCAGACAACTAAGGCGCGGGATTCTGGCCACCCTATGATAAGCCAGGCCTCGCTCGACCAACAAGCGGCAGCCTTTGTGGAAAACCGTTCACCTCCGCTAGCTCACCGAAGGCATCACAATCCGACCAACAAACCCAAATGATCAGGGAGAGCCGAGCAGGCCCAGGACCAGACCATCTGCTTTTGACCGCCTGGGACCTCCTCCTCCAGAGCCAGTTCACGATAGGACTGGGCCTTAACCTTCGATCCGAGATAGGCTAGGACCCATGCCTCCAGTTTTGAGAAAACCTTCACAATACCAGCCCATGCTAGTTAAGTCTGCAGTAGATGCATTAACCCAGAAGCAACAAGAGGCACCTCGCCCGACGATCTCAAGAAGATAAGCATGGGCCCAAGAGGAAGGAAGCCGACGAACCTCCCGAGTGGATCTGCTCATAAAGAGGATCAGGTAGAGGTCGCCTGTTCATCGGAGGGATCCGACAGCAGATAGAGGTCACCTGGGAATAAGCGACTGAGGTCCAGCAGATAAGAAAGAGAAACAACAAGGAGGATAATAAGGATCCATTAAGCGAGATGAATGCTCCCTTCACAAGGAGGATCCGGGAAGCAGAGCTCCTACCAAAATTTAAAATGCCAACAGATAAGTTCTCCGGAGCAGAAGACCTTTTAAGTCACCTGGAGAGCTTCGTCCAACAAATGGAGGTCCAGAATACTACCAGAGCAGCTATGTGTAGGATGTTCCCAATGACCCCAACCGATTACGTGAAGACCTAGGTTCAGGAAGGTGCATGCTGGTAGCGTGGATTCTTTCACAAAGTTATCAACAGATTTTTGCTCGCAGTTCCAATGAGTCAAACCTAGTCCAAAAGATCCCATACACCTCCAATATGTAATTCAGGAGCGGGGTGAAACACTTCGATAGTATGTGGAATGTTTTCACAAAGAATTAATACAGATGAGAGTCTTCACCGAGAAAGAGACTCTCACCAATTTCAGGCAGAACCTGTGGGTGGGAAAGCTTTTCCGTTCCTTCACCAAAAGACCTCTAGAGACTTACCAAGAGGCCTACGATCGGGCTCTTGAGCAGGTCGAGATCGACTGAACAGCTCAAAGTCAAGATGGAACACGATGATATGAGAATGGCAAAGCGTCAGAAAAAAGAAGCTCCCAAATCTGAGCTAGCTCAGAAAAATCAGAACAAACCTCCCAATAGATCGACATACCGTTTCCCCGCTTCTCAGCTCAGGCAAGAAAGATATCCAGCTAGACGAACCCCTCCGTGAGCTTTGCCTTCTCCTAAGACCGTAGCCCTCATAATACGAGGGGAGAAGGGGTATGATTATTACACCCCCCTGAACGCCTCCCGGGAAACAGTCTACCTTGCTATAGGGGATAAGGGGCTACTCCAAAAGCCCGCACCCATGAACGCCCCCGTCGACAGGAGGAACCGGTACAAGTACTGAGACTTCCGTGAAGATGTGGGCCAGAACACGTCAGAGTGTTATAATTTGCACAACCAGATCGAAGCCCTGATAAAGGGAGGATGTTTGATTGTGTTAATAGCCAAATTTGGCTAAGCACCAAAGGGAAATTTTCCACCCTCTAAACCTGGCTCCATTCCCAAGGTCATCCACCAGGAGACCATGTTACGCAAAGCCGAGCTATGATACCGCCCCACAGGAATAAGGTCGGGCTCTAGAAACTGCCGGAGTAGAGCCCGACTTGGTCAGATCGAGCCCGCATCACTTAACCTGAAACCAGGAAGACCCCCCGAAGTCAAGATTACCTCACAATTTCTCCAGAAACTCGCCTATACCTCACTGACATAGTGGGGTGTCCGTAGGAGGCCGCACCTAGCTTCAAAAGGTCAAGGGAGGCTAGACCTAGCTTCTGGCTAGACGAAACTCCTTAATATCGGGGCTAGGATACTGATCGACCTCACTATCTGATGTACCTCACCATAATACATACCATATTCAACGACCCCTATGGGAGAATATGCTAGACCTGAAGACACACAGGATCACATCTTAAGACGTTACATACCTACAGAACAAGTAATAGAGTCCAAGTAGGAAACAAATTGATCTCCACCAAGAAATCCTCGACTCAGCAATTAACTCAAAGTCAATAACATGTAAATGTAAAATCCCGACCGATAAGGAGGGACGGGATGGAGAAAATCAAGGGAGAATCAATTAGTTTGACCTATGAAGACAATGTATAAAAGAACGACTTGAGCCTTCTGAAAAAGGAGACTAATTTTCGACAGGCATACGACGAGTACCCAACTACACCCTAGAGAAAATCGAGAGCAATTTGAGAGAGATTTGTATATCACACAGTATCAATAAAGAAAGTATTTTTTGATTCTTTCGGGTGGTTAATAGTATCATTGTTCCTTGTCATTTTATTAGGCTCTGTTACACATACGTTCAACCTTGGCCATCACCTACTTGGTAGTGGTCTCGAGGGTGCAAACTGAGATTTCTCGTCCTGAGCAAAATTTATGTTAACACTTTCTGGCTCCATCTGTGGGAAGAAACCCTACACCCAGTTAATCAAGTCAACTATTTGCATTTGCATTTTCATTGTTTTACAGGAACCATGAAGCTCCGCTCTTCCCAAGGCCAACATGGAGTTTCGGAACAACCCTCGGTGAGGCCTGCGCCAAAGGCCCCAAGAAAGGGGAGGAAGTCTGTGTATAGCAATTAAACTCCAGTCCAAAAAACTAATGCACGGGCTTCTGGCAACCTTATCATAAGCCAGGCCGCGCTCGACCAACAAGCAGCCGCCTTAGTGGAAACCGTCCACATCCGCCTGCTCGTCGAAGGCATCACAATTCAACCAACAAACCCGAATGGTTAGGGAGAACTGAGCAGGTTCGGGGCTAGGCAGCCAGCCTTTGACCGCCTGGTACCTCCTCCTCCAGAGCCAGCTCGAGATAGGAATGGGCCCCAACTTTTGATCCTGGATAGGCTGGGACCTATGCCCCCAGTTCTGAAAAGACCTTCAAAATATCAACCCAGGCGAGTTAATTCTACCGTAGATGCCTTAACCCGGGAGCAACAAGAGATACCTCCCCAAAGGAATCAAGGAGGAACGCCCGGGCCCAAGAGGAAGAGGATCGACAAACTTCTCGAGTGGATCCTATCCATGAAGGGGACCAGATAGAGGTTGCCAGTTCATCTGAGGGACTCGACATCGAAGAATCTGAGGTCAATTCAAAGAAACCTGGGAACAAGCGACTGAGGGATCAACTGGCAAAGCTACAGAAGGAGGTCCAGCAGATAAGAAACGGAAAGAACAAAGAGGATAAAAAGGATCCATTGAGTGAGATGAATGCTCCCTTCACTAGGAGGATCCGGGAAGCGGAGCTCCCACAAAAATTTAAAATGCCAGCAGATAAGTTCTCCGGAACAGAAGACCCTCTAAGCCACCTGGAGAGCTTCGTCCAACAGATGGAGGTCCAGAACACTACCAGAGCAGCTATGTGTAGGATGTTTCCAATGACCCTAACCGACTATGCGAAAACTTGGTTCATGAAGCTTCCTGTTGGTAGCGTGGATTCTTTCAAGAAATTATCAACAGATTTTTGCTCGCAGTTCCAAGGGGTCAAACCTCGTCCGAAGGATCCCATACATCTCCAATATGTGATTCAAGAATGAAGTGAGACACTTCGATTGTACATGGAACGTTTTTAGAGAGAGGTCATTCAAATGGGAGTGTTAATGGAAATTTTGCTCGGGATGAGAAATCTCAGTTAACGCCCTGAAGACCACTACCACATAGGTGGTGGCCAAAATTTATTGTATATGTAACAGTGATTTATAAAGTGACAAGTAAGCAAGAATATTTTTATTGAACATGCATGGTCTACAAATACAGAGGTACTTCTCTCTTTTCTCTCAACCCTTTCTAGGGAATGGTTGATTGTTAGTCGTATGCCTGTCGAATAGTAGTCTTTTTTTTTTCATTTCTTTTCTTTTCTATTTATACATAGTTTGTAGGTCAACAGATTGATTCTCCCTTGATTTTCTCAGTCTCCTCCTTATCGGGTGGGATTTCTTGCTTTAATGTCATTGACTTTTGGATTGACGTCCGAATTGAGAGTATCGTGGTGGAGATCAGTTTGTTTCTTTTTTGGATTTTATTACTTGTTTTGCATGTAGGTAACGTTTCCAGATATGATTCAATGCATTCCTCATATCCTTTCAGTATGATCCTTTATGGAGGTCGTTGGATATGACGATATGGTGTGGTGCATCAACCAAGGAGGTTGATTAGTATTTCGACCTTGATATCTGAGAAGTTTCATCCAGCTTGGAGCCAAATCTGGCTTCCCTTGACCTTTTCGAAGCTAGGTGTGGCCTCGACTGACCTTTTAAAGCTAGATGTGGCTTCGACTGACCTCGCGGCCTTTTAGGGACATTCTTCTGTGTCAATCGAGGTACATACGAGTCTCTGGAGCACTTGCGAGATGACCTCGACTTCCGGGAAGCTTCTAGTTTTGGTGATGCGGGCTAGATCTAATCGTTCCGGGCTTTATCCTGGATGTTTCCGAAGCCCGTCCTTGTTCCTGAGGTGGTATCAGCAGTTCGGCTGTGGATAGAGAGGTCTTCTGGTGGAAGCTATCGGGTTCGGGCTCTACCCCGGATGTTTCCAGAGCCCGCCCTTGTTTCTGGGATGGTATAGTAGCTCGGCTCTGGATTGAGAGGTCTCCTGGTGAAATTCTCGGGTATAGAACCAGGTTTGGGAGGTGGAAAATTTCCCTTTGGTCCTTAGCCAATTTTGGCTATTCACAGAAGTCCCCTTTGACTTGAACACCAGACATCGAGCTCGGGGTTGAGGTCAGATTTTCACTTTATTTGAGAAATCTTCCTCTTTTACCGTTATCGAAATATTGGGGAAATTTCTTCATTTGAATGACGTGTTGCGAACCGACTAATTTATCTTCGAATTAATCTGATTGTGTTACGGCAGTCCCTGAGATTTTTTACCGTTACCAGAATCTTAGGGAGATCATCCTCTTAAATGAGTAAGTGATGTGGCATGAGATGATTAGCCCGCTTTCGAGTTTAATCCGGTTACGTTACAGTAATCCATTTTTTACAGTTACCAGATGAGTATCTCGGTGCTGTTGCCCTTCTGCCTATATATATGTCTATTTTCCTCCTCATCTTCCTCACATCTCTTCGAGCTAAAAACTTTTTGCTGAGAAATATTTCCATAGCTTTTCCTCCGAGCTTGCTTCTTTCTTCATTCTTCGTCTTCTATAATGTCGAAAAACAGTCATGACTCAACTGATTCCATATTCGACGGCAAGGAGGTCGTCAGTCTTATTCTGGGGAAGCGGGCTAGGAGGAGTTCTGACGGCGATGATTCCCCGCCCACCTCACAACGTCGGCGGTCAAGTAGGAATGTATCTATCGGGACTGGGTTCTCCAACCATCCCGACCACCCTTTAGATATCATCGATGATGACTCCGATAAAGAAGCGGCCGGTGGCGTTGCGGGGGAGCGTCGGGTCTCGGCTCCTGGTCCCCTTGGGGAGAGGTTCCCTCCTTACGATTTTCGGGTTGTCCCAGATTCTACCATTGACCCGGTGTCGATTGATCGCTTGAGGTCAAAGTTTGGCATCCCCGACAGCGTATCCATCTCGGTGCCTCCCAAAAATTATGAGTTTTTCAACCCCCCTAAAGGCGTGCTTCCGATTCATGTGGCCGCTCTTGAGAACGGGGTCAGGCTTTCTCTCCATCCAACCCTTCGGCGGGCTCTCAACGCCATCCAACTCGCTCCCTTCCAGTTGACCCCTGGCTTCTGGAGGCATCTGATTGGTTTCCTTATATTATGGAGGGAACAATGCAAGATGAGTAAAGTGACGAGGGAGCCAGGTGCAGAGGAGCTGGCTTATCTCTTCCAGATTGGGAGCTTGTCTGGGGCTCCTTGAGGCCAGTTCTATGCCAAGGCCAAGAATAAGCTCAACTTCATCGTTCCTGGTGCCTTGAAGAAGGACCCCTCGTGGAAAGAGGAATGGATCCTGACGGGGGATGACTGGGGGAGCTCGATTTTCATCGGAGGGCATGAATTCGAGGTTCCTACTGCTTTTAGTGACAAGCCCTCTTGGGACCGGGACTTCCTGCCTTTTGAGTCCGAAGCCATCTTAAAGGCTATTCTAGCCCAGAATTATCTGAATCCGAAGTTCCCTACTGCTGAAGCTTTTGATCGTCGTAGGTGAACAAGTATTTGTGGATTTCAGACGCTATTCCTCGTAAGTGTCATTAAGTTGCTTCTCCTTTTTACTTAGCTTGGTTCTAACATTTTTTTTTTACAGTTTTTGCCGTGGAGCCGACCACCTGTCACGTCTCACGCTTTTCTCAAGGTGGAGCTTCTCTTCCCTCTTATGGGGTCAAACCTGCCCTGGCTTCATCTATCTCTCCGGCTGGGTCTAAGATGGCCACTCTTGCCTCGCGGGCTTTCCGGGCTTTCAGTGACAGGTATTTTTATGCTTCCTTTCAGGCCGCCGAAGCTCTTCCTCCTCCTTTTGATTTATCGTCTATTGCGGTCTGGGACAGACAGGAAATAATGCTCAAAGATGCCGAGTTATCTCGCCCATGAGGGTGACAATGTGGTCCCTTCTAGCCCAGTAGGAACTGGGAAGCAGCCCACTCAGTCAGATCCCTCATTCCATCTTCCTTCCTTTATCACCTCGGGTCCTGGGGAGTCTTCCAGCAAAGTGATGTCTTCTCGATCTGAGGAGGACCAATCGATAGCTGGTGAAGAGGTTAGGAGCCCATCTGAGGATCCCCCTTTAACAGAGATGGAGGTCGACAGGAGCTAGATGGGGTCCTTGGCTGCCCTTCTTGATGCGGCTGTCCCTCTTGAGGTTATGGACGTAATTAATGAAGTTTTGGAGGAAGATCCAGTTGATCATCTGATGGAGCCTCTAAATGGAGGGGCGGTCGGTGAGGATAACCCAGATGGACAGCTACATGTAAAGGGGGTTGATGCCGAGGATCATCAGGAAGGAGGAGGGCCAGCGGAGGGGAGCCATGAGAGTCATAAAGCTTGAAGCGGATGACTTGTTTTTGATTGCCCGGAAAAGGTGGTGGGCACCCTGTTTTGCCATTATCAATTTTTCATTTTTCTTCTTTTTGTAGCCCGAGTTCGGGGGTTGGGCTTCTCATTTGGATGTAGCCTTATCGGGGGATAGGCTCCCCTTGTCCTTAATGATAAATCGAAGCGCTCTTTTGAGAACTTTTATTCTGTTTCTGGTCTTGCATGGGATCCAGAGTAGCATCTGTAGCAACAATTCAGATTCGAGTAGGGAATTATGATGATTTTGATCCTGCACACGAAAGCAAACATTGTCTATATATATATATATATATATATTTTTTTTTTAGGGGTGATAACCCAACCAAGACTTTAGGAGGGCTACTTAGCTTTTTCCTAGCCTTTGAGATCTGGTAGGCAACTATGCTCTTACACTCAGATCCTTCTTAGGGGTGGTAGCCCGACCAAGGCATCAGGAGGGCTATCGGGCTATTTCCTGGTCTTGAGATCTGGAGGGCAACTATGCTCTTACACTCAGATCCTTCTTAGTGGTGGTAGCCCGACCAAGGCATCAGGAGGACTATCAGGCTATTTCCTGGTCTCGAGATCTGGAGGGCAACTATGCTCTTACACTCAGATCCTTCTTAGGGGTGGTAGCCGGACCAAGGCATCAGGAGGGCTATCGAGCTATTTCCTGGTCTCGAGATCTGGAGGGCAACTATGCTCTTACACTTAGATCCTTCTTAGGGGTGGTAGCCTGACCAAGGCATCAGGAGGGCTATCGAGCTATTTCCTTGTCTCGAGATCTGGAGGGCAACTATGCTCTTACACTCAGATCCTTCTTGGGGGTGGTAGCCCGACCAAGGCATCATAAGGGCTATCGAGCTATTTTCTGGTCTCGAGATCTGGAGGGCAACTATGCTCTTACACTCAGATCCTTCTTGAGGTTGGTAGCCCTGACCAAGCCATCAGGAGGGCTATCGAGCTATTTCATGGTCTCGAGATCTGGAGGGAAACTATGCTCTTACACTCAGATCCTTCTTGGGGGTGGTAGCCTGACCAAGGCATCCGGAGGGCTATCGAGCTATTTCCTGGTCTCGAGATCTGGAGGGCAACTATGCTCTTACACTCAGATCCTTCTTGGGGGTGGTAGCCCGACCAAGGCATCAGAAGGGCTATCGAGCTATTTTCTGGTCTCGAGAGGTTGATGTCGAATTCCCATACAAGGGTATAGTCACTAATGTTGAACATAGTTGGAGATAAAGATGGAAGAGAAAAGGAAAATGACTTTATTGATGATTGAGTTGTAGTACATCTTTATTAGGACCTGTAATGAAAACTAAGTGGGGGTAGTCTGCTTGAGAACTTTTTTCAAGGGTAGAATTTCTTCAAATGATCTGCATTCCAAGTGTGGTTGATGGATCGTCCGTCCATGTCTTCGAGTTTATATGCTCCATTGCCAACAACTAGCTTTATCAAATATGGCCCTTCCCAATTTGGACTTAAGACTCCATCCGACCTTTTCCGAGTGTTCAGTGTCACTTTCCTAAGTACCAGATCCCCTTCCTTGAATTTCCGGGCTCTAACCTTTTGGTTGAAGTATCTAGCGATCTTGCTCTGGTAGATCGCTACTTTCTCTGCTACCCGGTCTTGCTTTTCTTCTAAGCGGGCTCAAAGTGCTGTATCCTGAACGAGGTTAATTTATGCTCGATGGGGAGGACTGCTTCAACCCCGAAAGCCAGGGAGTAAGGTGTCTTGCCGGTAGCTGTTCTTTTTGTAGTTCGGTATGCCCAGAGGACTTTTTGTAGCTCTTCGGCCCATTTATCTTTCTTCTGCTGAAGTTTCTTTTTCAGAAGTTTCTTGATTGTCTTGTTAGTGGATTCTACCAACCCGTTAGTCTGGAGATGAGCCACTGAAGCGAGCCTGAGGTCGATCCCTAATCCCTTGCAGAAGTCTTTGAATCGGGCGTTGTCGAATTGCTTTCCTAGGTTGGCTATAATGATGAGAGGGGTCCCGAACCTGCAAACCACGTTAGTCTTGATGAACTTGGTTGTATTCTTTTCCGATATTTGAGAAAGAGGTCCTGCCTCGACCCATCTTGTGAAGTAGTCGATAGCCACGTTAGCGTGTTTCATCTGTCTAAGAGCGGTAGGAAGTGGCCCAATTAGGTCGATTCCCCACATGGAAAAGGGATAAAGTGAACTGAGGGACGACAGTCGCTCGGGTGGCTGGTGGTTCAAGTTTGAGGTTCTTTGACAAGGTTCGCAGGATTGCACAAAACTCTTTACATCTTGATGGATGGTCGGCCAATAGTACCCCATAAGAAGCACCTGATAGGCTAGAGCTTCCCCACCTATGTGGTTCCCACAGTCCCCAGAGTGGACCTCTCTCAACGCCCACTTAGCATCATCGGGATGCAAGCATCTAAGTAAGGGGAGGGATCTGCCCCTCCTGTAGAGGTATCCGTCCACCATACAGTATCGAACTGAGAGTCTCTTAATTTTTTGGGCTTAGGTCAGGCTCTTCAGGAAGCTCTCCTTCATGGAGGTTGGCGACAGTTGGGTCCATCCAGCAAGGTAGGCGATCCAGGGAATAAATTTCTCCATTTGTGGCTATGCTTGACTGGGTGATTACTTGGAGGGGAATTCCCCTTGGTAGGGATTGGCCTCCATTCGCCGCTATTTTAGCCAGAACATCTGCGCGATGGTTTTGGTGTCGAGGCACCTGATCGATCTTGAGTCCCTTAAATTTGCTTTTCAGCAGCCGAGCTAGATTTAGGTAGGCAACCATATTATCGCCCTTTGCCTGGTAGACCCCAGTCATCTGGTTTACAACAAGCAACGAATCGCTCTTGATCTGCAGGTAGTCGGCCTTTAGTTCGATGGCTACCTTCATCCCGGCTAGGAGGGCTTTATATTTCGCTTCGTTGTTGGTAGCTTTAAACTTGAATCTGAAACAGTGACAGAATTCAGTCCCCTCCGGATCTATTAAAACTATGCCAGCTCCTCCCCCAGCTCGTCCGGATGCTCCGTCTAAAAAGAGGATCCATGGCTTGCAGCCTTCCAGCCAATTTTTGACCTCAGATACCTTCTCTGGGACCTCGTTTGATACTGAGGGATCATCTGGATCTGGGATCGGTGAGAATTCTGCCACGAAGTCGGCCAAAGCTTGTGCCTTAATCGTAGTCCGGGGCTTATACTTTAGGTCGAACTGAGTGAGCTCTAGTGCCTATAAAACTAGCCTTCCCGACACGTCTGGTCTTTCCAAGAATTGACGAAGGGGTTGGTTTGTCACCACTGCTATTGTGTGAGCTTGAAAATAGGGATGGAGTTTCCTCGCTGAGATCACCAGAGCATAAGCGAGCTTCTCCAGGAGAATGTAGTTCCTTTCTGATTTGGTCAAGGTATGACTCACATAGTATATGGGTCTTTGAAAGCCGTCGCTACAATCCTTTGCCAAAGCCCCACTTACTGCAGTTTCTGATACAACCAGGTAAATTTGTAACTCATCTCTGAGAACTGGCTTGACTAACAAAAGGGGGCTTGTTAGGTACTCTTTCAAAGCCTGAAACGCCTGCTCGCTTTCCTGGCTCCATTTCATGTTCTTTCCTTGTTTGATCGCCTTGAAGAAAGGGAGACATTTATCAGTGGAGCGAGAGATAAACCTGTTGAGTGCCGCCACCCGTCCAGTCAGAATCTGTACTTGCTTGAGCTAGGTCGGGGATTCCAGGTCCAAGATAGCTTTGATTTTTTCTGGGTTGGCTTCTATACCTCTCTCATGAACCATGAAGCCTAGAAACTTCCCTGCCGTTACCCCAAAGGCACATTTGGAGGGGTTCAAACGCATCTGGTTTTCCCACAGTATGAGGAAGGTTTTGCGATGGTCTTCCTGATGTCCCTTTGTGGTTGGGGATTTCGTGATCATGTCGTCGATGTACACTTCCATCGTCCTTCCTATCTCGGGTTTGAATAGTTTGTTAACCAGCCGCTGGTATGTGACCCCTGCATTCTTCAAACCAAACGGCATCACCTTGTAGCAGTATAAACCCTGCCCAGTAATGAAACTGGTCTTATCTTGGTCAGCCGGGTGCATTTTAATTTGGTTGTATCCTGAGAATGCATCCATAAAACTCAAAAGTTTGTTTCCGGACGTGGAGTCAACCAACTGGTCGATCTTTGGTAAAGGAAAACTGTCTTTCGGACAAGCCCGGTTGAGGTCGGTGTAGTCAACACACATACGCCATTTCCCATTCGCCTTCGTGACCATGACCACGTTAGCGACCCATTCGGGGTAACATACCTCTCTGACGAACCCCGCTTTGATCAATTTATCAACCTCTTCCTGCATCGCCGTATTCCTATCAGCGTTGAAGTGACGCCTCTTCTGCTTGACGGGCTTGACTGTTGGATCTACTGCTAGCCGGTGGGTGGCCAACGATGCCAGAATTCCAGGCATTTCATCATGGTTCCAGGCGAAGATGTCACTGAATTCCCTAAGAAGATCAATCAGTCCTCTTTTTACTTCTGGATCAAGGGTGGCTCCGACCTTGACGACCTTGGAGGGATTGTCATTCCTGATTGATATCTCTTCTAGTTTGTCCACGGGCTGCACGCTGGCCCATTCCTTACTCCGTTCTTCCTCGTAGGGCATGATAGGTTCATCCTCCGGATGCCCAGGATGTTCCGCGGGCTCCTTCTCCTCTTGGATTATCCGGGATGTATCCATGTCTTCCTGGATTAATGTCACCTGCACACACTGCTTCGCTAGGGCTGTAGGATTGGCAGATACTGCGTAGCATTTCCTGGCTGCCTGCTGGTCTCCGCGTACCTCTCCTACTTTGGTTCCAACCGAGAATTTCAAGACGTTGTGGTATATGGACAAGATTCCCTTCGAGGAGGACAGGAAAGGTCTCCTTAGGATGGCGTTGTAGGCCGATGGGGTGTCTACCACAACAAAGTCGGTCATTACATTCTATTAGAGCGGGGTGACCCCGATGATTACTGGGAGGATCATTGACCCCACTGGTATGATCGAGTCCCCAGTGAAACCGTAAAGCGGAGTGGTACAGCTGTTGAAACAATGTTGCTTCAGGTTTAATTTTTCCAGAGTATCCTTGAAGAGGATATCTACACTGCTACCTGTATCCACGAGCACGCGATGGACCAGATAGTTGGCGATCTGTATCGTGATGACCATAGGATCATCATGAGGTTGCACAGTATTGAAGACATCTGCTTCAGTCAATACAATCTGAGCTGACTGGGAGGGCTCTGTCAAGCTCTAGATGACTTCGAAGATCCCTCGGCTCTCTCCGAGGCGGGGAACCTTTCTTGCGTGGTTTTTCTGAAGTTATTGGAAACACCGGCCAATGTAGGACCTCCGCTGATAGTGTGTATCACCTGAATCTGTTGCATTAAGTCAGCCTGCTCCCCTTTCCTCTTTTCTGTGTCCTCACAGATTTCAGCTTGTACCTCCCTTCCAGTCCTGATATTATCTTTGACCTGTTGTAAGAACTCAATCAGGCATCCTCCCCTTATCAGGGCCTCAATCTGGTTGCGTAAGTTATAGCACTTCGAAGTGTTGTGGCCCACGTCTTCGTGAAAGTCATAGTACTTGTACCGGTTTCTCCTATCAGCTGGGGCCTTCAAGGGAGAGGGCTTTTGGAGCAACCCTTTATCTCGTATGGCAAGGTAGACTGTTTCCCTGGAAGCATTCAAAGGGGTGTAGTAGTCATACCCTTTTTCCCTTTTCATTACTGGAGCCACGGTCCTAGGAGGCGGCGAAGCCCGGGGAGGGATTCGTTTTGCTGGATATCTTTCTTGCCTATGCGGAGGAGCAGGGAGGCGATAGGTCGACCTGTTGGGAGGTTTATTCTGAGCTTTCTGCACTGGCTCAAATTTGAGGGCTTCTTTCTTCAGACGCTTTGCCGTTCTCATGTCATCATGTTCTATCTTGACCTTGAGTTGTTATTCGATCTCGACCTGCTCTAGAGCCCGGACATAAGCCTCTTGGTAAGTCTCGGGAGGTCTCTTGGCGAAAGAACGGAAAAGCTTTCCTGCCCAGAGGTTTCGCCTGAAGTTGGCGAGGGTTTCTTTTTAAGTGGAAACTCTCATTTGTATGACCTCCTTGTGAAATAGCTCCACATATGATCGAAGAGTTTCACTCCTTTCCTGGATCACATATTGGAGGTGTATGAGAACTTTCGGGCGAGTTTTAACTCCATGGAATTGTGAGCAAAAATCGGTTGATAATTTTGTGAAAGAATCCACGCTTCCAACAGGTAGTTTCCTGAACCTGGTTTTGGCGTAGTCGGTCAAGGTCGTTGGGAACATTCTGCACATAGCTGCTCTGGTAGTGTTCTGGACCTCCATCTGTTGAACGAAGCTCTCTAGGTGGCTTAGAGGATCTTCTGTTCCAGATAACTTATCTGCTGGCATTTTGAATTTTGGGGGGAGCTCTGCTTCCCGGATCCTCCTAGTGAACGGAGCGTTCATCTCGCTCAGGGGATTCTTTTTGTCCTCCTTACTCTTTCCCTTCCTTATATGCTAGACCTCTTTTTATAGCTTTGCCAGCTGATCCCTCAGTTGCTTGTTCCCAGGTCTCTTCGAGTTAACCTCATATTCCTCACTGTCGAATCTTTCTGATGAACTGGCAATTTCTATCCGGTCCTCCTCCTGGACATGATCCACTCGGGGAGTTTGTCTACTTTCCTCCTCTAGGGCCCGGGTAGTTCTCCTTGATGTAGTTGGATGAGATAGCCCTCGAGGCTTCCGGGTAAAAGCATCCGTGGCAGACTTAACTAGCCGGGGTTGATATTGTGAAAGTCTTCTCAGAGCTGGGGGGACGGGTCCCAGCCTATCCCGGATCGAACGTTGGGGCCATGATCTATCTCGAGCCGGCTCTGGAGGAGGAGGTCCTAGGCGATCAAAAACAGGTGGCCTAGCTCCGAGCCTGCTCGGCTCTCTCTGATCATTCAGGTTGGTTGGCTGGATTGTAATGCCTTCAGCGAGGAGGCGGACGCGGATGGATTCTACAAAGGCCGCCGCTTGTTGGTCGAGTGCTGCCTGGCTCACTATAGGGTGGCCAGTAGCCCGCGTATTGGTTGTCTGGATCGGAGCTTGACTACTATATCCAGACTTTCTCCCCCTTCCTGGGGCTTTTCGGGTTGGCCGCGCAGGAGATTGCTCCGGGACTCTGTGTTGGCCTTGGGAGGAGAGGAGGCTCATAGTTCCTGTAAAACAATGAAAATATAAATACAAATGATTGGTTAGTTGGGTGTAAGTTCCCACAGACGGCGCCAGAAAGTGTTAACGGAAATTTTGCTCGAGATGAGAAATCTTAGTTAACGCCCTCAAGACCACTACCACGTAGGTGGTGGCCAAAATTTATTGTATATGTAACAGTGATTTATAAAGTGACAAGTAAGCAAGAATGTTTTTATTGAACATGCATGGTCTACAAATACAGAGGTTCTTCTCTCTTTTCTCTCAACCCTTTCTAGGGAATGGTCGATTGTTAGTCGTATGCCTGTCGAATAGTAGTCTCTTTTTTTCATTTCTTTTCTTTTCTATTTATTCATAGTTTGTAGGTCAACAGATTGATTCTCCCTTGATTTTCTCAGTCTCCTCCTTATCGGGCGGGATTTCTTGCTTTAATGTCATTGACTTTTGGATTGACGCTCGAATTGAGAGTATCGTGGTGGAGATCAGTTTGTTTCCTTTTTGGATTTTTTTACTTGTTTTGCATGTAGGTAACATTTCCTGATATGATTCAATGCATTCCTCGTATCCTTTCAGTATAATCCTTTATGGAGGTCGTTGGATATGATGATATGGTGTGGTGCATCAACCAGGGAGGTTGATTAGTATTTCGACCTTGATATCTGAGAAGTTTCATCTAGCTTGGAGCCAAATCTGGCTTCCCTTGACCTTTTCGAAGCTAGGTGTGGCCTCGACTGACCTTTTGAAGCTAGATGTGGCTTCGACTGACCTCGCAGCCTTTTAGTGACATTCTTCTGTGTCAATCGAGGTACAGACGAGCCTCTGGAGCACTTGCGAGATGACCTCGACTTCGGGGAGCTTCTAGTTTTGGTGATGCGGGCTAGATCTGATCGTTCCGAGCTTTATCCTGGATGTTTCTGGAGCCCGTCCTTGTTCCTGGGGTGGTATCGCAGTTCAGCTCTAGATAGAGAGGTCTCTTGGTGGAAGCTCTCGGGTTCGGGCTCTACCCCGGATGTTTCTAGAGCCCGCCCTTGTTTCTGGGATGGTATAGTAGCTCGGCTCTGGATTGAGAGGTCTCCTGGTGAAATTCTCGGGTATGGAACCAGGTTTGGGAGGTGGAAAATTTCCCTTTGGTCCTTAGCCAATTTTGGCTATTAACAGGGAGTTTTCCCCCAGAAAGAGACTCTCGCCAATTTCAGGCGGAACATGTGGGCGGGAAAGTTTTTCTGTTCCTTCGCCAAGAGACCTCCCAAGACTTACCAGGAAGCCTACGATCGGGCTCTTAAGCAGGTCGAGATCGACAAGCAACTCAAAGTGAAGATGGAACATGACAATATGAGAACGGCGAAGCGTCAGAAAAAAGAAGCCCCCAAATCTGAGCCAGCTCAGAGAACTCAGAATAAACCTCCCAATAGGTCGACCTATCGCTTCCCCGTTCCTCAGCACAGGCAAGAAAAACATCCAGCAAGACGAACCCGTCCTTGGGCTTCACCACCTCCCAGGACCGTAGCCCCCGTAATATGAGGGGAGAAAGGGTATGACTACTACACTCCTTTGAACGCTTCTAGGGAAACAGTCTACCTTGCTATACGAGACAAGGGGCTACTCCAAAAGCCCGCTCCCATGAAAGCCCCAGTTGACAGGTGGAACCGGTACAAGTACTGCGACTTCCATGAAGACGTGGGCCACAACACTTCAGAGTGTTATAATTTGCGCAACCAGATTGAAGCCCTGATAATGGGGGGATTCTTGATCCGAATTCTTACAGTAGATCAGAGATAACATTCAGACTGGAAGGGAGGCACAAGCCGAGATCCGTGAGGATGCAAAGAAGAGAAAGGGGGAACATACTGATTTAATGTAACAAATCCAGGTGATACACACCATCAGCGGAGGGCCCGCACTGGCTGGCACTTCCAATAATTCACGAAAAAACCACTCAAGGAAGATTCCCCGCATCGAAGAAAGCCAGGGAGTCTTCAAGGTCAGCCAAAGCCCGATGGAGCCCTCCCAGTCAGCATAGATCGTTTTCATTGAAGCAGATGTCTTCAACACCGTGCAACCTCATGATGATTCCATGGTGATCACAATACAAATTGCCAATTGTCTGGTCTATCGCGTGCTCGTAGATACGGGCAGCAGTGTAGATATCCTCTTTAAGGATACTCTGGAAAAATTAAATCTAAAGCAATGGTGTTACAATAGCTATACAACTCCACTTTATGGGTTCACTAGGGATTCGATCATACCAGTGGGGGCGATGAGCCTCCCAGTAATCGTCAGAGCCTCCCAGTAATCGTCAGAACCACCCCTCTCCAACAGAATGTTATGACCGACTTTGTTGTGGTTGACACCCCATCGGCCTACAACGCCATCCTAGGGAGACCCTTCCTGTCTTTTTTGAAGGGAGTCTTGTCAGTATACCACAATGTCATGAAGTTCCCGGTGGGAGGTAAGCGGGGACCAGCAAGCAGCTAGGAAGTGCTACGCAGTGTCTACCAATCCTACAGCTTTAGCAAAACAGTGTGTGCAAGTTGCATTAGTCTAGGAAGACATGGAAACATCCCGGATAATCCAGGAAGAGACGGAGTCAACGGAGCATCCTGAGCATCCAGAGAGCGAACCTATTATGCCTTTTGAGGAGGAACAGAGCAAGGAGTGGGCCAGAGGGTAGCCCGTAGATAGATTAGAGAAGATACACATCAGAAATGATGATCCCTCCAAGGTTGTCAAGGTCGGGGCCACCCTCGAGCCAGAAGTGAAAGAAGGTTTGATCAATTTTCTCAAAGAATTCAGTGACATCTTCGCTTAGAGCCATGATGAAATGCCTGGGATCCCAGTATCATTGGCAGCCCATCGACTAGCTATAGATCCAACAGTCAAGCCCGTCAAACAGAAGAGGCGCCACTTCAAAGCTGAGAGGAAGGCCGCGGTGCAAGAAGAGGTAGATAAATTGATCAAGGCAGGGTTTATCAGAGAAGTGCGCTATCCCGAATGGATCACCAACATGGTCATGGTTACGAAGGCGAATGGGAAGTGGCGTATGTGTGTCGATTACACCGACCTCAACCAGGCTTGTCCAAAAGACAGTTTTCCTTTACCAAAGATCGACCAGCTGGTTGACTCCACGTCTGGAAATAAACTCTTGAGTTTTATGGATGCGTTCTCTGGATACAACCAAATTAAGATGCACCCAGCTAACCAAGATAAAACCAGTTTCAGTCACTGGGTAGGGCTTGTACTACTACAAGGTGATGCCATTTGGTTTGAAGAATGCAGGGGCTACATACCAGCGGCTGCTTAACAAGCTGTTCAGGCCCGAGATAGGAAGGACGATGAAGGTATACATCGATGACATTATCACAAAATCACCAACCGCAGAAGGGCATCGGGAAGACCTTTGTAAGACCTTTCTCATACTGAGAGAAAACCAGATGCGGTTGAACCCCTCCAAGTGTGCCTTCGGGGTAACAGCGGGGAAGTTTCTATGTTTCATGGTGCATGAGAGAGGCAAAGAGGCCAACCTAAAAAAAATCAAAGCTATCTTGGACCTGGAATCCCCCACATCACTCAAACAGGCACAAATTCTGACTGGACGTGTAGCGGCGCTCAACAGGTTTATCTCTCACTCCACCGATAAATGTCTCCCTTTCCTTAAAGCCATCAAACAAGGGAAAAACATGAAGTGGAGCCAGGAGAGCGAGCAAGCTTTCCAAGCCTTAAAAAAATACCTAACAAGCCCACCGTTGTTAGTCAAGCCAGTTCCCGGAGAGAAGCTGCAGATTTACCTGGCCGTCTCAGAAACTGTAGTAAGCGAAGCTTTGGCCAAGGAGTGTGGCGATGGGATTCAAAGGCCCATATACTATGTGAGTCATGCTTTAACCAAGTCGGAGAAAAATTATATTCTCCAGGAAAAGCTCGCTTATGCTCTGGTGATCTCGGCGAGGAAGCTCCGTCCCTATTTTGAAGCTCATTCAATAGCAGTGGTGACAGACCAACATCTCCGCCAATTCCAAAAAAGACTAGATGTGTCCGGAAGGCTAGTCTTATGGGCCCTAGAGCTCACTCAGTTTGATTTAAAGTATAAACCCCAGACCACGATTAAGGCTCAGGCTTTGGCAGACTTCGTGGCATAATTTTTGGCCCTCCCAGGTCAAGAGAATCCCGCAGCACCAAATGAGATCCCTGAAAAGACATCCGAGATCGAAAATTGGCCGGAAGGCTGCAAGTCCTGGACCCTCTATACAGATGGAGCATCCGGGCAAGCTGGGGGAGGAGCTGGCATAGTTTTATTAGACCCGGAGGGGACTGAATTCTGTCACTAGTTTCAGATTCGAGTTTAAAGCCACAAATAATGAAGCAGAGTATGAAGCCTTCCTAGCTGGGATGAAGGCAACCATCGAACTAGAGGCCGATTACCTACAAATCAAGAGCGACTCATTGCTTGTTGTCAATCAGGTGATTGGGGTGTACCAGGCAAATGGAGATAATATGGATGCCTACCTAAAGCTAGCTCAGTTGCTAAAAAATAAGTTTAAGGGGTTCAAGATCGATCAGGTACCTCGACACCAAAACCACCTCACGGATGTTCTGGCTAAGATAGCTGCAAATGGAGGCCAATCCTTACAACGTGGAATTCCCCTCCAAGTGATCTCCCAACCAAGCATAGCCACAAATAAAGAAATCTGCTCCATAGATCGTCAGCCTTGCTGGATGGACCCGATCGTTGCCTACCTCCTAGAAGGAGGGCTCCTCGAGGAGCCCGATTAAGCCCGAAGAATTAAAAGACTCTCGGTCCGATATTCCTTGGTAGACGGGTACCTCTACAGAAGAGGTAGATCCCTCCCCTTACTTAGATGTTTGCATCCTGACATTGCTAAATGGGCACTAAGAAAGGTTCACTCTGGGGACTGCGGGAACCACATCGGTGGGAAAGCTCTAGTATATCAAGTGCTTCATATGGGGTACTACCGGCCGACCATCCACTAAGACCCAAGGAGTTTTGTACAATCTTGCGAGCTATGTCAAAGGACTTCAAACTTGAACCACCAACCACCTGAGCGACTGTCGTCTCTCAGTTCACCCTACCCCTTTGCCATGTGGGGAACCGACCTAATTGGACCGCTTCCTACCGCTCCCGGATATGTGACATATGCTATCGTGGCTATCGACTATTTCATAAGATGGGTCGAAGCAGGGCCTCTTTCTCGGATATCAGAAAAGAATACGACCAAGTTCATCAAAACCAACGTGGTATGTAGATTCAGGACCCCTCTTATCATTATAGTCGAACTGGGTAAGCAGTTCGACAA